>JACMZG010000008.1:43917929-43975829 GCA_018340805.1 Microvelia longipes | reverse complement strand
TCGCTTTAAATTTATTTTTTTGAGTTATTATTTTTAGCCGCCATTTTTAAATTAATAAAAAAATTTGAAATGTTGACCATGAAAAATATATTTCTTTTTCTACTCTTTAAGAGCTTTTAAACGATGTACAACACGATTTTTTGCTCAAAAATTTTATCCGGTCCGCCATATTGGCCGCCATTTTGAATATATTTTTCGGAATATTACCAAAAACTATACAGCTCTGACATATAGTTAATTTTACTTGTATAAAAGTATCTAAAGTATATTACAATAGATCTTTATCTTGTAAATTCTTATAAAATTAGTAAAAACTAATTATATATTAAATTATGGCCGCCATGTTGAATTTTTCGGAATTTAGTATATAACATTTTTTGTTCTACTAATCAAGAGCTTTACAACGATATATTACTCGAGTTATTCCTTCAATTTTAAATTTTTTGGGTTCATTATTTTAGCCGCCATTTTTAAATTATTCAAAAAAAATTTTAAATTTTGACCATGAAACATATATTTTCTTTTTCTACTCTTTAAGAGCTTTCAAACGATATACAACACGATTTTTTCGCTCAAAATTTTTTTTTATCCGGTCCGCCATTTTGGCTGCCATTTTGAAAATATTTTTCGGAATATTACCAAAAACTATACAGCTCTGACACATAATTAGTTTTACCTGTATACAAAATTTTATCAAAATCGGTCAATTTTTACGGCAGTTATCGCGACACGTACAAACAAACACACAAACACACAAACATACAAACATACAAACATACAAACATACAAACATACAAACATACAAACATACAAACAAACATACGCGCCGTCCCAATCTTCTGAATGTAAGAACTCACTTACGTTCGTTCAATTAAAACACCATTACAGTGAAAATCGGCTTCTTATCAGTTAATTTAAATACCTGTTACAACTAATTTAAACAATTTAATGCAATTAAATGGTAATTTTGTGTGTTTGTGCAAACTAAAATTACTTAAAAGAAACATCAATTAACAATAAATAAAATAAAGCACTATATTATGATCTTCATCTTCTTATCACTCAATTTAAATACTCGTGACAACTCATTAAAACGCTATTTTTCAATGAAATTGTGATTCTACTGAGTTCATACGCCCTAAAATTAGTAAAATTAAAGCACTTTGATATAAAATGTATAGAAATAATCGTCACAAATAAGAAAAACCAAAAAATCCCCATAAGGACTTTAACAACGATCACCCTTTCGTTATCTATTTCTTATCAGCGACGGTGGCGCTGCTACGGACTTTGAATCGCGAATAAAGTTGGCGAATAAAAACGAAAGGGTGATTTTTTTTTCGGTCGGCTCTAAAGTGGGCACTTTACATCGTTTTTACCGTCAGTGACAGTTTCGTAGTTTTTTTACAAATGGCAGTAAAAGAGTTTTTTTTGGCTGTCGCCATTTGATCCTGTACACTCCACTTATCTTTATCCTTTAATTTAGAATTTCTTTATAAGGTGTTGTTAACATACGGGGTGGACTAAATGACTCTTCTTTTATTCCTTCATGAGTTTATCAGCTAATTTTCCAGTGTACAACAACTTTCTGTAAGTTTTATCCTCCTTCTGTTCTGCAACTGTTATTTCCTTACCAAAAATGTTCTTCTTTGTCTTGTCAATCAGTCTATCTAGTCTTATCACTTATCCATTACTTGTATCACTTATATTACTTATCTTGTATCCATTACTGACTCGGGTCCAAAAATTAAATAATTTTTAGCTCCATGAATTATCATATCCCTGTGCGTGGGCTTCCCATATATTTTGAATACAAACCGTTTTACGCCGAGTTCCATTGTACTGTCAGTGTTGGATTTTGCTGTTCATGGGTGGGTGACCGGATGTAAGACCATCTATACCTAACACTAACACCCCTCAGTGCTAGAGTGCCTGTATAATAATGCTTAGATTATACAGGCACTCTACTCAGTACTACAGTCTATCGACTACTTTAAAAATCTTTACAGGTCAGTTTAGGCACCACTGATACTTATGACCTTGGGCATAGAGATTAATATCTCTATGCCCAAGGTCATAAGGGCCAACCAATAGGGCCCCTCTAGTAATAATTTACTAGAGTTGAATTTTGAAACATCGAAAAAGTTACCTGACCACCTTCACTAAAAAAAATAATCAAATAATTAGTACAAAAATTACAATAACTTATATAGAAGAACGTTAAAAATACAAATCAAAACACAAACAATGTGCGAAAAACAACTGATTTATAATAACCTGAACTCTCTTTTGAAGGAGGTTTTAATGAGGTAGTACGTAATTGAGCACTTTATTGAACCGTTTTTAGGATGAGAAGCCAATCATTATGTTATAGGGGTTATTTAGTACTTTTCACCTCCGAGGACAATAAATGAATGTAAAAAACTCCTAGGACGTAAAAGTAATTCATATATTGCCGCCATTACTGTAATGTAGTGTGTTCAAAAAAACCATCTGTGTAAAACCTTCATGAGGTTTTTTTAAAACGTTCATTTTGTTTCTGTTTTTGTTCGTAGACTAATTTTTTTCGTTTTTAAAAGGTGTTCTAATTGACAATTTTTGTGTGTTTATTTGTAAAGCTTTTACATTTTTGAGTAAAAGTATGAAGCTATGGATGAATTCAATGACGACGATAATATGTAGTTAATTGGACGTTTGTCTTTTTTTTCAATTAAGTATATAGCGCAGTTTATTTAGTTAGTGCTACCTAAAAAAAATAGTGTATGCCATCCGGCTGAGAATGTCTTTATGTCTTGGCAATTTTTCCCGACTCGCTTTGCTCGTCGGTAAATCTAATTGCCGTGACATAAAGACACACTTCTCAGCCTTATGGCAAAGGTCCGATAAAATTTTCAATTGTTTTTAAAACAGTTATAAAGCTACAACATTTTTCAGAAAAATGCAACTCGTTTTAGTTTTTTATAAACAATTGAACTGTCTATGAAATGAATGTATACTTCTCTTTTAGGAAATTTTCTTGGCTTTCCAACGATATTCATAACTTATTTATTTATTATTTATTCTTTGGGAGTTGAAGCATGTTTTTTAAACCAACATACGCAACCCTAAAAAATAATGATGAAATTTGACTTTGTGGCAGAACGGTTGAGAATTGACCCCTGGTCAATACTATGGTTTTTGTAGCCCTTGAGGCTAGAATCACCCCATTAATTTTTTTACTTATATCACCAAACATCCTGTATAGGAAAAGTATTGTTTGCAAAAAAATCCGAAACCGGGATGTCAACTGAGTTATCCATTTAAGGTGTTTTCATAAATCCTAAGTGGTGTTTACTAAGTTGTTTCTCTGCATGTTTGCGTATGTGGGTCTGCTATTATCGTATCTTCTAGTGTATTTATGCTAGAGAGTTGAATCTTGGTACGGAAATCAATCTTTAGATCTAGCAGCGCTATTTGGAACATGTTTTTTCAATGACGTCACTAACCCGCAATAATGATAGCAAAAATTTCGAAAATTCATAAAACACAGACAATTTTAGCGATCGGTTTGATATTTAGTACGCATTTAGGCATGTATAAGATTTAGCATTAAGGTACATTGCGACATTGTAACCTACTAGGTATAGACCATTCATATATGTCCATCAATAACATAAAAATTATAAATACTGTTTGGTGCATACATGTATTTATCTGCAGGATAATTAATGCATATTACAAAGTTTAGCATATTGTCTTTTTTATAATTTGTAAATTGCTTTCTTTTACACATTAGGAATCAAAGATTCTTTTATTATTTACAACACTTTGAACTTCAGAAATAGTTTAAATTGGGTAATTTTTAAACTATTCTTAGTTTCCTAGTATATCTGGGAGTCCCGATGGTGTAATAGTCAGAACGTGCGCCAGCTTCGCAGACAGTCCAGGTTCGATCCCGGTTGAGGCTTCTAGGATTTTCATGCGAGGGATGGAAATACTTTTACGTGCCGCCCTTCGAAAGAGACGTTAAGCCAATTGTTCCGAGCCTGTGCGATGTCAGTTAGTCGTAAAAGATCCCTAGCCATAAATGAACCTGGGTTTAGGCATAATTTAGGACTCTCAATGTTAGAGTACCTTATATAAAAGTTACGCACATTTCTGCCTTATGGTTTCAAGAGCAGGAAAGCTTTGTCGGGCAGTGGGGACGTGTTATTTCTAGTTAAAGCTAAAAAACTTATAGTAAAGCCACGGCTCTTCTGTGGAGTAGACGCAATGCCTGCGCACTAGAATTCATAAGTTAAAAATCTCTTTCTTTAAAAGGGAGTTATCAAAATGGCCCAAAAACGTGGCCTACTTTGTACGTAATATTTTTATGGAACATGTGAACAAAAATGAATGCATTTTAGGAAGGGTTGAAATGAAATGCTCGTTAAACTTTTTAACTTAGAGGATAGTAGATGAAAACATACTATCCTCTAAGAATAAATTAAAGTTGGCGAAATATTTTTAATACAAATACTTTTCATGTAATCTTGGAGCATAGCCCGGGCTGCGAACCCCGGACCTCCGGTGCCGAAATCGAGTGCGTATACGATCACGGCCACGGAGGCAGATAGGTAGGTTTCTACTTAAAACAAAGAAGTGGCCTACTTAGTAGATTTTCGATCTCACCTCTCCCTAATCACTATCAGTATCACTGGGTCATATTTGACCCAATATTGGCTTTTGTGCTAATTCCAACCAATATCATAGTTTGTATAGGTGATTACTGGTAAAAATTGGCTAGATGTGAGTAGGGGGAAAAAGAGCGTCCGAGAACCGCCACCACCTCCGCCACCACCGCCACCTCCTCCTCCACCCCACCACCACCACCACCTCCTCCTCCACCGCCACCACCACCACCTCCTCCACCACCACCACCTCATCTCCTCAACCATCTCTTTATAGTTTTACCCCCCCCCCTCTTTTGCTTTGCATAGAATAATAACAGTAACATTAAATATGCTTGCATAGGTAGAAGCAGGATGATTTTAGGTGTGATGTAGTAGGACTTTGCCACCCTAGATTATCAAGTGTCTCTCTTAGTACACAAACACTTACATCTCTTTAGCGCCATATAGGTTTACGGGACGCTATGCCACGCCAGTGACCTTAAAAGATGGAATAATGCGGTTTACGGGTCGCTATGCCACGCCAGGGACCGCTTTGAGGGTTTACGGGTCGCTATGCCACGCCAGGACCCTCTATGGGTTTACGGGACGCCATGCCACGCCAGGGACCCAATTATGGCACACTTCGCCATACTAGAGTTCCATCTCGTATTTGCGGCAGCTGCTGAGACATGAGTGTAAGGCTATTTAACATATGATTAAACTCTAAGAATATACTCGAAAATAAATCCCCACAAATAAAACTCACGTGGCTACACATGAAACCGGTAGTAAATTTATGGTCAAACCGAGTGCAGGTCCGTTTACGAGCCATTTATACAAACTCCATACTCGAGCCTGAGCGCAAGCAAATTTTTTATTGTGCTTATGAAGAAGGCAGGGCCTCCAGCTATAACTCAATGAACTAATTTTGGGACATTCTATCGCAAGTAAATCTATAATGACGCAATTATTTGGCAAGTATTTTTTCAATAAACGTACTTTACCCTTTACGACAAAGTGTGTGTACCGATTAGATAAAAGTTTAAATACTAAATACAATCGCTCGTACTCAACATCACCGTCATCCCAGTTAATTCCGTGAAAATTTAATGTAAGCCAAGAATTTGTTTTCATAGATTTAGAATCTTGTATATAATTTGCAGGTGGTAAAAATAACCAGCTCGAAGACGATTTCGTCTCCAGGTCCAAACATGCAAGCTCTTTAACGATGACTTGCCCCTCATTATCTACAAACCCTTGAATATCTATAATAGCGGTAGAAGGCATCTTGACTGCACGGAAGCCGAGATACAACTGACCATATCCCCTTACATCATAAACTTATATATTCATCTTGTTGGAGCCTATATGAGCCATTTAGAGTCGCTTTGGAGCCTATATGAGCCAATTTGGAGCCATGTTGGAGCCTATATGAGCCATTTGGAGCCTATATGAGCCAATTTGGAGCCGAGTTGGAGCCTATATGAGCCAATTTGGAGCCGAGTTGGAGCCTATATGAGCCATTTAGAGCCGGAGTGGAGCCAATATGAGCCATTTGGAGCCAGCCATTTAGAGCCGGAGTGGAGCCAATATGAGCCATTTGGAGCCGGAGCGGAGCCATTTAGAGCCGGAGTGGAGCCATATAGAGCCGGTGTGGAGCCGTGGAGCCTATATGAGCCAATTTGGAGCCGAGTTGGAGCCATTTAGAGCCATTTCTATATGAGCCATTTAGAGCCGGAGGGAGCCAATATGAGCCATTTAGAGCCGGAGTGGAGCCAATATGAGCCATTTAGAGCCTATATCGGAGACATTTGGAGCCGGAGTGGAGCCATTTAGAGCCGGTGTGGAGCCTATATGAGCCATTTAGAGCCGATGTGGTGCCAATATGAACTATCGCAGAGCCTATACGAGCCGATTTGGAGTTGTGTTGCAGCTAATATGGGTCTAACTGGAGTTGTTGAAGCCGCTTCAGCGGTGTTTTAGCTTTCGTTTAGTATATATATAGAGCTAGTGGAGCTCCAACTTTAGTATTGAGCCAGACACCAAACAGAGATGTTCTCCAAGATACGTGATTCGAGCCTCTACAAGAAGAGATTGAAAACTTGACATTTAGTTGTCCAGACTGCTGTAAAAAGTTTATACATAAAAAGAATTTACTTCGACACCAACGAGATAAACACTGTGAGGGGGTTGAACGCGAGGATGGTTCAGAGTTGGGATTCTACAAGGACGCCATTGCAGGTAAACATGATGAGTCAATTGAAGACTATAATAACTCTAGCGAGGCAGTATGTGGATCGGAAAAGGATAGAAAAGAAGAAGAAGAAGACGATGAAGAGGAGGATGAAGAAGATGATGAGGAGGATGAACCTATTGATGATGTAGTAAGTAACAAAGACATAGAAGAGCCAAAAATGATTGAGATGTTAAATTTAAGTGAACACCACGAAATATGATGAATCTATAGAGAGTCTAGATATCATACTCACTATCCGTACGCAAATTCAAAGCTAGACGCCGGAGAAGAGATACGGATACCGGTACAACTCCAAGACATTTATACGCTTCCGAGTGAAAGTTTTATATATTTGGAACTATCATTTTTAAAAGAAGGAGGAAATACGGCACCGGCGAAGCACAGACTCATCAACAACGCATTCCGTTTTTATTCGACGAGATCCGGTATGAAATTTGTGGAGTTGAGATTGATAAAGTCAGAAACCCCGGAATGACTTCAACTCTAAAAGGGATTGCATCTCACGCGCCTATATCGTATTCCTTAACAAATATGGGATGGACAATACCCTTCAATGAAGTACAAGAAGAATCATCCACCGGTACAACGTTTGTCTACCTTTATCCTCGTTACTCGGATTCGCGGAAGATTACCGAAAAGTTGTTGATAAACGTAAAGCAAGAGCTAATTTTGGTAAGAGCGAGAAACGATTCAAATTGTTACGCGCAGCACGTCCCATACGTCGATACGGATGCACGGGCAGAAGTTCGCGAGAAAGTTAAAATTGAACTACTATCGCTTTGTTGGAAAATACCTTACGTTTCGGTTAACGAAGTTCAGAAACTAAATTTAATTAATTATTTAAAAACAGAAAAAATAATTTCTCTCCATTTCCGAGCGTGGGATATGCACGAGTATCCGCTATTACCTACGTCAAACCGACAAGTATGGTCGATTAAAACTTCGACTCAACTCGAGAAACCGCGATTTTTAATTTTAGCCTTTCAAAAGGGTAGAAATAACGTCGTCGATAAGGCATCCAGTTGTTTCGATCACTGCGATTTGACAAATGTCAAGCTTTATCTCAATTCACGAGTGTTTCCCTACGATGATTTAAATTTAAAATTCTCCCAAAATAAAATTGCTTTATTGTACCACATGTACGCGGCGTTTCAAACGTCGTACTACAACACTTATCAGAGTCTACCGTACGTATCCTTTACAGATTTTAAGAATAAATGTCCTGTTGTAATCATTGATTGTTCGAAACAATCAGAGTCTATCAAAAAGGGTCCGGTAGATGTCAGATTAGAATTTGAATCTGAAAAAGATTTCCCGGCAAATACTACCGCGTACTGTCTATTGTTACACGATAGATTTGTTCAGTACAACCTCTGACTAGCATTGTGCATAAAATGACATGAATAGACATGTCTGGTCGAGGGGGGGGTATGTATAAATAAAGAAAGCCAAGCAATAATAAATCAGTATTGCGCAAGATGTCGACCATTTACCATCTAAGTGACGGTAAAAAGGTATTAGTTTGTTTAGTTAAAGGTATAGCTTTTTTGAGATTAGAACATGGTAAAAGAAGTGTAAACATTCACATGTCCGATTTTGAGATGTTGAGATCCGCGAAAAATGAAATTGATAATTATTTTGTAAAACGTAGTAAAGAAGATGTACAACTTGATCAAAAATTTGGTTTAATAAAAGTAAGATTGGTTAATCCTAAATTTCACGGACGTCAAGTAATTATTCGTCCAATTTGTTCGTATGAAGAAGATAAAATATTTGTTGGTGTGTTTTAAAAAAACCAGAGTGGGATTTATTTTCGAGTTTATTCTTAGAGTTTAATCATATGTTAAATAGCCTTACACTCATGTCTCAGCAGCTGCCGCAAATACGAGATGGAACTCTAGTATGGCGAAGCGTGCCATAATTGGGTCCCTGGCGTGGCATGGCGTCCCGTAAACCCATAGAGGGTTCCTGGCGTGGCATAGCGACCCGTAAACCTCAAAGCGGTCCCTGGCGTGGCATAGCGACCCGTAAACCGCATTATTCCATCTTTTAAGGTCACTGGCGTGGCATAGCGTCCCGTAAACCTATATGGCGCTAAAGAGATGTAAGTGTTTGTGTAATTTGTAAATACGTTAGAAAAAATATAAAAATACAAAAAAAATTAAAAATATAAAAAAATTACAAAAAAAATAAAAAAATAAAAAAATAAAAAAAAAAAATATATAGAGGCGATATTTTTTTTAAAGAGGATGGTCGCCATAGTACAGTGCGAGGACGGGGCACTGTACACCTTCCCGATGTGTCTCCACCTTGACGTGGTGGGAAGGCTTTTACTAAGAGAACACTTGATAATCTAGGGTGGCAAAGTCCTACTACATCACACCTAAAATCATCCTGCTTCTACCTATGCAAGCATATTTAATGTTACTGTTATTATTCTATGCAAAGCAAAAGAGGGGTATAAAACTATAAAGAGATGGTTGAGGAGGATGAGGTGTGGTGGTGGAGGAGGTGGAGGTGGTGGTGCGGTGGGGAGGTGGTGGTGTGGTGGTGCGGGGAGGAGGAGTGCGGTGGTGGCGGAGGTGGTGCGGTTCTCGGACGCTCTTTTTCCCCCTACTGATGTGAACAGGCTAACGTTAAACACTGATAACACAAAATATCTAACTTTTCCACTGCATGGAAACGCTTAGCCTCAAGGAGTTCTCAATGTAAAACTTCATAGTGCACTGTACCCTGAAGTGTCCATGCCATGCCACTGCCCGAGTATAGGGTCTGCGTCTATGACCTGAAGACATGCATGCAGGCCTGCGCCTGCATGAAGCCCCTCAGTTCAATCTATATTATTTGTATTTTGACCAGGAAATTTTTCAGATTTTCTTTAGACTTATAGTAAGCAGTACCCTAGTTATACCCTGGATTGCCTACTATCTATCTATCTATCTATTATCTATTATTATTTATGCTGATGATAGTTCTGTCTTAGTTTATAGTCGTGATGTCTTAAATTTAGAAATATATGTTAATTTGGTATGTCAAGGTTTTGTGGAATGGTGTTATAATAATAAGTTAGTTTTAAATACATTTAACAGCGTTTCTGTTATATTTAGATCCCGAAATATTAATAGACCATTGAATTTCGTAATTAATTCTAGTCCTTTACGTACTGTGCCGTTCACCAAAGTTTTAGGTTTATATTTAGATGATAAGTTAAAATTTAGTAACCATGTAGATTCTGTGATATGTAAGTTAAATTCCGTTTTTTATTTGCTAAAAAAACTAAAAAAATATAACGCAGTTGATGTTCTGTTGATGCTCTATTATGGTTGGGCCTTTCCTTATTTATCTATGCATATCTTAGCATGGGGACATAGCTCTGAGGCCAACAGAGTCTTTATTTTGCAAAAACGGATCTTAAGATTAATTTTTAATATTGGACCTAGAGAAACAACAAAAACAACTTTTATTAAAAATAAAATTCTTACCTTTTCTTCCATTAGAATATTAGAACTATGTAAACTTGTCCGTAAATATCCAGAAGAATTTAAACCCCATTCTTCTATACACGACGTTAATACAAGAAATAAAACCAAACTATGCCCTGCTAAATGCAGAACTAGCATGTTTCAGCTTTCAATCTGGCCATTAAATGTTACAACAAACTACCTTCTGATATCAAAGCAATTGAAAAGTATGATTCCTTTGTCAGAAATACAAAAAAATATTTGATGGAAAAAGCTTATTATTCTATAAATGATTTTATGTCTGTGTCTAATATTATTTAGTATTAAGTTTTTAATAGAATTTTAGTATTAGGTTTTTATTTTATATGTATTTTTTCACTTGTTGCTAAAGTTTACATGTAATTTAGTATATTAGTTTTAGTTCATAATTATTGTATGTGACGTGTTGTATCTTCTTTAAGAGGCTTTCAATAAATAAAGTATTATTATTATTACTATCCTTATCAGACTATAATAAGTGACCTCTAAAGAGCCGCGGCGAGGATCATAAGCCTGCAAAGCGGACCATCGAGGCGAGGTGGCCGCATAACGGCTCTTATGATGAATATTCAAAACAAAAAATCATGCAAACTGCAACTACGAGTCCGTGGCCGCCTTGCGGCAAGGGACAGAAGGCCCCTGTTTCTATATTCTATTACTAACTCACAAGAGCGAAGCGAGCTTTATCTTTTCACATTGTATTTTTGACACTCTGTCAAGCGGGGGGAGCCCCTGTATTTTATTTAAAAATTGAGTTGAGTTAATAACGTAACTTTCCCTCATATTCAACCCTTAAGATTCGCTAGGTTTGTGCCAAGTTTATGGAACCAGTGTAGGGTTTTTTCAGATGCATTCAATGTTTAATGTAGCATATTTTCAGATAAACTCAAGTTTAATGTAGTTTGTCTTCAAACTAGCTTCATTTATTTACAGAGAAGGATAAACAGGAAGAAGGTTCAATGAATATTCCTATCAGTCACCCATTCAAGTGGTGACTAAGATCAAGGTCAGCTTGAAACTAGTAATGAAGCAAAACAAATATAATATATAAAAATTGTTGTTATGTTATATAATAGTTTGACATAACCATATAAATGTATCGGGTGCTTCCGGTAATGCTTTTAGAAATCATTTATTTGAAAGGAAAAGAAATCTATAATTTACACGTTAATTAATTCAATAAATTCTTCTCTAATTACAATTAATAATTTTACATTCGATAACAAATAAAACAACTTAAAATAAAAATAAATAAATAAAACACAAAATTTATTAACATTTATATCAACATTATTTTGTTCTTAAACATAGATTACAGTCCTAAAAGATCATTATTATTTAACATGAAAGTATTACTACATTAAAATATACTTTAATCATAGCAAATTATAATTTGATTACCAAAATACATCAAAAGTCACATAAAAATACATATTACATACAAAATACATAAAAATTCGTCTTAAAACATCGAATAAAACATGTAGAGGAACACTTAATTAAGTACTAATATTAATTAGACCATGAAGATCTCTAATCACAATAATGGTAAGACAAAGTAAAAAATGCTTTAAAGAAGTTCCTAAATATATTGTTAAGGACATTCAAGTAAACACCTAACTAAATTCTAAAAGTAAACATTTTTTGACAAATTTTGGTATTAATTAAGTAGTGATTACTTTTGAATATTCTAAATCATTTGTTTCTCGAAATATTGGCAGAACAAGATGTATTGGAGGAAAATTAAAATATTTGTAATAAAAAGTAAATGTTTCTATGATTTCACGTATTATAATCCATATACTTTGGTAAATGTAAAATAAATTGTAGTATAAGAAATTCGGCGAAAATGTTTAGAAATAAGTAAACAGGATTTTTCAATATAAGACTTTTTAGATATTTTCTAAGTGTGAAAACCCTATTTATGCACGCATATTAAATTCATACCAATGTGTGAATACATTTTGTTTTGACTTTGGTCTAACTGCCCTCAGGAAGTTGCATTTTTTATGCAACTCCCTGAGGGCTGTTATTCCGTGTAAAAAATAAGCATGTATAATTTATAATTTTTTTTATGTAAAATAATTATTTTAAGTTTCAGAAGCCAATAATAAATTGGGAGTTATTTATTAAATTTCAATTAAAACTAAAATTTTGCACTACGTGAACCATGTGGTTTTTCTTCTAGAGTTAAGAACTCTCCAGCAGTTTCGCATTCATGGATTGTCCATTGTTAATCTATAACATAAATTGTCCAATTCCAATATTATAGAGGGGCTATTTGGTCTTTATCCTCAAAGGGGTAATCTCATAAAAAATTGTGATGACTTTGATGTATCCACTGACTGGATATATACAATTTTGCCACTGTATTCACATTGTAAAATTATATTAACTCTATTTATAGCAAGCACAGCGAGTAAAATAAAATATAACTTTTTCTCTTACTATTCCCAACCAAATGTGATTTTTACCCATTTTTGTATCATATTTCATCCATATTAGCACCGGAACCCCCTCAAATTACCGCTACTGGTTATAGCAACTATTAGATCATATAAACCTATCATACATCACATCTCTTGTTGATCCTATTGAAATATATCCTATTGGTATTGAAATATTTTCTGTTAAATTACCCCAATTTATTAAACAACTTATCATTATTTCACGTTATTAGCTTAACAAAAATCTTCATGATAATCTTAATATTTGTAAAATGTTGTACATCGAGATAAACGCAATACTTTTGATAATATTATATTATTTACAATAAATTAATTTTAAAAAATATACAAACAAAATTAAATAGAAAATTAAAAAAGAATATCCTGAGATGGTAATAAAATACTATTAAATTTCTTATAAAAATAACAGTCTATTTAGATTGGAAGAGGGAGGAAAGAATGTAGGAAAGAACGAGGGATTTAGAGCTGTAACCAGCTTCAACAGCTAGAGTGACCGAGCAACACTCTTATATCACTAAAAAAATTAACAATAGTAAATTGACATAACATTTATAAAATTCAGTATACGAGAATCTGTATTGAAAGGGTACAATGGTTTTTAGTGTAAAAGACAATGACTATCTTACCCTTTCTGGCTACTGGCCTCGAGGGTTATCGTGACAAACAAATAGCATAACTGCCTTTTTAGCATTGGATATTTTACTATGGACGCTGTGCCCATAAGTTTTTTAACTATGCTATTTTAATTTCATTGATAATCATTTCATAAGAAAAATTCTATCCTTAATCAAGAAAAGAATCAGGGATCTTTATGGAATCCAAAAACCTCGTCCTTAAGGTCGGTCTTTTTTAGCTGCCTATTCAATGATTTTCCAAAGAAATGAGGTCTAGAAATTATCTATATTCCTGACTGTAGGACGCCTCAAAGTCGATGTAATTGTGTCAGTCATACTGGATGCTTCCAAACCATTTTTCAAAAAACATCTGCATATCCAAGAGAACGGAGCTAGTTTGCTGCAAAAGAAAGCAGTTATTACTACAGTTTTTACTATAATTATTTCTGCTCCCCATAATTTCAACCCCTTTATTAGTATATGAGCCTAAAGTTTAATATCATACACAGAGTGAAAGTGATAAATACAGGATAAAAATATTGAAGTGTGGTGAATATAGAGTAAAGTATGAGATACAGTATGCATTATCTCTTTATACATGAAATCTTGTTCAAAACGACTTTGGGTGCCTTAAAAGCTTAATCGTGACGATAAAGGTTATTTTAGTATTCCTTTAAAAAGGACGAAAGATTTTTTAGGCATAGTAAATACAAGCATTTTTTTTGAGCACGCGTCTAAAATAGAGTTTTCATTTAAGTACTTTGGTATATCGAAAATGTTAATGCCTCATTAAAATACTCGCGTCCCACCAGGTTTTTATTTGGTAAAACCTCAAAAACGCAGTCCTTTGACACATTGCTTAACAAGTGAAAAATATTAATAGTTCGGAATTGAGCATTGAGATCTTAATAAGTGCATAGGACTATATAGATATATTCTTACCAAAAACCACTTATTTGGTATAAAACTTCCCGCCAAGTCTTTCGTCCAAAAAGTAGGAAAATCAACTTTTCTGTCCCGCCAAGTTATGTCCGTATTGGGTGGAGACGGTCATTGGCGTTTCAAAGTGAAGTTGCTAGGTTGTTTAGAGAGCCAATTAGAGGGGTTGGTAGTTAAGGGACCTATTTACATTGAGGCAATCATCAGCTTTTTCTCCTGGGCGGCAAGCCAGCGATGTAAACGAGTTGTAATGTAGTACGACAATACTGTAGTTTGTTCAAAACGTATTGCGAACTTGTGTGAACGAGTTTTATGTTTTCTTTTGCTATATTTTGAGATATCAAACAATTCAGGTGTTCGTGGAGATTAATCATAACAGATTTTAGCAGTTGTCATAATTGCATCAGTTTTACTTACCTGCATAGATCCAGGAGTAAACAAAAGAAATGAATGAATAAATGAAACGATAAGGGTACGATATAATCAGGCACTTTACCCTATATACGCTTGCATACACTACCTCTAAAGGTGATTCACTTTTCTGGCACGCCTCCAAGGAGAAGAAGCTGATGATTGCCTCTCAATGTAAATAGGTCGCTTATTTACATAATAAGTTGCTGCAACCAAGCAACTTCACTTTGAAACGCCTAGGACCGTCTCCACCTTTGGCGGGACAGAAAAGTTGATTTCCCTACTTTTTTTAACCAAAGACTTAGAGGGGAGTATTTTACCACATAAGTGGTTTTTGGTAAGATTAATTCTTGTTCTGCAACTATTCTATAATTCTTGTTTTATACTTAGTTTATACTTTCAGTTTTTTTTATCAATAATTGTTTTATATCGATTGATTATGGCTTTTTAATTTTAATAAATATTTTATAAATATATTATATATACCTAAAAGCCCTGCAGACGTGAGTTGAAAACATGCAGTATATAAGTGGGTTGGCTGCTGAGTTGAGTGGTGCTAGGCTTTGTATAAAAGTAGCAATAGCTATATTTGTTTGAGTCTGTGGAATGTAGTTAAAAACCTGAAGAAGATCAAATACGATGTAAGGGCTCCAGCAAAGAATAAATACTGCAAAAAGAAAAATATGTATAACTATGTCGCATTTCATTCAAGGTTATTGATTTATAAAGGTATAAATAGTAAAGTAATGAAGGGGAATGCTATGAGCAACCAAATGTGTCAAATGTAGGAACAATATGCCTTGGTATTTTATTTTTCTATATGTATTTATGCATTCAAATATTTTTACTTTCCTTATAAATATATTTTTAATATATATAAGGAAATCCTGAAATGAAACGCAACTTGAATTCTCCGTTTTTGGCGTTTAAAATATTTCCTTTTATCATTGTAGCTCCCATTGTGTTTCAGTTAGAGAGTTGAAACTTCTTGAAGTATAAAGATCAAACTTTAGGCCTACTTGTGATTTCAGGAAGCAGTGATGACGTCATTAATCGCAGTCAACAGCTCAGCAAAAAAATAAGGGTTCCAAGGTACCCTATATGTATATTACTTTATTATCAAATACTTGAATCATTCTTACCAAAAACTATCACAAACGTCATTTTTACAGTTTTAATTTTGGCTCTAGGAATGCATCCTCTCGAACTCGCTCTTCTTAAATCACTATCTTCTAAATCTCCGTCTAAACAGATTTTTTAACAAAAAGAAGTTAAAACGATGATTTTATTATTAAAATATTTTATAGATAATGTACTTAACACAGAACTGAAAAGGACAAGACACAGCAGTCTCAATAGACACCTAGCATTAATGTAGGTAGTCGGGAAATCCATAAGACTAATATGTGATGACAACAAGGAGAAAACAGCCTATAATTGCATAGGAAAGGGTGAAATATTAGGAAGGCTAAGATTCAACTTTTTGGAGCAGAAGAGCTGTGCAAGGATCAGTCCTAAGATGGCAGCGAACTTCTCATCCATACCCGTCGTTGCAAGAGGTTTGATGAGGATAAGGTTACGGTGATGTAGTGGTGGGCAGACCCCTACATCACTACACTACACACCCATATTTCGGGGTTAGTTTAAAGGATTCAAAAGTAAGATCTACTATCCAGGCTTGGCTTCCCCGCCCTTACTACTACTACTAACAAAGTAATGATTATTATATTTCACTTGTACTTACGATCCCCCAATGAGTGAAAACGAATTGGTTTACCAAATTGGATTTGGTTGGAGGACCTTCAGGTTTGGTTATGTGTAGATTATTATCTTAGTCTGATACTAGCTTGAGTTGATCTGTTTTCCTCTACCGTGGTTTTGCAACATAATGCGCCTGTTCGTTCGACTTTCCTTTAAAACTAATTTTATAACCAACGTATTGAATTAATGATTACTTTTTAAAGGAGTAGAATGATGTGAGTCCTTGGTCTTGGACATATAACTGCTCTTGCTCCATATCGTATACACTATGATTGCGTAGCAAGCTGTGATAACGAGAGCTGGAATGACAAAAAGTGTCACTGCAACTAAAGTCATGTAGATTTGCCATTTTAAAGGCGACTCTAAATCTATCCAGCATTGTGCCTGTCCTAAAATCAAGTAATATATAAGATAAAAGATGGGACACAGAGAGGCAGCATTTATTTAAATAGTATTTAATCCTGGAGACGAAAATTGAGATGCGCGTGTGCATCTTAGTAAATAGTATAACACATGGCTAATATCAGTTGACAGCGTGGGAAAATTTGTTGAAAACCAATGAGGTTAATCTGATTTGAAATAGTGGGCGTGGTTTAACATCTAGGAATAACCTCATTGGGTCCCTGGCTGTATTTTCCCTCGCTGTTAACTGATTTTAGCCGTGTGTTACACTATAATTGCTTTGCACGAAAATCTAACTAGCATCAATAAGGTTTTTGACCTAAGACAAGAACTATATTGTTTTTATCCATTATAAGACGTTCATATTAAGTTTATAAAGATTTAATTTTTAATTTAATTTTAAACATTATTAAAATTACTTAGCATTACAGGTATTACTTAGTATAACATAAGATATTTATGTTAAATTAATTTTATTGAAGCGTCTGATTGTTGAAGCCGCATCTACTATTTTAATACATCTATTGATTTATAGTAATAGTCTAATTTAAAGTAAATTCCATTTTTTGATTCACTAGTAAAAATGTGGTGTGTGAATTCAAAATTATCCATATGAATCCATGTTTGATACACCATAATCAAATGAGGTTTTGTTTTATAATAGTCTATTGTGCTTCTACATTTTTCAATAACATTAGCTTACCTTGAATAACTTTTTCTTCGTATAGGAATAAAATAGGTGATGACATGAAAGCACTGACCAGCCAGGCTGATGAAACCAGCAGACGCGCCCTGCGCCCTGAAACAACACACCTATACAACTGTATAGACCGTCTCACTATCATTAATACAATAACTGGAATAAACTGACTGTAAATCAGTAAAACTTTGTGTGGGAGTCAATTTTTTACTGAAAATAACGCTTATGAAGTGTTTACCATAATGATCAACGGCTCGCAACTCAACGATTTGCAAAATCAACGACTCAAGCAACAAACTCGCAAGGGTCTCATAAAACTGTGTTTATGGTAATAGTTCTATAAATTTTGTATTAAAACTCAAATAGGAAAAAAGCAATCTTGCTCAGTACATCAAATGCTTTTATCTACTCATTGCAGAAAAATTAATCATCCGAGAAATAAAACTTTCCGGATCTGCCAAAACAAATAGTCAGGCAATGTATTTTCTGCTTACAACAGCCCAAGGCGACTGTTTGAGTTACATTTAAACATTTGTTTCATTATAATTTCACCATATATAAGGTTATCACTTTAATCGTTCTCTTGGCAGGTCTTCAAGGCCCGCTAACCCTTGGTTTCACGGGGTTGGATTTTGTCCTAGACTAGTCAAGATCTACGTTTCCGTTGTCTCAAGCTCATGCAAAGACAACGTTCCGGTGGATACTGAACCTTCGGACCGAATTATCTGAAAGTGGAGACCTATATACTTACGGTATAAATGAGGAAAAATAAAAAGAGAACTTAACTTAAAACCCTAACTCACTATCTAAGTAAGTTTAACAGTCAGTTATCTCACAATTTTTACAAGTATCTGATATTGATAAAACCTCATTCAATAGGATGATCAAGGAGAATTAATACTCCTTGGTATGATGGATCATATATAAAAAAAATAATGTACACTTACAACTTCCAGAGAAATTCATGGGATGTGTTATAGCATCAAACCTATCCAAACTTAATGCCACTAAAACGTATGTTGATGAATAAGTGACTAGGGCCTGAAAACAACAGATTACGTATTAATACCCCGAATTGACTGTGTTTCTGATACAAAATACCACTACCTCATTGAACTTATTAAAAAATAGCCGCTGATTCAGACCAAGGTATGGAGTAGAAAATCACACCTGTAACCATAATATATATATATATATATATATATATATATATATATATATATATTATATATATATTATATATATATATATATATATATATATATATATATATTTAACGTGCGTAGGTGAGAAAATGTAAACTATAAATTGGATTGCATTGTAGTAACCTATACATTGTAATTTTAATTTTCGTCTCCTATCCTTATGTTTGCAGGTGAGGAAATATAAAAAAAATAAATTATTTTATTATAATTTGTACATTCTTTGTTTGAAATTACTCTTGTAGGTAATTCTAAGAGTTATTAACTATTTTAGGTGTTAAGAGTTTTTTTTGAAGGGGTTTTCTCATGTCCTACAATTCAGCCAAGTTTTCAAAACATCCTGTGTTAGTAAGAAATATATTTATCTCTAGGCAATTGATGAATCAGCTACTGTCAATACTTGCTGATAGATATAAATATCGCTAGGCCGATTTGGCTTAACGCTATCATCAGCTGGCAAGGCTACACTCGAGGTCTCAACTAATAAAGTTATATCAGTGAATAATTTCTTGTCTTAACGTGCACGATGAGCCCTCCAATGACGGGGAAGTGTGTCCTGAGTCTGGCTCTTGATCCTGAAGAGTCAAGATGTGTGAGTCACGTTATGATGCTTTGTGCCTTTTATTATGATGGGTAGCTGTGTCATGGTTTACCCGTTTTGGTTGTTTTTGTCAAGCGTTAGCCTGCTGAGGATGGGGTCAAGCTGAAACCGATCCAGGGATATTCACATCTAACAACAAGCGGTAGCTGATTACCAGTTGCATCTGTAATTTGCGGTAAGTATAACCTTATAAATATAGGTTATTAAATTACATAGGTACATTCACAATACTGTGGTAGCGATGTGTCCAGTCCAACCGTTGCGTGCGGTGACAGCTCATATTCCAACCTATGTATTCGTGTAGGCGTTCTTAAACAGCTTAGGGTAGTGTGGCGGAAAATGAAAATTTCCGCAAACCGACTAAACCCGCACAAATTAAACAAACAGAGATTAGCATTTCATTCATTAGGAATCATCTTTGAGACCTGACGCGAAAGAAACTTTTCCATTTTCAAAGTTCTGGAATTTTTCTTACCCCCTTTTCCGATTTAGAGAAGAAAACTTTCGTTTTGTTTGTGTTTTGATTTTTGCTGTGCTTTAAGTTGTTTCATTTTCTATTACTTTAATGAAAGAGTTATTTTGTATCTAAAAAATTAATATTATCTTGTTATTATAACAAAATATTGTTGTTTTATTACTTTTGTTAGTGCTGTGTCTTTTTAAAGTGTTTAATTTTTCCTTTCAGTTTTTATGTATTAAAAGTTTTTTTTTATATTTCTATTCTTATATCAGATTTATTTCTTAATATTGTTGGTGTTCCCCAATTTGAATGGTATAGTATTATTATCTTGATCAGTTTATTTTATTTAAATGTAATTGTTCCGAGATGTTATATATTATTTCAATTCTGTTGGTTTTACTTCCTAAATAGTAATAATAATATAAATCTTTATTTGTTTGAAAAATAAGTTTTCTACAAAGAAGTCTTAAAAATAAAATTAACAATACGTTTTCTAATTTCATAAATAAATAGAAAAATACGACCGACTGGGAGAACAAAAAATACTTACTCTTATCGGCGTCGTCACATTATGCGGCCGTTATATAAAAAAATTGAAAAATGATTTTTAGTAATAGGTTTACTGCCTAAATAGTATTTAACAATTAAATCTCGGAGAAATGTGTTTTTATAAATTTTTTAAAACAAGACTCTTTAGTAGATTTTGTTACAAGTACATTGTAATATAATAAACTAAACAAGACAATACTTTGCCGTTTTGATTGGGTTGGTTAGTTAAAAAATATTTAAACAGACCATATAAAATTTTAAATAAGGAAAAATAATTTAAACAAGAAGAAGAACTATCATTTAGGTCTTAAATTCCCATTAATATGAGACATGATTAAAAAAATAAACATTTGATATAATGAAGAAATTAAAATAAAATCTAAAAAAACACAGCTCATCGAAAATATAATTTTCTTCTTCGTCTTTTTTATCATCTGTAAAGAAAAATATTTTTGTTTGCAAAAATCGGAACTAGAGAGCGCTGTGTTAGCGTCTTTTGCGGCCGTAACTTTGACTATTGTGAAACGCAATGACCGCTACGCACGCAAACAGACGGACGCATAGCTACCGCAGAATTTTGAAGTCACCTTTTATCTAAGTGAGTAATACAGTGTAAAAAGTACAATTAGGTTAGTTAGTATTAGTATGTACCTGTAAGAATCTTACTAGCTTACAAAGGATGTTTCCTGCCTTCCACTCTACTGTGATTCTCCATATAATGTCAGTCAAGACGCTGATCAATCCAACCGAAAGATCTAAGCAAAAAACACAACAAAATATAACTCATTAAAAATTAACTTTAGGTCATTGTTATAGTATTTTTGTTCAACTTTGGGTTATAGTTTGTCAATAGTAATTAATTAAATAGTTTGTTGAGGTGGTTGAGGTTATGTGAAAACCTATTTAATAAAATATAATAGTAAATAATTATATTTTAGTTTATTTATATTATTTAGGTAACAGTAAAATCAATTTTATGAACATATAAAATGTAGGAAAAGTAATAAATAAAAAGTATGTCTAAAACATACTAATTAGGAAAAAAATAAAGAATTTTAAATAAGCGTTATTAGAACATACTTCGCACAAGTATTATAAGTATGTTAGCTAGTAAACATGAATAGCAATCAACCTGTGATTTCATCGTGTTAATTGATTCAGTTATCTCGTTTCGAGTTGGTATACTGCTTTCAAAATTAATTTTCACCAAAGAGAGAGAAAGATCCTATTTTCTGGGAGGAAGGTGTATCATAACTCAAAATACTTAAAGGAAAGGGTTTAAAATTTTTGTGACACCTTGTGCACATTAAAAAAAGCTTCAAAGTATGTTTTGCAGATGTGTTTTTAAAGAAGGTAATCTTTACATTATCAAGAAACTAATCTAACTACGGAATAACTTAGCACTATCATCTCGTAGTGCTATAGTTGCTTCGTCTCATGCGATCTCTTCTGTCAGACATCACAAACCTCTTCGTTTGTGGGGAGTCAAGACAATAGGAATGGATTTATACTAATTAGGGATTTAAATGTTTATAGTTAATTTATTCAAAATATTCTTTAAAAGAATTATAATCTTAGTTTTTATTTTTCATAATTTATACCGTAGGATAAATAAAAAAACAAACACAAGGAATTGTGTTTGTAAAAAAATCCGAAACCGGGATGTCACGTGAAAAATCCGCTTCAGGTATTTTTATGACCTGGTAAGTGGTTTTCACAAAGTTGCCTGTATGTGTGAGTGTGTTTGTGTGTTATCATGGCATCTCCCAGCGCATCGATCTTTTGGTTACTAGTTATGCTATCCGGAAATTATTTTTTATAACATCATTAAACCGCAATATTGAAAATTTTCAAAAATTCATAGAACGTGGAAATATTTATTTCGTCGATAGGTTTGAGATTTGGCAGGCATAAATTTAGTCGTATGTTAGACCAACATAGTATGTGCCAAGATTCATTTTATTGTCAGCATTAGTTCAATTTTTATTGAAACTTTTTATAAAATGTAAAAAATCGGAAAATATTTTAATTTTAAATTTGGTACAAATATTTATGTAATAAATAAGTTTTGTTTTAATAAGGCAAATATATCTATGGTTTTTGTCGTCACTTGTACTGAATCAGTTTCATTATTGAGAACAAGAAGTCTTACCTTTGTGTTACGCAATACATTTAAGGCGGTATTTATTTTCAAAACGAACGTTATTTGAATATTACAAGTCTGAATAAAAAGGAAATAAAAGTAACGTTAGACGTGGTTTTCTTTGTTGCGGCAGAAATATTTACGAGCAACGTTCCAAGTAAAGCACGCACTTCATAATTTTCAATATCTTCAAAGACAAGAAAATAATACTCCAGAGTTGTCTAACTTATTGCTTTTCCTTTTTAATAAACGATTCTAAACGACAAAACATAAAGAAATATTAAATTTTACCGTTTTCATTAAAAGATATTCTTGTTTAAGAAACACTAACTCATTTTAGAGGCAACTTTTTTAAGTATTGTTCCCCCGTAAAACAGAGACAGCAAGGAGAAATTTCGAACAATATTAGTCTACGTCTACACAAGAAGTTTACACTCAAGCCTGTTAGGTTATAACTAATCACACTAGTGTTTATAGACCTGGATTAGTGGATATATTTTTCAAACGGGTATATTTTTGTTCTTAAATTGTACTTTGATGGTCTCAAAAGTGATGATCCAAGAACAATTTAATGCATTAAATACAGTTTCATCCCACTTCAGGAGTAAAAATATCTATCAGTCAGAGTAGAATTGCAAGGATTAAAAAGTAAAGGAAATATTTTACCGTTTTCATCAAAAGATATTATCTTAAGATATTATGATAATATTTAGCTCTACAAAGTGCTCAAAGAATATAAGCAAAAGCATGAATCTATTTTTAGAATTAGTTTTTTTTGAAAATTTTCCTATTTTACACGAGTGTGATGGCCACACTGATTTTTTTTAATACTCATGTTATTTTCATTATAACACAGTTTCTGATTTGTTTAATTCTCCTCGGGTTTAGTTAAAGTTAATTCTTCAATCACGTTTTTTATTATATTAAATTAATTATTATTTTGTTCAGATTAACTTGATTAAATTATAAGTAATTTGTAGCATTCGAGATCAAGGTTTTAAGTTATGCTCTTACTACGCGCGGGTCCGCAGTTCGTATCCGGAGATTGTGTTTTGAAGTTTTTATAAATAGTTCTTTGAAAATGATAGCAATTTTTAAGCCCAATTTTTAGCTTGTTTATATTCAGCTATAGCGCAATATAGATAGCTCGTTCCTATGATAGTGTCTACGAGGTATTATAGTCAAACGTCAAATAAGGTTTCAAAAAGGCTATTTCGCAAAGACTGAGTCAAGAAAAAATATGCTTCATTAGAAGAAAGTGGCGGATCATCTTTTATGCAGGTACAATATATTTTTATGTCCAATTACTTTGATCTTTTTTGCTTAATGTTTAGTTTTATTTAATAGTCATTAAATGAAACTAAACATTAAGTAAGCTAAAAGTAAAAATGCATGAATGTAAACATTAAGTAAGCATTTTCCGAGCATAACAGTAACTAAATTTATCTTTTTCAATGTATATTATTAAATTTTAATCAAAGAACATTTCAAAAATCTCTAACTTTAAAAACTAATTTACAATAAACAAAGTAAATGATTCATGAATAAATATTGTAATTTATAGGATTAGAATTAACATAAAATGGTGAAATCAATAATCTAAGACACGTGGAAGTTCTTTATTTACTGTATTAATTCATTCTGTCTTATACATTCAATTTAGAACAAAAGTGCCTTTTCTAAAACTGAGTTTATTTTCCATTTAGAGAACACAATCCTTATAAAATCATTGAATTTAACTATCATGCAAAAATAGCTTCTTATTAGTATGGGAGCCAGGGTGTTTTTTACCTCATTAGCGGCAGGGACCATTAGCTATACAATTTATAGGATCATCATCATAAAGTAGTGTAGGAAAACTACCGGTCTGGTGTTTTATTTTGGGACTGGGCAACATGATGACACATCAGAATGTTTAAATAACTACTTCACTTGGAATTAATCTCAATGGGGTGTCGTTTGTGATATTTTTAAGCTTTTTTAAGCTCTGAGTTTAATTAATTAGGTCCGAAATAATTCGAGCACTTGATTTAAGTACCCAGTGTTTAATCCGGGTTAAAATCTGGGTACTGGCTATCATTTTTATTTTTCTTCACCTACTACCGTTTTTTATTTTTCTTTCCTTATAGGTATCAGGAAAAGCGAGACACACACAAAAATAAATTCCCACATTTTAAGAAATTGAAAAAAGAAGTAGTTCAAGGAAATAGTTAATTCAATAGAAATCAGTAATTACTTTTCCTTACCTACTAACGCGTAGGTAGAAGGAAAAGTATTGCGTTCACTCTGAAAATCCGAAGCCTAGGTATCACTATAATAATCTGTTTCAAGCAATTTCATAAGGCTAGATAAGCAATTTCAGAGTGGTTTCCGTCATGCTATCTGTCTGTGTAACTCATGCTGCATTTATGCAAAAGAGTTCAAACTTGGAACAAAAAGCGGACTTTAGGTCCAGTTATACTGCTTGGAAGACGATATTTTCAGTCTATAATAACCTTTTTTGCTTGTGTCATCAAAAATTGCAAGCAATCCTTAAAAATCTTAAATTTGACCGATCGAGTTGAAATTTAACACACATGCACAGTACATCTGTGGGTAGTCAATCGATTCACAAGATAATACAAGGTATTACATTATCCGAACTAATACATTGGAAAATTCGCTTATATCGTGGCAGTACACCACTTATATGTAAACTATTTTTATGACAAACTGATATAGGACAACAATCATAAGGATAATAAAAAAATAAGGATAATTCCGGTTTTACCCCGGTTTTGGATTTTTTTGCCAACACGCAATACTTTTCCTTTATACCTACGGTATAAATGAGGAAAAGTAAAAATAGTTAGAAAATTAGAAAATTAGTAGTTCTAGAGAATAGTATAAGTAGTTTTAGAGAATTGAGTAATAGCTCAATTTATAAAGCATAAATCGGAAACTTAAGCAAGAAATTGATTGTTAAGCATGGAAACACGCACCCCTCAAAAAATTCGCCCCACATGCGGACCCTGCGCCAAAATTAAAATAAATAAAAATTCGGATGAACGATTGAGAGTTTTTTTTTAACGTAAAAGATCTCTAAGCTTTCTTAAATTAGATTTTCAGGTTAAAGCACAACCATCTAAAACTCCTACAGTACAGAAGGGCGGCATGTGTTAACATAATTATATTTATTGATGAGTCTAGGTCAAGGATGTTGAATAAAGGGGATGACGCATTAAGGAACATTTCTGACCCCATGGAAGTTGTATGAAATAGAGAAATAGGAGCAAACTTATCTTCCCTTAGGTTATAATTAAAAAAGGCGTCAAACGCAGGTTATGTTGCTAAGTTGTTATACAATTCTTGGTTGTCGAGTTTGCTTCTCAACTTTCTTCAGTGCTTTCGTTACTGTTACATTGGGTGCTTGTCAAGTCATTTGTGCTTATATTTTACATTTTGGACTCTAGGTAGCCACTTTAGTGAGAATAATTGAAGCTTTACCGTTTACTTTTCTTAGAGAGTAAGCTTTTTTAGCCTAGTGAAATGTTTAGCTAGTTTTTATGATTCAATTTTGGTTGTAATGTCCATAATTTTCTTTAATGTTGTTAATTTTAAACAATATGAACAAAAAAAAAACAGTAAAAAAGTATGAACTTTTTTCTATTTGTTTATAACCTTCGCAAGCAAAACAATGGGAAACCCATTGAGAGTTAAGTTTGCCTCTAAATTTTAAGACCTGCGCTGTTTTAAGGATCATAAGCATGCGCAGTTCGTACCAAGCATGTGCAGTTGGTTTTTGACGTGTGTTTCGTGCTGAATTCTTCTCTATGTTTTGATTTTCGATGGGGTCACTTTGTTGAATGGCAATTCGACTTAGTGCGTCATCCCCTTTATTCAACATCCTTGGTCTGGGTAGGTTTTAATAAAATCATTTTAATGGACACTATCAAACTCCTTCTCTATAACAAATATACAAAGTATCACCCTGTATTCTGTCCAAAGCTAAGATAGGAAAATATTTTTCCGCCTCTTCATAGCCTCCGCTGCTTCAGACTATCTCTAAAAATGCAAATATTTTCTTTTTATACAGTTAAAAAAGTTTATAGAGATGGCGCCATCTAAAATTAGTTCCTGTTTACTTCCTATAACAACCCCTGACAGTTTATCCGAAAACTGTTTTTGTATTTTTATGTCACTGGACAAGCAATAGCTATAATTTTGATTCGACTCTTTCCTTTATTTAATAATTTCTATTTACTAGTTCTTTTAAAGGAAAAAGCGCATAAAACTTAACAGCTTTATTAATAGATGTTTTCATCTATTAATAAAGTTATCTATTTAAAAATTTGTTTTTAAAAATGTTGCTAAATTTTACTTTTTAAGCAATTTCATAATTCTTTCTTGATAATAATACTCTTGCATTATGAGTCAACTTCCAATAAGTTGACTCATGCAAGTTCAAACGTACCATTAGTATTTTTTTACACAATGTAATTTTGTTTGGGTAAAATTACTAAACGAGAATAAAACGTTTTATTTTGGGATAGTTAAATTGCAGCGTTTCATAATTTAACACTTTTAGAAACCAAATCAAACTTTATGAAATTTAATTAAAATATCACTAAATTCTAGTAATTTTTTACCAATTAATTGTTAGGCATAAATCATAAAGTTTTTTTATCAAAACAAGTTTTTAAAAAAAATATTTTACATATTTCCCACAATAACTTGGTGGTTAGATAGTGATACTTGTAATACATTTTATTAGAATTTAATTAAATTTTTCAAGCAACCAACATTTTGGAATGTTGCAATATACATTTTTTATGTTACTATCAGGTGTGGCAATAAAATTACCTTATTTGGGAAATTTTTAAGGGTAAATTTGAATTTGCACGAGTCAAATTAGTTCTGGTTTTATCGATTGATATACAATATAATTTAAACAAATCATATTTTTGACCAATAAGTTTAAAAATTCGCTTATACCGTTGCAGTATGCCATATATATAAAGTAGTAATATGATAATCTGTAAAGGACAACAACCATGTCGCCACTAAGTGGCCACGCGACGCCGCAAAGCGGTCAAGAGTAGAGTGCCTGTATAATCAAGTCTCTATTATAGACTCTCTATTATATATCTCTATTATCTCTATTAGATCTCTATTATAGTATAATCTAGTCAAGAGGCCAAAAGCCTTTGTTTTATCAAATGTTTTTGGCGTAGAGATTCATACTAGAGGGGCATAGCCTATCTCAATGCATTAAAAGGCCTGAAACATCGTTTTGGGGCTCTCAGGGGCTCTGTGTAACCTCATTAAAACTTCCCTTAAGAGTGAGTTAAGGTTATAATAAATCAATTTTTTTCGGCTTTCCGCACATTGTTTGTGTTTTGATTTGTATTTTTAAGGTTCTTCAATATACGTTAACGTAATTTTGTAATGATTATTAGATTACATTTTTGCGAAGGTGGTCAGGTTAGTTTTTCGATGTTTCAAAATTCAACCAATAGGGCCCCTCTAGTAATAATATCTCTATGCGTTTTTGGTTTTAGCACTATTAGATTCAAAAATATGCGTGACCGTCATTGAAAATTCACACTTGTTGCTTCAAATATGCCTGATAAAGAATTTCTATACAGGGTTGGTTTATAACTTAAAAATACTTGATAAAGAGACATTGATTAAAATTTAAAAAGAAAACACAGTCCCAAAAATTAAATTACCTGCAAATGCTAAATGCATTATAAAGAAGTTCATCCTGGATTTACTAGTTTTGCTGAGTAGTAGTGCAAATATAACTGCAGAATTGCCAACAACGATAGCGCCAAATAACAGCCATAGCACCGTGAATTGTTCAGTCTAAAACAAACGCGTCAACATGTATATTACTTTTTAATTTGTTAAACCATTTTATTTTAATGCAAAAATTCTAGTCAGAGACAAAAGAAAGCAAATATGCTACAAAAGAGGAGCATTATTGACCAGGGATAATTTGTATAAAAATATGGGATGCAATTATGATGAACTAAAACTATGAAATAATTAATATTTATTGTTTATAAATAATAGTCAATAAAATGTAAAGCCAATAAATCAGCTTTTAGTTAGTTCTTACTTCTTATATTTGTTAGACAACACTGCAATTCACACATGTAGTGATGGTTTACTCTATCTAAAGCTCCCTAAGGCTTATAGAGAACCCACTTAAAATTACATAAAGCCGAGATCATCTTTTTAATAACGTTCCGTTTATTGTCTTGAATTATTTTAATTTTAATTTTTTATAGTTATAGTAATTGTTCTGTAAAGATTTCATCAAGGCATGTAATGTTTTCAAGTTATTTGAAAAATGATAGGAAAGCTTGTTGAAAAAAATGTAAATATTTATCATTGTTTATCAATCTATACTAATTAAAAGAGATATATTTAAAATTTTATTGATTAAAGTTCGATCAATTTGTTTAGTAATGTTAAGTTTAATTTTAATGTTGGCAGGGATTTTAACAAAAAATCACGGACATATTTTTGTTAATGAACTTTATATGCGCTTTGAGTTTACTGTCTAATTATCTTTTTTGACCAGAGGAAGTTAGTGTTTGAATTATTATTTAAATTGATCCTTAATTTTTACCTTAATTGTCGATATGTTTCATTAAGGTTTGCAATATTTAATAATCAATGATGTTGACAAATATCTCAGAACCTGTTAATCTATATCCTGAATGTCAGTTTTGGTCCCGAGAATCACTGCAAATGTATAGCTAAGTATTGGTACTGAGTATGAGTTGATTGGTGTACGTGTTGATGTGGAAGAATTTAAATATTTTAGTTTTTTAATGATAGTTTCTTCGCTCGGCAAAGATTTTGTTTATCAAACAACGAATTTTGTATAAGTCTTTTGAGGATTACAACAAATAAAAGATGTAACAGCAAGAAAGTTCTTACTTTAAGATGTTTTCGTCCTTTCGGCAATTGTTAAGCCGTGTTTTATGATTGCTTAAGTTGCTCGCTACAGTTAGTCACTTTTATTTTAAATCGTATCTCTTCCTGACAATTAAATCCTATGAGCACTATTATTTAGTTGTATTAAGTTAAATAATATCTATATAGTTATGAGTCGTAAAGTAGATTCCAAGGTGTAAATTAATAAGGAAGTTGTATAACACTCTACTCTACTCACACACACACACCACACACACACATTATATTTGTTATATATATATATATATATATATATATATATATATATATATATAT
Organism: Microvelia longipes; assembly: GCA_018340805.1. Classification (NCBI taxonomy): domain Eukaryota; kingdom Metazoa; phylum Arthropoda; class Insecta; order Hemiptera; family Veliidae; genus Microvelia; species Microvelia longipes. Next base: position 43,945,946 of record JACMZG010000008.1, on the reverse strand, counting down.
ATATATATATATATATATATATAATATATATATATATATATATATATATCTATATATCTATATCTATATCTATATCTATATCTATATATATATATATATATAATATATATATATATATATATATATATATATATATATATATATATATATATATGCTCAATAGTCCTAAGAAGAACAACAGTGTGTGCCCATAGCGAGCCACAATTTAGGGTTTTTAGGATTAATATACTTTGAACTGTAAATATGTTAGTGCATTACAGCTATGAAAACTTTTTGTTTTAAATCTTAGTCTGAGTAACCAGTTTTGTCCATAACAACATAACAAGAGGTTATGTTGTTGTGAGGAGACATTTGTTTTGGTTTGCTTATTGTAATTGTTTGGTAGTATTCTGCAAAAGAAATTCGCTGGATTGTTAGTAATTTATGTTGGTATATATATTAGTATAACCCTTTGTGGAAGTGAAGTCAGTACCGTAAATTATTGTGATGATAGATATGTTGATGTTTTTTTTATTGATAAACTTGCCAAGTTCCTTTATATTGTCACTATATTAAGAACAGAATGAAATTTTTTAAAGAAAAATGTATTTTCCAAGTAAATTTAAAGTAAGATAAATGAGAAAAGCAGAATGTGATTTGATTGACAGTTTTCTTAATAGAAGTTTTGGATGATTCTATACGCTGGATGGTAATTGCTAGGTTTAGGATAACGTTTCAGGGAAAATTTAAAGGATTGAGAAAGATGTTATTAGATCCTTCTTTTCATTTTTTGTCGGAAGAGAAAATGGCTGTTATAAGAGGGAGCTGTAGTAGGAAATAAATGATAGAAAGGAAGATGGGACGGCTCATTACAGAAGGACCAATTCCTTTCCACAGCCTATTTCCTTCCTGACCAACTTCTTACCCCTCCCTCAGACTAAACCATTCTTGTGAAAAAAGTTAAAAGAAAATATCATCTCCCACAAAATAATTTCAAAATATAAAAAAATATACTTCCTCGTAGCGATAGATAAAACAGGGTCAAATGTCGGACACTTGATGAAACTTTTTTCCTACCTCTTTTTATAGAAATATCGGATGCCAAAATGTCTTTCTTTGCCATCCTATTTAGATTTTATCTAAAACCTATATTGTCAACGATGGTTCTTGTAACTATTCAGGGCCTTGTTTCACTCCTTCATACCCTTGTCTGCATTGTTTTTATTCTCAAAAATTATTATGCTGATGTATTAATGTCATTCCCTCAGCTTCATGGAGATGAATATTTATAATTTTATCTTATCCTTGACTAAATATGGCTTATTGTCTATTATTTCATAAATGCCACGTTAGGTAACATTTTTATAATAATAATAGATTCTAAAAGTAATAAAATTAGCGTCTATGGTTTGGAACGGTTTTAGTCTGAATCTATCCATATTCTGTTGGATCGAAGTGGTTAAATTTCAGGATATATAATGGCATCATTGTGTATATTATCAAATATTTTATTTTGATCTTATATATTAAAATTTTGTGTTTATAAAGAATAAATAAAATGCATACTTAAGGACTTACACAATTTAACCCTAATTTTATACAAGTAATTTTTGGGATTTTATTTAGTAAATTTTCCGGTATGTATTGAACTAAATTTGTATTGAAGCAAAATATTTTATTTGAAAGGGAGAAAACAACTGTGAACTATTATGAAAATTTTGTGTAATCTTTTGCAATAATAAATATTTCAAAATTACCGACATTACTTATCAAAAGATTTTGCAAAAAGAGGATCTGTAATACTAGAGATGTCCTAAGCAAGATTCAACAAATTTGTTCAATTTCTAAAGTACTTTTTTAATAAAATGATTGGCCGTAGTCACAAAACTTTGTGTTTACGGGTTTCTGAAATAGATAGAGAAAAAGACACTCCCGACTTCGACTGCTGTCAAACAGCACATATCATTGGCTATAATCGTTTCAAAGGAAATTTGCTAAAATTAGTCATATTTCTTCGAGTTGTTTAGAAAATTACAAAAAAATCCAAGATCTATATTATCTGTTATAATGTAGACAAATTTTTATGTTGTTACGAAATATTATTTTTTTATGGAGTAAAATTAATGGTTGATCAATTATAATAATAAAAATAAAATCATAGAAAGCACATTTTGCTTCACTATCTCCTTTAATACAAAGGGGATGTAATGTAATAGCAAAAATCAAACTTTTTTTTAAATTTCTGCTGATTCATTACTGTGGGTCACACATGTTTCATAAGCATAAGCAATAGGGTGCAGGATATATGTATAAATAAACCTTAAAAATAATTTTATATTCACACAACATGTTATTTAATTTTTTCGAATTTTTTAATGAAAATGCGCATATTGATCCCATAGATTATATATACTCTACAAAACATCATTGTTTGCACTCATTTGATGGCCAGCTTATAGTAATTTTTACTGCATTTCTTTGAAAAATTCCAAAAAAATAACAAGTTGTGACGCTTGTACTCAGGTTATTAAATATATACCGAAAAATTAAGCAAAATTGGATTGATAAGCAAGAAAGTGCGCATTCCAAAGACAATTCAGTCGATTTGCGGTCCTCCGCGCAATAATTATTATAAAGGTGTTTATACCTTTATAATACTAATTTTTTATAAATATTATAAAAAAAATGAAAAACAAATTAGCAAAATTAAAACCCGAGAACTCTAGCTTTAAGATGTCTTATCGCCTTCGGTCCGGTTTTATTGATTCAGCACCCCAAGAAACATCAAAAACGACACCCTACCCGAAAATTATGTTTTACTGATCGTTATTTTCCTCGGGTTTTTCAACTTTTTGGTCACTTAGTGTGGTCGTATTAATTTTAAGCCGGACATCACAAACATTTTGTATCAAATACAAAATTTTTGTTCACACTCCCGGGCGTTCCACCACCCCCGGTGGTTGGACCCCACCACCCCACAAGCCATCTCATCAGCAAATATAACAAAATCCCTAAAACTACCAATAACAGACTAAAGTGTTTTGAGTCAACAAGACATCAACCAGAACTGTAGCCTTAGTTATAACGATCGCTCTAATGCGTCAGTTTATCTATCATATTTGTGATGTGTGGCAGAAAAGCTTCGTTTCCTATTTAGCACCTTATTTAATTCTTTGTATCCAAATCCGAAAAAAATTATCATTTTATAAAGTTAAAGTGGTTTAACTCAGAAGTGAAAACATGGATTGAAAAAAAAACTCCAAGTACCTATTTATACGTGAAAAAGAAAATAATACTTTTTTATACAAAACGTATAAAATTCCGTATATAAAATGAAGTTCTCCATTATTAATGTCTCGTGAAGAGGTCTCAAATAAATACAAAGAGATATCTTCAGTACTTGTAGCGTCTTTCTTGAAAACACTTAAGAAAGAGTTTTGCTGATTTCAAAGACCTTTATAGCCAAATTCTTAAAAGATAAATAAAATCTTCACCAGATTCTTTATTAGAAATCTTAACTTATTAATGAATAAATAAATAAATAAAAACTTTATTTTCGTATAAAATAGATAAACAAAAAATTTAAACAAATGACATTTATTTTTTTTTTTATGGAAAAAGGAGATATTTCAGGAGATTTTACTCCTGCTCTTCCAACATTTCCTTTTTTTAAATAAATAAACACTTTATTTCCATATAAAATAGAGGAATATAACGTAATAGTGCGATTATTAAATGCCTTATACAAATATTATTTTAATAATTTTAAAAAACTTAAATTTTTTATAAGAAAAATAGGTTGAAGGTTTTTTGGAAAATTATATTTAGAACCAATTATTTCGTTCTAACTGGTTTTCTGTACCAATTTAATGTATATGCTAAAATTCACGCGATATATTTTTGCAATAAAACATAGAGTATTTATATTTAAAATCCCTTTTTTTAAACTAACAAGTTAAAATATTTTTGATTTAGGAAATCAATGAGGAATATTAAGGAACGCAGCAGCGTTCCGCCCCGCTAAGTCAAGAAGAAAAGTTAAAATACCCAAGTTTTATTCGTTGACGCACCTACAGCCTAAACCACTAAACGGATTTAGATGTGTGGGGACTTTTTGGATTTGTTTTATGCCCGTGTGTAGTCCTACTTAATAAAATCTCAAATTCGACATTCCTATGCTAAACACGGTGCTAGAAACTAAGCTTGCGAAGAATATTTTTATATATATTGATCCACCCCCACTCATTACTACTGAATGGATTTTGGTGCTTGAGGACTTTTGGATTTGTCTGATGCCTTTTAACATTCCTGTTTCAATAAATTCCAAATTCATAATTCCTATGTGTACGCGCCGCAGAAAACAGAGCTTGCAGGTGGTGTATACACAATACCTTAACAACCTTTACAGCTTTATCTACAACACGTATCTTGTACTTAAACAGGAAACAAGATATGTTTGTTTTCTGTTCTTGTTTTTACATTGTGCAGGAATCGTACAAAAAGTCATAAAATCTCACCAAAAACCACTTGCGTGGTAAAAAAAAAACTTCCCGCCAAGTCTTTGGTCCAAAAAGTAGGGAAATCGACATTTCTGTCCCGTCAAGTCGTGACCGTTTTGGATGGAGACGGTCGTAGGCGTTTTAAAGTGATGTAGCTAGATTGGCAATAGTGCCTTCAGTATTGATAAAAATTAAACTAAAACTGATAATGACTTGAAACTTAGCGCGTATATTTTTGTTTTACATGGCTACAAATCTCAGCGATTTTTCGAAATCTAGCTGAGTTCTTATTCGGGTTATGAGACGGGGTTAAGCAAGGGATTCCCAACTACTTGCTGTTGCTGATAGTGATAGCGTCACTATCAGGTCCAGGTGAAATTCCAATTATAATAGATGTGATATTCTAACTAAAGGATTTCCAACTCCTTGCTATTGACCTCTAATCACCTCCATCCAAGGAAAGGATATAAAAGCTTCATTGCATAAATATAGTAGAGCTATTGCTCCATATCCTAGCTGCAGCATTTTGATTTGCTGACGATTATGGGGTCATTTTAACTTCTAAATCCTTTTCAAACTTAAAAGAGCTCGAGTCTCTTGCTTTAAGTATTCTGCTAGACTGGTGTAATGCTAATAAGGTTAAGCTTAACAGCGACAAAAGCGTAAATTATTTTTTGATTTCAAATCTAATACATTAAATTCATTTAAATTTTAGGCATCCACTTAGATAGCAAGGTTTCTTGGGAGCCCCATATAGATTATTTAGCTAAAAAATTAGGTACCAGCATTTATATGCTTAGGAAGGCATCTAATTGCCTATCAAGTAATTCGTTAAGAATTATGTATCATGCTCATTTCTTTTCTCTCCTATCTTATGGTACTATGATATGGGCGGAGCTCCCTCTGTAGATAGAATATTTATTTTACAAAAGAGAGCAATTAGAGTTTTATTTAAGCTCCCTCAACTACAATCTTGTCGAGAATCCTTTAAGAGTAATAATTTGTTTACACTGTATTCTCTGTACTGCTATCAGTTACTCATATTTGTTCACAATATTAAGTCTAGTTTGTCTACTGTAGAGAATGTCCATTCTTACTTTACAAGACAAACCAGTCAGTACGTTGTACAGAGATACAAGCTTACCAAAACAGCCAAATATCACTCAGTTAATGCTGGTCTGAAACTATTCAATTTCTTGCCTGAAAATGTAAGGTCCTTAGAAGGCAAGTTGTTTTGTAAATATGTGAGAAATATTCTTATAAAGAAATCCGCTGTACAGTCTATCAGAATTTCATGCTATAACTTTAACTAACTAAAGATATGTAGATATTTAGTTTATTTGCTTAAGTACAACTTATTTATTTTTGCTTATGTATGACAATTAACTATATGTACGTTTCTGTATATTGTTAAATAAAACTTGTTTATTATTTATTTATTATTGTTTATTATTGGTAAGTTTTTACTTTTTCTCATTTATACCGTAGGTATATAGTAAATGTGTTGTGTTTGCAAAAAAATCCGAAACCGGGATACCACCGGTATTATCCGTTTTAGGTGTTTTAAGTCCTCTTAAATGGTTTTTATAAAGTTGTCTGCCTTAGTGTGTGCCTGCTATCATCGTAGCTCCTAGTGTATATATGCTAAAGAGTTGAAAATTAGTACAAAAATATAGTATAAATATTAGTACAAAAATATAGCTGTAGTTGTGCTACTCGAAAATAATGTTTTATGATGTTAATTAAACCAAAATAATGACTCAGCGAAAATTTCGTACTTTTCCGTGTCCTTTTTCTGTATTTTTTCCGTGTAGTTTTTTCCTTGTATTTTTTTCCGTGTATTTTTATCGTGTAGTTCTTCCGTGTAATTATTTTCCATTTGATGTTCTTTTTTGTGTACTTTTCTTCCTGTATTTATTTCCAGTTATTTTTTTCCTGTACTTTTCCTCGGTGTTTTTGTTTTGTTCCCGTGAATTTTTCCAAGTTTTATTTTTGGTATTAAAAAAGATCCCCCTTTTCCCCTCTCCGTTTTTGATAAAAATTCGATAATAACTGAAAATTTAAATTCAAAGAATTGCACTAATTTCGTTCTTAATACAAACTTAAAGCGAATACCTTAACTTAAAGTTATTAAGTAACTTTATTTCAGAAAAGCGTTTATTACACTGACATTGTTCCAGCACTAATTAATAAATAATGAAATTCTCTTGTTCAAGTTAAGTTATTTGCTCTCAAGTCACAATTCAATTAAATTAAAATACAATTACAGTAGTTACACTAGCATAGGATATTAGGCGAAATTGATCTGTTAGATATTTTCTCTTTATCAACTATTTTAAAATGGTTGTATAATTTATGATATACAAATATAACCCTCTTGTTCATTATAATTAAACCTAAGTTAGTGTATGAGGGTTATAATTTAATTATTATTAGAAGAAGCTTTTATCACATATACTTAAGTTTTGGAAGCTTATAAGCTGTAAATGTTTAATATCTACAGCTTTTTTGTACTGTTCTGGGCCCCTGAACAAGTATGTTTAGGGTCCCTTTAAGGCCTTATTCTTTCTTTTAAGCCCTAGTCTTCCGTCTGTCTCCAGGTATAAAGAATACGGATCTAGATTTAGGTAGCAAATTGAAAATATTTTAAGTATAAGCATCAATCTCTAAGGCCCTTTTCTGCTATTTTAGGACCCTGACAAAGTATTAAGGGCCATCATTGGCTTTAGTCTTCGTATGGGGCTCTTAAACGTCTAGGCATTATGAATAGGGGCCATAAAGATCTAAAATTTAGAATATATTTTAAATTACATAAAACAAATGTATAGTCCTTTCATGCTGCATAGAACCCTAATCAAGTATGCTAGGGCCCTTTATGGTCTTAGTGTTTCGTAAGGGCCCTTAAAAATATAGATTTAGACAAAAAATATAATTTTAACTGCTTACATTTGTCTCTAGGACCTCTTATGGCGTACCTTGGAATATTGGGTCCCTTTGACTCTCACTTGGTGTTATGAATAAATTTCATAATTATAATAAATATAAATATGTATATATTATAAGTTTTAAAATATTTAATGTGTTAATCATTTTTTATTATTTTCGTTTACGTTTATTTTTGGCTAAGGGGCCCAAGGAGGGCCGCTCTTAATGGCCAGTCTGCCCATGGTAGAGAGTTGAAACCTGGCACAGATTTAGGTCTAGACGTCCTGCCCGAAAGATGATAGTTTTAGGCTACAATGACCTATTTTTCTGAGTCATCAAATATTTAACAAAATCCGTTAAAATAGAAAATTTGACCGATCGAGATGACATTCGACACAATTATACATCTTTATTTTTTTTCTCTTTCGCAGTCCAGACTTATAGTTTTTTATAGTTACTACTTTAATAATTATAACTTACTTACTTTCTCAGTACTTTTGTTTTAGTAGCTGTTACAATAGTATCAAAGTACAATTGTATATAAGAATATAACCAGGAAATATTTATATTAACAAGTATTTATTTTCAAATTTAAGTCAAGCAAAAAGTAAAATAAAAACGTATAGTATAAGTAAAATAATATGAAAATGGTGTTCCAACCATTTCTTCCCACCCTGAGGGCACTTTGCAGAAATGAATGGATTAATAGTTTATTGTTAAATTATTATTGTAATATGTGCGAACAAATGGTTTATTTATTTATTTATATTTATATTACATTTACATCTATGTGGTCAGTTGAACCACAAAATGACATTATGATGTTGGTTGCTATTTTGAAAATATTGAAACAAAAAATATTTTGAAAAATATTTCAAAAGTTTAACTGGTTTTTGATGTTTTACGATTGATTGTCTGACACAGAAACTTTTAACAAACTTTTAGCTATTTAAGTTTTAGTTTATTAATTAATGTCAAAAATACATATTTATTAGTGTGACTATTGAAATGATGCAAAAATTTCTGTTTACAAGAAGTTTTACCTCATAAAATTTAAATTATAACATTTTGTAAAACAATGATAAAGTATAGTGCTGATATTTATATTAAGAACAATACGAATAAAAAATTAGGCTCTCAAGTATGATCACGGGTATTAAATGCATTTCTGAATATAATATTTATTTATTTGCTTAAACATAATGTTTTTACAAAGAAGTCTCGCCTTACATAATGGCACTACTATTTAACACATTTTTAAAATAAAAATAAAGAAAAGTAAAGTTTTTGAATGAAAAAAATAATAATAATCTGTAACAGGAAAAAAATATCCTATAACATTTTTTTTAAGTAAAATTAGAGTTAAACAAAAGAATATATATAATTAGAGAAAAAAATATATCTGTTTTAGAAAACATTTAGATTCGAATGTATGGAAAAATAAGAATACTTAAGTATAATAGTTTCTTAAATTTAGTTTCCTACAACATGTTTCAGCTTAAACACTTGAATAGTAAAATAATAAACTCCATTAATGGTATTCATTTATATTGTAAAGTAAATCTGTAAGGTTTATAATAGGAATATAATATAAAAGTATTACCCGTAATATTTTAGATTTATTTTTAAATTTAATATTTAATTTATATTAGAGTGAATGCCAATCTAGCGTATTAATTAACTTAAGCCAAATTCTAAGCTTTAATTAACCTAACCTAACTCCCTCTAGATACTATGATACCTAATAATTCTAAGCGTAGCCTAGAGCCTGGCGAGCGTAGCCAGACCGAAGTAATACCACTTTAAGCTACGGGTAATCAAGTCATTTTAAGTTCGAGCGTAGCGAGTGAAAAGTTGTGAGGAAAAGTACCGAGGTACCCTGTACATTTATTATGAATTGAATAAAGCCAATTTATTTCTTCATCATCAAACAATAGGGTGAGGAATAAATAAATACAATTAAACATCGACGGTAGACAATATAGGGTTTAATATAATTATTTACAGTTTTCTCTTAAAGGCTGCTCTCTAATATTATATCGGAGCCGCCTAAAAGTGTTAAGAGTCCTCCAGGGGTCGCCTGCCTCCAACCTATCTTTTCTATATATGTTGTCATTATCGTAAATTCTGTTTTACGGGTATTATCACCTCTCATATCGGGTCAAACCTCTAGGTTTCTCTCTTATGGCGGCCAAAACAACAACACGTCACTTCTTATCCTTATACTCTCTACTTGTAAACTTATTAAGATTATGGTTTAATCAATGAAGTGGAAAAGAAAGTAAATAATTATAAATTTGTTTAAAAGGAAATTTTAAGAGGGTTACATTCATGTGCAGTATAAGTCTGACCTTTGCATGATTTAAAATTTACTCTAATTATTTAAATTCTAAATTAAATTACTTTACTTTGGTATGGAAAATTTAATTTTCCAGAGATCATTAGCATTTGTACGTGTTTTCCTTTTAGCCTTCTTAAACGAAATAGACAAGGTCAACTGTGTCATTGAAACAGCTACGCTTTTATTGCTTCATTAGAGAAACCTTAATGCTCGAGTAATTCATTGGCCACGAAGGGCTTTATTAAACCTGTAAATAAACTGAATAGGGTTGTTTGGACATTTTAGATTAAAGTAAACCAACGATGAATTCAATTTAGTCTACTTACTTTTCAGACCTTCATTTCTTTTTACAGTGTTTCTTTTACTCATTCCTTCAGTTGTTACTGGAGAAATGTTCGCTTTGAATATTTCCGACATCTGTTGAGCCAAGATATTTGCATACGAGTAGAATCTGAATGACTCCAAGTAGGGTCTGTTCCTATTTATTCTAGTTTTTCTAGAATCATGTCTAATGCCAATTTAGTTTTATTCGAATAGAGAAACAAAGCTAATGATGCGAGAAGGTGTTGAATGAAAGGTTCAAAGACACCGTAATAAGAAGAATGCTGGCCGGTCAGTTACCACATTTAGTTTTCTAAGGATGACGATCTAAAAGATAGTGTGTAAATAGGAAGGATTGTCACTGTATAAGAGCACTCGGGGGATATACAATTCGTTAACAATGTCGTTTCTACAGCCCTATCGTCTTTAGTTCGGTGCTAAAAATTTAAAAGTGTTTAGCTTGCAACAACTTGAAAAACAATCAATTCTGGTTCAACTTTCTCATTAAGACACACAGGACAGTAGCAGATTTTTCTGTTGCAGCTTTATAATATTTCTTTATAAAAATAAATTTGACTTATTCTTCTTACGCATTTTTTCCATCTGAAAGTCCAAGTTTATAAGTGGATTTTACAGACAGGTTCTTTTCCTCTTGACCTTTCCTATTAACCCTCCTCTAATGATCTCTATCATCAAGTATAGAGGTTTGACTTCTTAAATGGTATGCACAATAAGATACGACGGCTTCTGGCTTTGCCTTATTAGTATACAAGACATGAATATTTCGTTATGTATTCATGCTCCTAACGAGCAGATTCTATTTTGATAATCCTGTTTGATGTTTTTGAAAGACATTCATGATATTTTTAATTGGCCTTAGAATGAATGTCTTTATTATATTATACTTTTGATTCCTTACTTGGATAGTCATGTATATATGAAATTAATGTTAGGTATTTTATAAATTCCATTTCCCTTTGATGTATTTCATAATTTTGGGTCTTAGCAAGAAACTAAATAAAAAAATTGGGTACGGGGTACCTCGAAACTTTTACTTATCACATCGGATTCCCTACGCTCATTCTCTACCAAAATCTCTATTTTGGTCTCGCTTTGCTTGTCCCTAGAATATAAAAGTCGTTAATTATTCACTGCAGCAAGTCTTCAGACTCGCTTAGGTCGTCCTTAGATAGTAAATACATCCGTTTCAATCCCAGCGTTCACCCATCCCGGCACTGACCACGCTTAATGCTGCTTTACATTTATCATCCAACGAAAACTATGGATACTTGTCGTATTGAAACGAAACTTAGTGTACTTTTTTATTACGTAAAGGTATATACTTGTGCTAAAGTTCAACTCAACTGCATTGTTTTTTGATTTTTTTTAAACATTTTTAAAAAAATGTACACAAGTCATTTAATAAATATTAAACTGATGCTGATAATAAGATGTTATTATCATACATTTTTACTTTTCTTCATTTATACCGTAGGTATATAGGAAAAGTATTGTGTTTGCAAAAAATCCGAAACCGGGATGAAAACGGAATTATCAGTTTCAGGCGTTTTTAAAACCTCTTGAGTGGTTTTTGCAAAATTAAATTTCAAAAAATCGTTTCAAAAATTTAACAGATTTTAAATTTGGTACAAGTGTATACATTTACTTAATAAATAAGTACTCTAAGGATTGTTCAATACGACGAGTATATCCATGATTTTTGTGGGATCATAAAATTTAAGGAGCATTGAGCGTGGTCAGTGCTGTATGGGTGACCGCTGAGAATGATATAGATGCATTTACTATCTGAAGACGTGTGATGCGAGTCAAAAGACATGTTGCAGTATAAAATAAAGTGAACCGTATTTCTGAGGACGAGCGAAGCGAGTCCGAAGCAGGGAGGATGAGCGTAGCGAATCCGATGTAATGAGGGAAAGTTCCGAGGTACCCCGTACCCAATTTTTTGAAATTATTGCTGAGCCGGAAAAAATATTTTCCAGATAGCACAACTACATCTATAGACTGATATTTGTACAAATTGTTCAACCCTCTAGTATTAATACATTGGGCGGGAGCTACGATTATAACTGGAGCTACAATATAAGTCTATACGATTATGGGAGCTACGATTTACGACAAACACACACATACAGTTAGAAAATTAAAATGTTTAAAAACCTTTTACGAGGCCCTAAAAATAGCTAAAACGGCTAATTTAGGTGACATTCCGATTTTGGGATTTTTTTCAAGCACAATACTATTTCTATAGACCTTCGGTATAAATGAGGAAATAAAAAATCCTAATTAATTCCTTTTATTTACATTTCTACGTGAATAGATACTTATTAAAATCTTTGATGAGTTTAAAGTATGTCGAGCCATAAATGATGACGAATGTCAAATGATGGAACAGTTCCCAGATGTAGCATTGCATTTTGCTTGTTACATTTCTTAGGTGTCTCTAGCGCAATTATATTGTGTCAACTATTCATGTTTTGCAAAACTCGGTAGTATCAAATAATAAATAAGTTTCTTACTAGCCCCCAATAACTAAATTATAAAGGTATGCAGTAAATAAATTAAATAATCAAAAGAGTTAAAAAAGATAGTAGCAAGATAGGGAAATCGATTTGATATTTATATAAATGCTATTAATCCATGCAGTTAAGACCCTTATATATTTTGTATATAATTTTATCTGATTTACACTTGGGTTTATAATAATTTTCTTTTTATTAGATAAATGTCGTTTATCTCTTGAGTATTAGAAATTCATTTAAATTCTCTATATTTAAAACCGTCTTTCTTTTATTGCCTTTTTTCAACTTTATCTCTCTTAGGAGGACCAATCTCTGTATTTTTCCTATAATAAAGAATGACAATAATATATCTTCATGTATAATTTTATGTTCACCAACAATTTGCTAATAAATATTACAAATTGAAGTGAAGGAACGACATCCAAAAAGTAATTAAATGACGCAATTATTATTTCAGGTGTTTTTAACTGGAGGAGTAATGTAGAAGCGCAAGTCACTTAATGAGGCAATACAAGATTATGATTATTTTTGACCCATTAAAGCAAGATGTTGCGATTGTGGGATTAACGAAACAAAAATTATACTCCACATGGTAAGTACAGATATGTTTGTTTTCTTAATGCAAGAAGCCCACTTGTGAGAAATTGAAAGAATTTAATTTCATCTTGAATTTTTTTTACCATCGGATGACCTAAAATTACAAAGGCAATTAGAAACAGACTTGACTACATCATGCAATTAAACTCTTATTATATGTTACGGATTTTGTTTATTTTTTAATTTTAAAAGCATTAATAGTTAGGTAAAAATTAAATTGCAATTCCTTTAATCTTTATGGCTTATTAATTGTAAAAACATTTTAAGCTCGGAGTTTATAGCTTTTGGTAGAGAAATTCTTATTTCAGAAGATATTCGAAGCAATTATTTTTTAAATTTAAACGCAGCATGTCGCTCCTGTACGTACAAAGGAACAATATAAATATTCTTTTATTAGATTGTTTTAATTTTAAAAATACTGGGATTATGGAATGTATTTCGAATTTCTATCTATGAATTTCTCTATCTATGTTTTACATAGAACATTCTTAGTACCTTTTGTCCTTACTAACGAAATAATTCCTCTGAGTTTTAAAGGAAACTTACTCATTTAAAAATGCTGAACACATAAGTGATCTCATCTATTGTAAAATAGATTAAACTGGCATAAATGATCATTACTAAAAATTAAATTAGACTATTTTTCTAAGTAAAAATAATTTTTTTCGGAGGGCTGTGAAATACGCACTTTTATACATCTTCAACAAAGTAGGTAAAATGCGTTTTTACCGTCTGCCACAGTAGTTTTTAACACTCGGAGACTGTAAAAAACTACGAAACTGTCGCTGGTGAAGTTCCTCAACTCCACTAGGTGGACTATTACTACGCCCGAAAAAATAGTGCTACACGACTGAAAATGGCTTTTTACCTAGGGTCATTTCATTGTCTCACATCGCTCAACAGTAAATATAGTCGCCGCGGTAAAAAAACACCTTTTTCACAGTCTTGTAATATAATATACTATAAATCTTTAAATACAGCTGGCTGCTGCGACAGTTAGATTACTGCACACATACAATTCAATAATACACACCCATACATAGATACATACATATATATATATATATATATATATATATATATATATATATATATATATATATATATATATATATATATATATATATATATATATATATTATATATAAATATATATATATATATATATATATATATTATATATATATATATATATATATTATATATATATTTATATATATATATATATATATATATATATAATATATATATATATATATATATATATATATATATATATATATATATATAATAATATATATATATATATATGGATTCCAACAAAAAACTCATGCGTGTGAAGAAGGAGCTAATTCTTGCGTAAACAGTTGTGAGACTTTGACATTGGATAACCAGTCAAAAGTTCCTAATTATGCTTGTAAATATACAAGGTATTGGCGGTTTCACTTTGTGACTTGGCCATTACGCAGCACAGACAGAAGTGCATGGTGCGCTAATTAAATAAGCTGAATGTATTTTAATAATGTATGTCTACTGTCTACACTCTATTCTAGGCATTTAGTACCACACTACCTTAATCTGCGTAATGGCCAAGTCACAAAGTGAAACCGCCAAGACCTCATATCTTTCAAGCATAATTAGGAACTTTTGACTTGGCTTATCCAATGATTTCACAACTTTTCCCGCTAGACTTAATGATAATAACCGCGGAAGTCTACGCACTTTATGATAAGTTTTTATTAATTTTTACATCAACATTTATCTATATACCAAATTTCAAATTTCTACGTTTGCTGGAAGTGCCATAGAATTTTGATGAGAGAGTGAGTGTGTGTCAAAACTGCCTAACTTTGAGTTGGCAAAGAGATAAAATTTAGTAGAATTTGCCAGCTCAACAAGATCTTTTAGTTGCTATTACAATGGTATTTTATGTTTTTTAAAAAAAGTTACGAGGGGGTGAAAATAGATTTGAGATGCTTCTAGTAATGGATGGTCCGAGAGTGACCGCTATAGACTTGGCGGGGGCACCTTGTGCCCCCAGATTATAACATGACGGATAAACCTTGATAATTATATTATATTGATAATTATTTATGAAACCCTATGATTATAACACTAAATAAAACAGAGCATCACGAGAATTTTAAAACAATCAAATAAATATAGCTTTAGTTTTAGACTAAATGTAAGAGTAATAATTTGTCATCTTGATTAGTAGAAACTTCAGTTAAATAACAAAGAGAGTAAGAAAAGATAATCGTTGAAGATTTCCCTATTAGAGATAAGTTTTTAAAAGAGAAAGAGAAAGATGGAATTTAATGGAAAACTTTGTAGCTTTTCTTTCCATTATATAGATCGTTATACTTCGAGAAACTGAGCAACTACTCAACTTGTTTTCCTCCTTCTAAAGAGTGGCTTGAAGAAGACCTAAGAGAGCACTTTTCAAGCAACTCTGTAACTCCTACAAAATGCTAAATAGAAATCTTTTTAACATTAACATCCATATCAAAAAGATTCTGTTCTGTACACTTTTTTGTTATTCTTCATCATTTTGTATAAAATACTAAAAAACTTTTTCAATTTTGAGTGGCCTTTATTATATATTTTTAACTCATAAAAATAAAAAAAGATTAGAAAATTTTTCTTGTCTTTTGTTCCTCACTTTGGTGACATAAAATTGTTTAAAAAAGTCAGAGGAAAATGGAAATATTTTTTTTCACGAAAATTTTTAAAATTCCTAATCATCCAATTGGTATATTGAACACATCTTACCTCGTGTAGATATGAGATGTGTTCTTTTTATTTTTTCATTCTTTATATATATGTTTATTGTTTATATCTTTTTTTAGAAAACAAGGATAAACATAGATGATATCATAAACATGTTACTTTATTCCCTCACTAGAGGATATTTTAGAGTAGGACTTGACCGTTTAGCTGTTGAGTAATAATCAAAGTAATCATACTAATAATTTTCCGGTCACAAAATTTTATATTTAAAGTAAAAAATACTAAGGTATAAAATGACAATCTCTCTTAGAATAATTTAGGGTTCAAAGATTTTACAAAAAAGAAATTATTATTTGATAGGTTGACTGCAAACGACGGAGGGTCCCACTGGGAAATATATTTGGTTTCTAGACCCTTTGAAACTTATATAAATGAGACTGCTGGATTCAATACCAGTTTTTTCTATAAAATATTTACTGTTGGGTTTAAAGTAATTAAATCTATTTATCTTTTCACGAGTATAATTTCATAAAGTTTATATTTAATGAAATTTTAAAATTAGTTCATAGAATTTCAGCGTCCTAACAATTCCAAATAAATGATTGATTCACTATAAATCTTCTTTGTTTAATGTTTAAATTATTATCTGGATGTTCCATAAATTATTATATTCAATCTCGGGGTAAGAAGTCGTGCATAGTTCATAAAACATAAGACTAGCATTGTATATTTATTTTAGCAAATTTTCTTTGGAATAAATTGGCTAATATGGAAGCTTGTATAACGGGAGATAGACCTGGAAGGGTAATCACAATCCGTTTCAGAGGGCTCTCATCGCAAAAGATAGATTTTGAAAAACTGTACCTTCAAACTTGGGCAGAACAGGAATCCTATTAAAATTCAGATTGTTATGACGTCACTAAAACGGTTTGATGTGTCAGAAAATTATTTATCAAATCATTTCATCAGGAGTTAATATTTTTAACTCTAAGTATCGTTACTATTTGTGACATTAAATTTCCGGATATTTTAAACGAAACGCGCGTATATTTCGCGTTTTTAATTATTTATTTTTCATAATAAATAATTATTAATAACTTCCAATACAGAAATACAAAAAATAAATAAATAAACATATATCTATCTTAAACTATCTAACTATAAGTATTATCTATATGAAATATTATGCGATATATTTTTTATACCGAAATCATCCATTCATTTTTTTCTTTTATTTGAAATTATTGCTGATTATTGTGTGAATGGGTGAACACTGGGAATAAATGGATGTATTACTATAAATTTAACGAACTCTATATTCTGTTGATGAGCATATCGAATCCGATGCAATCAGGAAAAGTTCCGAGGTACCCCGTACCCGATTTTTTTAAAACTAGTTCTTTATGAAGTATTTAGTAGTTTTAAAATAAGTTATTCTGATAAAGACGGATTTATATTGCCAATGTTATGGAACAAGGGTATAATAAAGACTTAAAGTTAAATAATTTTATTATACAAGTAGGTTTTATTTATTTAAAACTTCTATTAAATCTTTAAATTGGACATTGGTTATTTATAGGGCACTAAATGATTAATTTCTTTTATTTATGTTTTTCAAGACACTTGGACCCTACTCATACGTTGTTCCCTGCTGTATTTTAAACTCTCCAAAAAATTTTAATAAAACCTGGGGTCAGGCTGCAGTTTTCATAAATATGAGTTTTTTGAAAATTGTTTCCAAGACCGTAATTATAGCCCTTACAAGCAGATAAAGCTTTAATAAGCAAATATATAAATTTGGAGCTCAACTCTTTGAGGTATTATTTGACAAGCCTTCAAATGTTTCAATTTCAGGATTACACCATTATTTGGTGTTTATATTTTTTGCGGTATTGGATGGATGGCAAAACCGTATACGATAAATTTTTGAAGGGATTTTCATTATCTATATAGTGAAGTTTTTTAGGGCCCAACGCCTCATTGGCGCCATACGATAACTTTGAAATATCAAAGTAGACCCTATATTATTTATTGGATATTTCGATTCTTTGTTCAGTGCAGTTACTATTTTGCTCCTTCTATCACTATTGGTTTGTTCTCTATGTAGAGGCAAAACTGCAAAAGGGCACACAAAATATATTATTTTCTATTTAATCTAAAAACCACAAGAAGCTAATATAATATTTTTCAAACCATATTTTCAGGTATTTTTATAACATATTTGTAGGTATAACTGATGAAAGTTTACTTTTAAAGAAGAAATTTAAAGTTACCCAAGTAATAAATAAAATTGGTTTTGATCCGAAAATATTGTAGTATAATTATACATTTTATGGAAAACACATAATTGCTATAATCTTTTAAGAAAAGGTGGTGGTACGTCGCGATTATATCTGAAGTTTACGCCTTGTTTACCTTAAATAATCAATTTTAAAGATCCAGTTAAAACCTTTTTTTCTACATAGATAATGAATATCCTCTGTTAAAAATATTTAGCACATCTGATGATGATTAAGTGGTTCTATTATTTACATAGGGTCAGAAATAAAGTTGGCCGTATCAAACCAGGAATTTTATAATGACTGTCAACATAAATATTTAAACCTTAAAACTCAACATTTTTATTAAACACTTTCAATTTCTTTAAACACTTTTATAGTCTTACTTATAGTCTTATCTATATGGTTACGTTGTGACATTACTTTGATTTAGCGGCTATAACAGAGTATTTTGTCTTCTGTTAAGTGCGTGTAGTGAAAATCACCAATAAACGTATAAAATAATATTCTATAATTGCTCTCATAATACTACATTTATACTATATAATTTCGCGTGAATGACGTTACTATTGACGGATATTTTGGTCGCCCTAAATATAATAAATTATATCATATTTATCTATAGCATATCTATTCAGCTTATTATATTTATTTTTAAGCTTTATCTACAAGTTAAAAAATTGGTACGGGGGTATTTCTGTATTTTTCTTCACATCTTTGGACCAATTTTGATCCTCCTCAAAATACTGTGTTTATCCAAAGCTTTGGGTAATGTTATTCGATCTCGCAATACTTAACCAACAAATAATACAGTAAATCAATATCAATATGTAGTCAATTTAATCATGTATATGATATATAATACTGTATTATATATCATAATTCTAAACGAAATTTGTTTGAAAATTTAAGCGAATTTTTATCTTGTTAATTATAAGGATTAACCGATTTTTTAATTTTCCCTTTGAAAAATGGAGATGAAGTGATTTACTAATTAATGTGTTAGTGATCAAAGTAAAAAATAGATTGTTGACCACGAAATCAAACAATCCAAAGGAAACTCACCCAGCTTGTGGTCCCCCAATTCAGAATGTTGGTATTTGGCCGCACTGGTCTAGGCCCCGCTTTCATAATAGAAATTTTAAGTTACTAGATTTATTGCTTCATAGAACTTAAAAAAATTGTGGCGCAGCGGTCCGCATGTCGGGCGAATTTCCATTGTAATGCGTGTTTCCGTGAATAAAAATCCATTTCTTGCATAAGATTCCAATTTCTTGCTTGTTTATGCTCTATAAATTAAACGGTTACTTAATTATCAAGTACTACTCGTAACTCATTTTTTCAGTATTTTTCATAGGAAATGCGCATAACCCATCCTGTTGGTTATAAAAAACTTTTTCTCTAAAATTGGCATTGCACACCATTATTTGCACTAGTTTAATGTTTAGTTGGTTTCATAGTTGGTTTATTTAAAGGTTTTAGAGCATTTGTATGATTTTCTCGGCCAAACTAGATTTAAGCATAAAATAAGTGAGAATTTATTTGGTTGAAAAACTCACGTAGATGATTTTTCTTTATTGTTGATAGGTACTTACTTTACGTTTGAGTTATATTTGTATTATGGATAAAATTTCATGTAATAACTTTTAAACTCCATTATATCTTGGTTTTATTGCGGCTGTATCAGTTTGTGGTGCCATTTCATAGACCCTGTAAGGAAAACTATTAACGCGAATGAACTTTTCGGGTTAGGGTTTCCACAAAAATACAAATTATAACTTTAAAAACATGTTTTAATAATACATAAAACTTTTAAGTAAAATGGAAACTCTACAGTATAATTTTATCGTTTCACTTTTGAGTTTAGAGTTTAAACAATTTGAGACCGTTAAAAATAAAACAAAGAAATAGAAATTAATGTTGTATGTCAAAAAAGATATGTTACAGTATGTTGAAGTAGTTTCATGTGGAACAACCATTGCCAAACTGCAATTGCTAGAAAAACATGAGTTTAAATTTTGCTAAGTATAAAAAGTTTTAAAATGTTAATTTAAAATAAAATTTTCTTCTGTATGGTTTTTTGAATGTGGTTTTGTGTATTTGACAAAATACACAAAAATCTTGAAAATCTTTTTATTTTTGAAAACAAGATAACGATTTAAAAGTACAAACAAGTTTCAAAACTAAGTTAGTTACAGCTCTATTATTCTTTTATTAAATAAAGCTGTTAAAAATACATTTTTTTAAGTATTTAAAAAATCCTGGCGTGGATGTCCGCAAGCTGGGCGATTTTTTTAAATGAGTACTTCTTTGCTGAACGATCCATTTTTTGCTTAATTTGTCGATTTATTATAGAGTAGTAGCGTTGGTTGCTCAAGTTGTTGGTTTATATGCATTATAATCTGAGCAGTATATATAGCAATACTACCTAGGAGGTAGTAGCTAATAAAATTTTTTTACGGGCTTCTACAAATAAAATGCGCATATGTATTCCACAAGTAATACATAACTCTTAATTCGTGTCTGCACAGAATTATTTGCACTTAATTAAAGCTCAGTTTATATTAATTTTTCATACGTCCAAGTGAATTTCCTTTCAAAAATCCGGAAAACATTGTGGAAACATTGGTATTGCTCTTCTTCTCTGGTTATGGCCACTGCTCTAATATTCGATAACTTAAGCGAGCAATGGATTGTTAGGCATAGAATCACGCTTTAAATAAAAATTCGCATGATGGGGAATTATTATGTAGTTATAAACATATATGGTGTATATGTACATACATACATAATATGACGATAACCAAGATTGCCGGCACCGAAATTCGAACCAAGGAACCCTGTCTTTGACCGGTTTTATGATACTCAATGTCAGTGCTCTTTAAAAATCGACACCTCACTCGAACTTTGTTGTACAAAGTTCGTACAAAAACTTTGGGTTACATTTATTAACCACGGTTTGTTCAACTTTTTCGCCAATAAAGTGGTTGTATAGAATGATGATCGGTTATTCCATTCAACTTTTCAAAATACACAAATGAAGATAAAAAAAATGTTAACCCTTAATGACACGAGCCCTGGCTAATTTTTCCATTGGAAATTCGCTTAAAGAGTCCACGAATAGCTATTAAATTGTACATTTCCTATTAGATTTTAAATTTTAGCTGTTTCATACTTTTTTGAAATTTTATTATTACTAAATTAATGAGGGTGTATGATACATAACCAGAGATGGTACGTAACCAGAGACTTACATTCCATGTTTGTATTTTAAATTAATTTCTTTGCAATCCATTGTCATCCTCATTATATTTTTAACCTTATTTTATTTAAGTATGATACATAAAATAAGGCATTTAACCTAAACCCGTCTTAATCCCGCATTGAACACAAATGCCAATAAGCTATGTACTTAATCTAATTTGAAATGTCGGTGAAGGTTTAAAATAAAGTCCTACTTAAAATGCTTTATGAAGCCTCATAAGCAAGAATGAATTATAAAATATTATTTATTTTTTCTTTTATATTTTTTTTTATACATAAGCTGCATTCTTTTATAACATTTAAAAGTAATTAAAAAAGTTTGATACCTCATATGTTTGATTAATTAAAATAATTAATCCCTTTAGCGACTAACACTTTTTTAAAAAAAATATATCATTTCAACATTTTTGAATGAAGTTAATGAGTTTACAAAAATGTTTTTTTATAACACTATTTCATATTTATTTGTTTTTTCCGTCCGTATATGTATTTTAGTCAAACATATTAGTTTAAATAAAAAATATATTATAAAAAAATTCATAAAAAAAGGTTTATATGATGTTTTTGCATTTAAGATAGTGTTTGTTAATGTAGGAGATAAATGTTAAAAACATTTTTCAGGAAATTTAAAAAGCGGAAAGGGTATAAAATACACATTAAATACCTTTCTACCTTATAACAGGAAAACAGGACGCACTTAATAACTAAAAATATCACTTTTTTCTTATTATTTACTTAGTTATTTTTTTTAAATGATCAAATACATGAACGAGTATAAATTAATCAAGATTAACACCTTATTTGTGGTAGAATAGTAAGGAGAAAAGTGCCAAGAATGTTCAAAGAATAAGAAGATGTAAGTTAAATAAATACGAGTTGATAAATTTCATTGTGTTTATAAAGGTTATATACAATTGTATTTCCTTAATCTCAGTTAAAAATGTATCAAACCTGGACCGGATACTTGAAACGTTCTTTCAACTTATTTTAAAATAAAGTAGTCGCTGGGAAAGTTTGCATATAGGTTTTTATTTCACATATATTTGTAAATTTTTCATTTCGGGTATTCATATATTATATACTGTACAATTCAATTCATTCGGGCATCCATATATATTGTACAACTATAGTTGTACAATAAAATCACAAAAACTAGCGTAACGACTTTTCTCAAAAATATACTCGACGACAAACCGGCTTTTAATGAAATAATGTAACCCTCAAGCCAGAAAAAAGAATGATAGGGTATGTAGGGCATGACTGACTCACAACATACCCTATCAAAGAATGATAGGGTATATAGGGTATGACTGACTCACAACTTACCCTATCAAAGAATGATGGGGTATGTAGGGTATGACTGACTCACAACTTAAAACTTTGTATTGACGCATACAACATAATTATCGGGTCACAATATTTAATTTACTACACTGACTTATATTGCCTTCCTGATAATGAATCCTAATACTTCTGACTTGTCATTTAAATACATCCCAATTGTCCCCTAATTAATTTCTGCCTTCTAACGATTTTCCTGTTAGTTCCTGTGCTCTGGTCCAAGATTGAGACAGTTTATATATATATATATATATTATATATAATATATATATATATATATATAATAATATATAATATATATATATATATATATATATATATATATATATATATATAAAGACTTGCAGGAACACTACCATAAGACAGAAATCAATTTGCGGTAATTTTCAAGACTGCCCTAAGGCCAAAATTCCACGATCTAAAATGGCAGACCACTGAGTTTTTATCGGGAGTCAAAATAAGTCGATTTAGGGGGTTAAACTTTTGTGGCTTTACGGTCTCATTTTTAGTGTTTATAGGCTCTCACTACTTCTCGACTACCTCGCAGAATTAACAAACAAGTATTATCAGAAGCTCCATAATTATTTATTTTCCAATCTAGACCCTTCTTACCGTTCTGGGTCTGGATCCTTCTTACCGATCTGGATCTAGATCCTTCTTACCGATTTTTATCGATCTTACCTTATTATTCTTATCGGTTTGACATTAAATACATTTTTGTGGAAAGACATTTAGATTTTATTTAGACAAAGACAATTATTAAAATTGATTTCACATAATCCTTGCGCTGCCGTTTTCATTATAAGCACACGCTTTTATTCGAAGTATTTATGATGCATTAAAAATAAATAAATACAGCCCACATGTTTAGTGGATTTTAATACATTTTTAAACGTAAAGGGAAACAAATCTACAAGTTTCCTTAACAAAATTTGCAAGTATAAGAGGTCGTGAGAATGATGTCAGACTGACAAATGCTGAGATGGTATAGTTATTTGTTATATGGGATAATATTGGATTTAGGATTGAAATTCCTCTAAGACTTATATATTCTGTGACGTTTCTTAAAACGATTAATATTCCTACATACGTGTTGAAGATAGCTATGCAATTTATTTCTAGCAGATAGCTATTCCATTATTTTTTCTGGTTTCTAATTAAACATGATATTTTACAGTTTGTCAGTCTTTTCAAGTTCATTTCAGCATAAAGTATTAAAGTATATTGTCACAAATGTGCTACACTATTCTAGTCTATTTATTCTACGTTCAAAAAAATTATTTAAGCATCTTTAAATCAATTTCTCTATTTTAAAAGCTTAAATATATAAGGCATATAGATTTATATAATCTAATTATGGTTGATTTGATGTTGATCAAATCTTTTAAGCTTATATCTTTTGATCTGCTGCAAATTTTAACCAAACATTTGGCTAGTTTAAGCCAAATAAAATATACTAATTATTTTATACCTTTCATCATTCGCAATATCGCGTTGAGCCAAACTCACTACTAAGTAAATTAGATATAATTATGCTTATACTATGTCAATTTTATTCTTCAATAAGAGATAAATTAATTCATGAGTCAACACTCAAAGCACCGCAGAGGTCTATTTTTCTTTTTTTCTATCTATATTAGTATTAGTCCCCCCAAAAAGTTTGGCTGGCTTAGGGTATCTAAGAAACTGACCAACATTGGCTAAAATTTTCTTTCACAAGACATTGAAGTGTGAACCATTAAATTCTGGTTTATTCTATAATAATCTATAAACACTACCTTAAATTTTCTTCTTTGGCTTAGAATGCTATTTCACTTTGAAAAAATTCACTAGTAAAGAAATATGACCTATCCGAATCAGAGGCTAATGATCACGAAAAAAGGTGATATATATATATATAATATATATATATATATATATATATATATATATAATGTATATATATATATATGTATAATATATATATTATATATATATTATATAATATATATATATATATATAATATATATATTATATATATATGCCTGTTTAGAGCCTTGCGGCTCATCAGGGATACCTCCTGCGCAAACCACCTCGGGAACCGTTACGCTCATCATATCACTTTGAGCGTAAAGTGAATTCTAAAGTTGGCGATAATTTATATTAACTGAGAGCGTAACCTGGGATGCGAACCCCAGACCTCCGTGGGTGTCAAAGGTCAGTGTTAAGACTAACGCCTTTACGACCTCGGCCACGGAGGCGGCTCGAAGTGTGAAGCATTAAATTCAGGTTAATCTATAAACACTACCTTAAATTTTCTTCGTTGTCTTTAGCTTAGATGCTATTTCACTTTGAAAAAATTCACTACTAAAGAAATATGACCCATCAGATTCAGAGGCTGATGATCACAATTCAGGCTGATATATACATATCACACACACACACACACATATATATATATATATATATATATATATATATATATATATAATATATATATATATATATATATATATATATATATATATATATATATATATATATACAGGGTGTTTCATATAAAGTGTCCACCAAAGAAAGAGGTGATAGTACTCCTTGAAGGGAACAAAAATGTTCTATAATAAAAACCCGGATCTCCAACCGTTTTCCCACAAGGTCAAATTTAATATTTAAAAAAATATTTGACCTCACATCATAAAGTTGTTAATAGCGTTTAAACTGTTCAAGCTAGAAAGACAAAATTGGTCTCGTTAGAAAGCTGAGTTAATTTCCTAAAGGACAAACTACCAACTATGTCAAGTATTTTGGAACTAATGCCCAAAAATTTGCATGAAAAATGATTTTTTGAAAAAGTTGATTATATGGAATTTTTGTGGTAGGGCATTAGAGGAAGTAAGAGATGAGCAAAAGTTCAGCCAAGAATGGAAAAAACTTCTCTTATGATTACCCTTTAAGTAAATGTAAATATTTTTGTACATTCAATAGTCAAAAATGTAAGCTATTGTTGCTAGAAGTTGCAAAAACTGATAATTTTTGTCGTATAAAAGAGAAAATAATGTGTTATTTTAACAAAATATTTTTTTTCGAAAGTAAACTTATAATACGATTTTTAGACTCTAGGAGGTAAAATAAACATATTTTATTCTTACACATTTTTCTCTAAAACCACTATTTTTAAAGATTTTTAATTATTTTATGTACCATGTAATTAACATTTGTAGAAATATGCAAAAATGCCAAAAAAAAAAATTACAGTTTTTCCAACTTCTAGGAAGAATAGCTTAACATTTTGACTATTGAATGTATGATGAAGTTTGGGTTTTCATAAAGGGCAATCACAAGAGAAGTTTTTTCCGTTCTTGGCTGAACTTTTGCTCATCTCTTACTTCCTCTAATTCCATACCACAAAAAATTCCATAAAATTAACTTTTTTTCAAAAAAATCATTTTTCATGTAAATTTTCGGGCAGTAGTTCCAAATATTTGACAAAGTTAGTAGTTTGCTCTTTAGGAAATTTACTCAGCTTTCTAACGAGACCAATTTCGCCTTTCTAGCTTGAACAGTTAAACGCTATTAACAACTTTATGATGTGAGGTCAAATATTTTTTAAAATATTAAATTTGACCTTGTGGGAAAACGTTGGAGATCCGGGTTTTATTATAGAACATTTTTTGTTCCCTTCAAGGAGTACTATCACCTTTTCTTTGTTGGACACTTTATATGAAACACCCTGTATATATATAATATATATATATATATATATAATATATATATATATATATATATATATATATATATATATATATATATAAAGACTTGCAGAACACTACCATAAGACAGAAATCAATTTGCGGTAATTTTCAAGACTGCCCTAAGGCCAAAAATATATATATACATATATGGCTATGTACCACCCTGGGTGGTTCCTTTTACCTTTTCACAACCTTCTATCCTGGTCCTCATATAATTAATAAATTCCTAAGAGACGGTTTTGCTACTCTTTTCTCTAATCTCTTCCAACCTCCTTTCCAAACCTCCGACAGTCACTTTTAGAAAACCCCTAACCTTCGCAACCTTTTGGTTCATACCAAACCTGTCTTGCCCTTAACCCAAGCCCTTCCTCGTGGATCTCATCCTTGTAATAGAAAACGCTGCTTGACAAGTCCTTCCACTAATACTTCCTACCGTCTTCCTTCTTCCTCAACCTGCACCTCCAGCAACTTGGTATATTGCCTTGAGTGCAAGCATTGTGATTGTTTACGTATGGGAAACGTCTACTCCTTTCAACCTACGTTTAAACAACCACAGACAATCGTGCCGTGACCAAAGGAGTGATTTACCAGTTGCAGTGCACGCAAGATCCCACCAATCCTCTACTTTCAATGACCTATTTAAGGCCCAAATCCTCAAAACTCCCTCCTGACACCTCCACCCCAGCTCGACGAAACTGGGAACTCGCTTACCAACTTATCCTGAAATCCCGACATCCCCCTGGCATTAATAAACAATAATCCAGTTTATTAAGTTTGTATCTTTTTTATTGCTCTTTATGTATTTTTTATTTATTCTTATTTTATCACCTGCTTAAATCATTTTATTAGCGAATTTCCTTTGGGAAAAAATTCGCTAATGGATAGGCGTCATGGCGGAATTCGAACCTCGGACCACGACACAAATCCGTTTCAGAGGTCCCTAATGACGAAAAAAAAATTTCGCGAGACTTATATATATATATATATAATATATATATTATATATATATTATATATATATATATATATATATATATATATATAATAATATATATATATAATATATATATATATAATATATATATATATATATATATATATTATATAATATATATATATGTACTTTCTAGACACTTTCTTGTAAACACTTATCTTTCGAACGGATTAATATTTTTTAACCAAACTTGGTGCAAAAATCAACCTTCGGGAGGACACGAACCCTATTGAAAACCAGGTTTTTGTGACGTCATTAACCCGGTTTGCTGAGTCAGCGAAATTTTCAAAAAATCAGCAAAATTCAGGGTTAATATTTTTTGCCGCGAAAAAGGTCAATAATTATGTTTTTTGAGACGCTGAATCGAATGAAACCGGTCCGAAGTCGATACGACCACTCTAAGTTACCTAAAAATCGAAAAAACCACAAAAATTATAGAAAACCAAAATTACGGTCGTTGAAAATTAAATTTCGAG
>JACMZG010000008.1:43752929-43912929 GCA_018340805.1 Microvelia longipes | reverse complement strand
GTATAAATAATGAGGTTAGCTTAGAGAATATGCTTTACAACTAGCAATAGCATGTTATCCAACATATGATAACAAGTAATATCGCATCTTATCGTACAACCGGGAATCGTAAACTTTATAATAAACTAAAAACTAATTCTAAACTTGACCAAGCATTTACTTTTATTCTTAAGAGGATGAATAATAAACAAAAAATTATAACTAAGCATCTTGTCGTAGTTCTAACATTAGCTATCTATAATTAATTTTAATTATAATTTTTTTTATCCTTATCTGCTGATATACGATTCACCTAGTAGCAATAAGAAAGTTTTTCTGATAAAAATTCGCTGAAAAAATAAACGCTCTGAAATGAGTAAAGTGCAAACAATGTTGTTAATAATACTAAAACTTGTATTCTCAATAATGGAAAATAATAATTAATTTATCAAAAATAAGAAAATAATTGTGATAATTTTAAAGTTTTTAATCTTGTTTACTTAATTATTGTTTTAAAAAGTTTTTATATCCTTAAAGAATTTAAGAAGTTAATTTCAAAAAAGATATTTGTTTTCCATCTCGAGAAGAAAATTTGCAAGACTCAGACTTAATATAAGGAAATTTGTGATGTTGTTTATGAGGAATTAACTTTTCTAAAATGCGACTGTTTTAACTTCTCGGGTTTCTGTTTGGAACAATTAAGAGAATACTAAATTGTTTTTAGGCTATGACTTGACTGTTTAAATAGGTTTTAAGATTATATCTGAACGAAATCCTTTTCCCAGAATCTTTTCCTATTACTGATGTTTTATAGCTGGTTTTGGAGTCTAAGGATGTGCTCAAACTTAAAGAAGCAACGTCTCGGTACGAAATTATTTATTTGCCCGCAAAGTTAATACCTCTTATAATATATGACCTAAACGATTTATCGTATTGTCTTATCTTCATGCATATGTGGGTGTCGTCGTAAGGCGATAAAAACAAAAACCTAATTGTTACATGTACACACATATACGCTTTAAAAAACAACAATCTATTTTATCACTGCATTTATTAAAATTAAATTGCTCAGTTGTAAAAAAATCAAATCTTTATAATTCATACAAAGATTAATTAAATAAGTGCGGTTTAATTGAAAGATACATTTAATTAAAGTAATTCGAATTTGTTATGAATCAAAAATAAAATCTGATTATTTGGTTCAATAAACATTAGATGTTATATCGAATAAGAATGCTTGAATCAACTAACTGAGAATAGTTTTACGTGATAAATATCATTTTTATACATTCAGAGAGATATTATTTTTATAAATTCAGAGAGATATTATTACTAGAGGGTTAAATTTTAAAACTACGACGAAGTAACCTGCGTTTATTACATAATTAAATAATCAGTACAAAATTACAATAACTTATGAAGTAGAACGTTAAAAATACAAATCAAAACACAAACAATCTGTGAAGCCGAAAACAAATTATTTATTATAATCTTAACTTACTCTTGGAGAAGGTTTTAATGAGGTTACACAGAGCCCAAAAAAGATGTTTCAGACCTCTCAATGTATTGAGATAGACTATGCCCCCTCTAGTATATATCTCTACGATAAAAATTAAATTGTTAAAAATTTGCGTGTTAGGATTTTCGGATCCCAAGGAATATTTTAATATTTTTAGTTTATTAACAAGATCAATTGATTTTAGCGAATAAAATCGTAATTTAGTAACAAATTTTAAAAAAATATAAAAAAAATCCAGTTACGGATTCTGCGGAACTTTGACTCTGATGGTTCTTATAAAATTTCGGTGTCATATTTTTAGGGTCATCTCATTGAATTCTCTGTACAGCTATAGTTGTAGGCAATAAAAGTAACAAATTTGATTATTTAATATTATATCAGCTGGTACAAATTACAGATGTTTTTGGCAGTAATCATCCAGCATTATATTGTGATGTTTCGGGAAGCAGTCAGTAAATTATTTTTTAATGTACAGGTTCTACCCCAAGATTTTCTCTACCTCTATCTCACTCTGAGATTGTCTCAACAATTTAAACATATTTAATTTAATATAGACACTTTTTATGGTAAAATATTCAAATTATGTCAAAGCTAACAAGGCATGTAGTATAACGTCATATTTAGAGAAAATTTAAAACTATTATACCTGCCTATTTTTCATCAATAATTCAGCACCTATTAATTTTATAAAAAAAATCTAAAACTTGTAATTAATAATTTTTAGAACTAGAATTTAACTAAAATTAAGAAGTTAAGCTGTCCTTCTATATCGTGAGACAGGTTAGAAATGATCAAAATATTTTTAAGTTTATATAATAGCCTAAGACAACATTAGGGAAGATGATTTTGGTTTTAGATAGTTTTAGAAGCCAAGATGATTTGTAAAGAATGTAGAAGAAGACTAATGAACCGAGGCTGGAGTTAATTATCTCGGTATTATTTCACAGGACCTAGAAGATTAAAATTCTTGAGATAATCTAATAACATATTACTGTCACATCCTCTCTTCTTTACGACAACTATCTTGATTTAAAGTTTAGCAAGGAAAATCAGATAGTCATTGTCGTAGGTCATTATTTCACTTAATGAGTCAAACGCTTGATGTGTTGATGTTACAAGCGCAGGGAGTAACATTGTATTAATGCAAACAACTTGTACTATACCAAACATTAAGTGTTTTTAATCATTGAGTTCCCAAATCACGGAAGATGTGGACCACTTTGAATGACATATATATATATATATATATATATATATATATATATATATTATATATTTATATATATATATATATAATATATTGAATGTAATCTATT
The DNA here is from genome assembly GCA_018340805.1 of Microvelia longipes. Lineage (NCBI taxonomy): Eukaryota > Metazoa > Arthropoda > Insecta > Hemiptera > Veliidae > Microvelia > Microvelia longipes. The sequence goes on along the minus strand of JACMZG010000008.1, from coordinate 43,910,115 downwards.
GTCTCAAAGAAAGACGCTTATACTTATTTTAAGAATGGATGGTTTTACGAAGTCTTAGACTTAAGATTGTTACAACTATAGTTCTGATAACTTAAGCTGTTGCTTTTGTAAATTACAGTTAAATAATATATTATTTACTTTTTATTAACTATAAAATACTCGTAAGCATTATTGAGAAAGTAGGATTGACAAGGAAACTTTGTTCCATCTCTAAGCAGAGTATTTAAAAACAGTTAAACAATTTTGTTTCTATCAGAAACAACAAACGTACGAAATAAAATAAGAGTAATAGTAGTATCAAAAGAAAGAAAATAAATAAACGAAGAAAAAGAAGAATAAAAAAAGAATAATTACCTTGTAAAAGTAGAATACATCTGTGCTGGGGGAGGTTGTGTTGATTTCAACAGAATAATTCTCTCCAATAACCCAGTCCATCTACAACATCAACACAATTAATCATTTTACTACTTCTACATTTCTTTTTACAGACTTGACTTTATAATCAAGAGTTGTACTCTTGCTGACGTATAAGAACAATACATCATAAAACAACGAACAAAAAAAGAGAGACAATGATAACTTGGATATTTTCTGTATTTTACAGCTCTTTAATATTGCAATGCCTTCTTTATTGCCGTCAAGCGCATTATCGTGACAACAACCTTTCATAATTTTTAATGAAAGTTCGATTCACAAGAAATAGTTAATTAACTTATTCTTATTTAGAGTCATGTTGAAACAAATTAATTTACCTATAAACAGAAGACTTATTTATTAGGAGGGAAAACGTCTATAACATAGAAGCATAACATAGGCTCCGTATCACTCCGTCGACATTTCAGTTCGTCGACACATCAGTTCGTAAATTAAAATTCTTCTTGACTCTAAAGATTAAAAAACATGAGAATAACAAAGACTTTTTTCAAGTTAACTATAATTATGTTTTAACAATTAACAGCATATTAAACACAAATAGGTTTAAACACAAACTTCTGCGAAAATTTCTTTAATTGCCTTTTGTAATTTTTTCTCTCTCTTTCTTCCGAGGGGAAGAAAGAGAGAGGTTTAAGAAAGAGAGAAAGAGAGAGTTTAAGAAAGAGGTTATTTCTTATATTATTATATATATTATTATATATATATAATAAATATAGATGATTCAGAAGACATAAAAGAACTATTTCTTTTATGTTTAGATATATCAATGTGTGATATATTAATAAAACCCTTTAATGTTATATTACCAATATAGATAATGAAACAAACTTAAAACGCATCTTGTTCTTAAGATTTAGACTGTTTTTCATTCATGCGTAGAAACAATTACCATTTTTTTTTCAGTTTTAGTAGGTCTTGTGCTGAAACGTTGACATTTGCTAAAAAAAGTAAATCTCGCAATTTTTTATATTCTTATGCTTTCCCTTCTACAGATCGTATAGATAGAGAACTTAGTTCTTTATTCTGAAAATTGTCATAAAGAGTAATGTGGTAAAATGTTTTATTTACCATCCGAAACTAATCTATGTCATCAAATATTTGTTTTGAGATGTTTTTTTTGTTATTTTTCACGTATGGGAGACTCAATCTAGAGATACACAAAATCAAACATCCTAATATTAACTTTTTGATGAAAAAATTGCTTTGGGATGGTAAATAAAACATTTAACTCAGATTATCGTTTTATGGAAAAGTCAATATTTCTTATACTTTCAATCTTTACGGCAATTCGAAAATAATCAACTATTCGTGCAATTAATGATTTTAAATTTTTTATAGTAGTTCTCAAAGAACTTGAAGAAAGAAAAATTAAATATTTCATATATTTTTATTTTTCCTTTCCTAATTTTTACGGTAAACATACTGAAAAAGTATGGTGTTTGTGAAGAATCCGAAACTTGGATGTCACCAAAATTATCCTTTTTAGATATTTTTAAGATATTTATGTGTGTCTGTTAGTTCCCGTGTGTAGCTCATTGCATATCGTAGTTCCCAGTGAGCTAGTGGGTTTATAATAGGGAGTTTAAACTTGATACATAAATCAAGCTTCAAATCTTACGGAAAGCATCTTTTCTAATACTCAAAAACAACAAATTTATAAACTCATTAAACATGAGAAAATGATCTGATCTATTTTACTTAATAATAGACATGACCACTAAGATCAATACTGGACTTTTCTGTCTGAGGGAAAGCGCAGTGAATCCGAATAAAAAAAATTGCGGTTTTTATACTTTAAGGATGAATCAACTGATTCTAAACTAGTGAGGATGAGCGTAGCAGATCCATTAAGGAGAGGAAAAGTTTCGAGGTCCCCTGATTATTAAGTTCGAGAGAACACCCTCTACATAACCATAATGTTATTATTAGTATTTGTCGTTGATTTTAATGATTGATATTAAATGAAATACACAAATAAGTTCCTGTAATAGAACTGGACTGTTAATCTATCCTGTTAAATGAGAAATTAAATAGGTTAAGAAGGTATGTGATGAGATGGCTTCCTATCTCTGATATGAAAACTTCACTACTTTTTTGTTGCATTAAACTTACGTATAAAGGTACGAATAAATCAATGTTTTAGTCTAGTCTACACGGATAAAACTATCCATGTGACTCATGCATATTCTATTCAAACCTTTTAGACGAGAGACAAATACACTTTGAACATGTTTCGAATCGGTTTGAGAATTTAGTTTCAATAGCTTTATGTGGACATTCAGTGAGCAAATACATGCCACAAACATTTTATTAAATCTTTTGTAGAACTGTATTTGATCAAGTAGTCCTGATTAATTATTTATTATTTCACATATTTGTATTATAAAAATAATAATTTACAAATACAGTAATTTTCCTTCACATTCCTACGAAAAAAGGTCACTTTATTGTTTGATTAATTACGTTAGTTCTTTATGTTTTGCTTTTATTTATAATTTTTTTAGTTAAGTCAAATTTTAAAAATGAAATATTTTAAAATATTTTTAACAAGGCATTATTTAAAACATTTCTTAATGTTGGTCAGAGTAGCAAGCTAAATTAATTACTTAAGCTACAAACCCTCCATTAATACGTCCCAAATAATTAATGCTTTTAGAAACATCCGGATTTGGTTAATTTATAAAAATCAATTTTTAATGTAAAAATTGTCAAGAACTATAATGGTTTTTAAAATTTTTATTGAATACTGATAAAGTTGAATGGCTTAATTTTTATCTTTTGCTTGCCAAATTGACCATATTTGTCATTTCTTGTTAGATAAAATAAACCTAAATAATGACGACAGTTCGTTTGACAACACAGAAAAGTGACTCGATACCTTTCAATTTGGTTTAAATGTAAAACGCGACATACTACACGACTTTATATTGATTATTCATTTATTTTTTTGATTATTTTTTAAAGCGTTAAAATATTAATGCCCTAATTATTCACTTCTTTGAAAAATTGCAAGGAACCTAAGATATTTATAATCCAACAAGTTGTCTTAACTTTCTACGTATTAGATGAAGCAAGTTATGCGTTATTCCTGACTTGAGATAAACCTAATTTTAATATATTATCCTAGAGATTGGTTTTCATACGATATAATTACGAAATTTAAGTACGTGTATTAATCCTTTTATGATCTTAACACGTTAACCATATTTACAATATTTTACAAAAAGAAAATTATTGCACTATCTCTTATTATAAAGTAAATGTCTTGTTTTTAGAATTAAACGTGACACCTATTTTTCCATCAAATGTCCTCATTTTTGCATCTACACATACTAAAGTTTGAAAAAAATCATTTTTTTACACGGTCCGCATGCCGTGCGAGTTTCCTTGGGAATGAGTGTTTCCTTGTGGTTCTTTCCATTTCTTCCTAAAGTTTCCTATTTATGCTTTATGCTTTGAGCAGTTACTTAATTATCAAGTAACTCGAAACTCATTTTTTCTGTATTTTCAAAGGAAATGCGCATAATTATTCTGTTGGTTATACATATCTATGACTCTAAACTTGGCAGTGCCCACCATTATTATAGCACTAGTTTAATCCTCAGTAATTGAGTGCTCGCGTATTGACTCCGCATCATATTCATTCAACTAACAGGCCCAGAAAACATAAAATGATTCTCTAATTGAAATATGTTGTTTACCGGACGTATTTTAGATCTCCGGTGTTAACTACCGTCTTTTTGACTACGGCTTTTGACCAGTTTTATTCAATTCAGTGCCCCAAAAAACATTGAAATGACATCCTAACTTAGTTTTTACACCGACCGTAAATTTGATTTTCGGTCTCATACCAGTGTTGTTTCGAGTTTTTGGTCATTTAAAGTAGTGTCGTACCGACTCCAGATAGTTTTCATTCAATTCGGCGTCTCCAAAGACATAAAAGTGAACTTTTTTCATCCTTGACTTAAACGAATTTTTGTCTAATATTTTTAACAAATTTACATCAATAAATACATGTATTTTAAGTATTGACTCGAATTTTTTCCGTAATAACCTGCAATATTCTGTAATTCATACAACAAGAGCATCATCCTCTGGCTTTTGCTTTCGCAGCCTTCCAACATCGTTGATATTACTTTAGTTAAAGATAGGTGTCAACTGTAGACGATTAAAAGTTATACTCCGTCCCCACAGACTTATGACAGGGCCTTTACTTAACTTATAGCCTTTGTATGTAATTATTAGAATACATATTCTAATAATATGTATATTATTAGAATTAGAATAAGTAATTATTTTACATATTATAATGATAAAACGGAAGTGTAAGAATAAAATAATGTAACTGTCATATATGAAATTACCTAAACTATAAATAACATTGAAAATATGAGATTTTATGCTTGAAAACTCGAGTCTAAAAATATTACCTTTTAGAGTCGAGAACTGTGGACACACCGGATTTTTCCCCGTTAACCTTTTCGAAATTGGGTTCTTCCGATTGTTACGACTAGTGTAATTTGGAAGGCCTATAGCATTATTTTTGAGGGAGCTCCAGTTTAAAAATTAGAGGGAAGAGATTTCTTTGAACTTTTAATATTATATTTTTGGACCAATTAGTTTTTTTTGTTAATAAAGTTGTATCAAAGTATTCATTTAGGAGTTATTTTCTATACTGATGATATGGTTTAACATTTTTTATATTAGAAGAGTATTTTAGACAATATTATTCTACAACTTTTTCCTTAAATATAGGTTACTGTTACCATACTGAAACCCTGCTTATAAACTATATATATAGAATGTAAATTAATAGTGTATACAATTGGTTTTTTTAACTGCGATCCACTTTTAAAGGTCTGCTTCCGTAAATATAAGCATCAAGTATATACGTGATTTGTCTAAATTAACTAATTTAGGTGCCATTGTAATAGTTGTGGTTGCCATAGTGTTACCATGTGCTGTCTACAGTGTGTGTATTTATGACACGTTTAGTTTGTCATTTAATTAGGCTATTAGAAGTATTCAAATTGGGTACAGTAATATTATAAGCCTTGTCTTGAAATTTGTTATTTTATGATCTGATCAAAATATTTTTTACTTTTCTTTTAAATCTACAGTAGTGGGCTTTGAATAGTACTAATGTAGAATAGGCATAACTCATGCAATCCATTGTTAACAGAGGTAACTGCGTGCCAATTCAACAAATCTAACTCATGTATAGAAGACTTCAAACATATATACATATAACAAACCAATTTTAAGAAAACTATAAAATTAATTTCTCTCTCTTGGTGTGTTGAAATATCGGCACCGGAGGTCTGGGGTTCACAGCCCGGGCTATACTCTAAGATTTTATATTAATAGTATTTGTATTAAAAAAGATTTCGCCAACTTTAATTAATTCTTAGAGTGTAGTAGATGTAACCCACCTGAGGTGGTTCCCACAGGGTGACTACCCTGATGGGCCGAAAGGCCCTAAAACGGGCATTTTATTTTTTTATTTTATAATATTAATTTCACCATCTTTCACATACATCAATTAAACATATCTAAACTGAGAATATTGAAGCTTTGTTTAGATTTATTTTTCAAATATATAAAACTATTTATAAATATATAAATATTTATATAATTATAAATTAAATATTTTTATTGATTTATAAACTAAATATTTATAATCGATTATAAATTAATATTTATAATCGATTATAAATTAAATATTTATAATCGATTATAAATTAAATATTTATAATCGATTATAAATTAAATATTTATAATCGCTAAATTTTATTAAAATTTGCTTTAAGGTATAATTTCAAAATATATTTTTACAATCCCAATCCTACAAATGAATTTTAATTTGATAGGTGATATGAAATTGTCTCAAATAAACTTCTCTGTTATCAACAACTTTTTATCTATCCTGATACTATTCTATTAAAGTAAATGAAAAATGAAAAAAATTATATAAGGACCTAAGTGGTCATTACTATGAAATGGATAAAAAATATGAGTATAAAACGAAGTAAAGTTTTAATTTTCTTTTGTTATTTATTTTTCTTTATTACTATTTATCTGAAAGAGTTATTTTAAAGCAAATGTAGCTTTTACTTTCCTTACATACTCTAGAAAATATATTGCTCTGTAACGTATCGTAAAATTTTATGTTAGAATAAAAATAATTTCGTGAATGTGTTACAATATTTACTTTTTACCTAAAATAGTTATAAAGTTCATCATGGAATACTCCAAAAACGTCGAGCCTAAAAAACCATAAAATTTTAAAGAGTAAAAAATTTAATGTTTCACTCAATGCTTTTTAAACACATTATTTGCAAAATAAACCTATTTATTATACATATCTTATATGCATATTTTATAATTTGGCTGAAGGTATAAAACAAGCTTAACGAATAAAACTCGGTGCATAAAAAATAATGGAATGTAATAAACTTATTCCAATGGGCTAAAAAGTATAGCTATATTAAACCAAAGTGTGCCATATAAATATGAAATTACTACGAGAAAAAATAATCAAAATCTCTAGAGTTTTATTACGGTCTTGAATATTAGTTTTTATTGTTAATGGATACTTTTTATGAGAGAAAGGACAATAAAAATTAAATGTTTAAAAAAATGCAAAATATTAGCGAGATTTCAAGTAAATGATTAGACTAGTTTTTTGTTGGAAGCCATCAATAAAATGCTAGATGAGGCGTGACTGATTGCCTGCCTGGGCTTTGTTTGCTCAACGTCTGACTGAGATTTCTTAAAATTGATAAAATTCAATAGCTAAGTATTACACAGACTATAAGCAACCTTATAGTGGCTTATGGGGAATAAGTTTAAACCTCTGCATGTAAGTGCAATATGCGTAAGATAAGATGGATCTTAATTTATAACATAATTATAAGTCTATTAGAAAGTTTAAGCTAGAATATTCTATTGTTCATGGAAAGTTTAATTTCTTCTTTATCTTCTTTATAAAGTTTAAAATGATCTTCTATTCTTAGCATACTTTAGTGTTCTTTTATTGAACATAAGATTTTTCTATGTAGACGCTGCAGCGCACTACTATTAATGCAAATATTTAATGACATCAAATACATATAAAATTACTATAAATACTAACTTATACATTTGACCCAAATTTGACGTCATGATTTTTTCATTAAAATTCGCGGTAAAACATGTGTCACATATTATGATAAACAGCAGTACAAATCGGTTAAGGCCGGTTTTTCCTTAATCGTTAAAACATTTTCTTAGCATTTAATGTTTAAAACTTTTATAGACATAAAATAGTAAAATGCATTGGGATTCGAAAAGAAGAAGGGTCAATATTACGCTACATATCTCCCTTGAAATGTCTACAACAGTAGAAATTATATATGATGTATTCCCACTTCCTTACCAACTAGGACTGATGTAAACAATAGCTTAAATCTAGATTCTTCCATGTATTTCTGATGCAATGTCTTCATTAAATTTTATTTTCAAAGAAATATAATAAAATTAAGGAAAATAAAATAACACAATAAAACGTATTGTTGTATTGACGATGTTACGTACTCTCTCATTGTGTTCTATTGATTTGTAAGTTTACAACCAAGAAATCAAAAAAAGAACTTGTCTAGACTGTATAAAAATAAACTAAATTTCAATTTGATAAATTTTCTTTAAAATCAGTAGTAAATATATTCAGGACTATAATTGATCATGTGTCATTTTATACATCTGTTATCGTTAAACATGGAATTCAGTTAATTTATGGAATAACTAGTTACTTTATGAAGTAACAGGTCATTTTATTTACATTATATAACTTATTTTAATTAATTAAGAAGGTAATTCATTAAATATTAGTTATTTTATAAAATAACGGTAGTTTTTAGTTGCTTCATGTAAATATTTTTAATGTCAATATTTATGACTTAAGTTCATACTAGCGCCGACACGGCGTTTCAATAATTTGTCAATTATTGTACGAATTTTCAAAAAAAATATGTTTCATTTAATTTATAAACAGTAAATTTACTTTAACTTGACTTTAATCATTTGGCTTCTATTGTTAAACCGAAGGTTGAATTTTGCTCCAAGTTTCAATTCTAGAGCAAATAATTAATAGCACTTGCATTAATAACACACACACACACACATATACACTAAATTAATGAACATATTTAAAATGTGATTTATTTATAAGTTAAAATTTTAAAATATACAAATTATTGATATTAATAGTGACCTTACGTGCTATTAATCGTTATAAAGTATATATTTCTTAGTTTGACTTAACACTTATAGTTATTAGAAACTGCACAGCTAGGGGGAGGGAGTTCATCTTGTAGTGATAAAAAGTCTCACCAGTGAATTTATTTATTAACGAACGATGCCAGCTTTGAACCAAATAATGATCAATATTAGTACACAAAGCAAAATATAACTTAATAATAAAACAATATGCGAATCACAAAGTAAAAATTATACAAAATAAACTTCGAAACAAAAAAGATAAACAATAGTTACTCAAACGAAAGTCAAAAATTGGGTATACTCGATTTCCCTCGGAGCCTTTTCTCGCAAATTTGAAAACGCTACGCTCGACCATATAATAAAATAGTAATTTAAAGTCTAGGGCATAATGACTTCAGGCTTCGCACTCGTCCTCTGAATGACATCCTAATAAATACTTAAGAAAAAAATTACTTCAATCTCGATATGTTTCTCAAGAGACTAAGTTTTACTCTCTAGAATAAACACAGCGGGAGTTATGAGTGACCCACACACACAGAGAAAGCATAATAAAAACCAATTAAAATGTCAAAGTGCCTGAAATCTCGGTTTCTGATTTTTAGGGCGAACACTATAATTACGGTTGTAGGTAACGAAAATTAAATATAACGATGAACTTAATGTAGTCGAATTAAGAAATTTAATCAACATACTTTTTATTTATAAATACCTTTAGTTATACAATGAAATAGCTAGTTACATAGAGTCATAAAATAATTAGTTACATCATGATTTAACATTAATACACACACATACATATATATTAGTCGCGCTAAACATATTTTTTCGTTAGTAGAGCCTCTGACACGGATTTTGGACAAACTCCTGGAACCACCTTCCGTTATCTACCCACTTCATTAGCGATTCGTTATGGAAATTCGCTAAAAACAATAAATTTTTCACAAGTTTATCATAATATCAAGTTAATATTAAAATGACATAAAATTATACAGTCCAAAAATAATATTGGTTAAAAAAAAAATAACACTGTGTTATAGCATTTTACAATTAAATTAATTTAAAATAAATAAAGAGAAAAATATATTGAAAAAAGCATAAAAGGAAGATACAAAATAGATGTTTATATAAGAATCTGAGAAAAAATGTAGAGTCATATGCTAAGTTTGTGTCCTAATTAATCATATACTAAAATTTTGTTTAAATATTAATTTTAGTTGATTTTAAAATACTCTTATATTGTACTAATGTTACTACTCTAATTACTATATCTACTGTTATTCTACGTAATTATTAATTTTATTCAATTATTTTATCAGTTGATTTAGGTTGTATTTGTAAAATTAATCAAAGAGTTATAAGATAAAAAGCAAACTTAATGAATGATACAGATAATTGTTAAAGAAACAATAAACAATAAGGTGATGAGAGAGTGGTATTGTCTTGCATGAGCTGGCAGTGTTCCATTGCAAATAAACCTGTTCTCTTCTATACATTGCCTACTTGTCTGGTTTTTAATAAATCGTTAAGAGCTCATCCAATGATTAAAACCAGTAGGATGCCTAGTGCTTTTCACTCAATTCTCTCTTGAATTTCAGAGAGTCAAGTGCGTTGCTCCTCAAGTTATGATCTGATGAGTACACTATTATTTGAAATCCCTTTAATAGTATTATAGACCAACAACAAAGGCATTTAAAAAAAATATTATTGTTTTGAGATTTTTATTTGAGCTTATATACATTCACTAAAAGATTAAAATGAATTGGTTGCAAATGTTGGATTTTGGAACGATGAAGAACGCTTACCATTGATGTTAATGACTAATGCAGTTGTTTTATCCATATAACCATTTAAAGGTTTGCAAGCCGAGCGTATTTTCTTTGTAATGCTTACTTGGTCAGCAATCCTTATCTTAATTAAGCTTCCGTTGAATTCATTATAACCCTATGGTTTATAAGTCGTCTAGGGTGTTATGACTTCCTGGAAAATTGACGAACTAGTAGATGTGTTTTTAATAAAATAATTAAAACCATATACTTTTATAATAATAATTAAATGTGAACGTTTCAGAACACACAAAAATTCTAAAAATAAAACAAATTTGTATTTGAATGTATATATGAGTGTGTATATTTTTTGTTAACACACTTTAGCTTAAAGGGCTCGATATTAACGAAGTTTGGCTAAAAATCAAGTTCTATGTGAGTAAGATCTGATGAGATTTCGAGATTAATCTATCTTGGCGTATCAAAATAGCGTCTTTTATCAAGTCGTAAAAAAATATTAATAAAAAGTGTTTTATTGATGTTTAAAAGATTTCTAGGCACAGTGAGTAGTATTGCTTTTTAGATAGATTGAAACTAGCAGTGTTGCTATTTAAAATAAAATGTGTGTGATTCATTGAACAAAATACTTTTGTCTAAAACGATAAGTATAAAATATGTTTGAACATAATATGCATAATCATAATGAGATTAAAACTATTATTTAATATAAAGAGAAGTATTATGATGTAGGTACATTAATTCTACATTAGTGTGGCTTAGTGCGACTGGGTAATACTTCCTAATGATGGAACTTTTATTGCATCCTGAAATTAATTCTAATCTGCTTGAAAAGTTATTCATTAAGTAATTATTTCTGTCTTGTATATCAAGACAATATTATATAAGATACATGAACCAGTCTCGTCTAAACCATTTATTTCTGGATAAGATAAAATAGAAATACCTCAGGAGCTAAAATCTAGTAACGTTTAATTATAAAGTTTTGCAATATTCTTATTAGCTCCGTTACGTCATTGTCTGGATTAAATAATGAAAATTGCTTAGTCACCCGGAGAAAGATAGATTAGTGTGAAGTAAAAGTTTTTGGTTTTGGTTTACCCTCCAAAAATTGAAAGGGGAGTCTCAAATACTTTGTGTGTACTTTGGCTTTTGTGGTATACTTGGTTTCTTAAAAGCTTAGGAATTCTGGGAAAATAGAGAAGAGAAGAAATTTTCTCGTATGCTGTTTTTTCTATTATACAACTCTTTGTGAATTTAGGAAAAAGTTAAATAGTAACATGAAAGCCAACATATTTTTACCTGCTATGGTGCAACATTTTACTTAACCTGGTACAATTTGTTATTATGTTGGCAACGTTCACTTGCTGATGATGACCATAAAAAGGGGTTTTTAAAACGTTTTCCGATAAATACCTGAGTAGACACAGTGTTTTGATAAGAACGATGATATTTAACTTTTTTATTCACTACACAGTAGAGTAAAACTTGTCATGTTTGGCACTGAGACAGTATCGAAGCTTACTTGACAAGCTTCCACTAACTCAATCGTAACAATGTTAATTATAATAATAATGCTTCATAGGACATTAGTTTTTACTTTTCCTCATTTTAATTCTAGGTATATACAAAAAGTATTATTGGCATTAGAAATTTTCCGTTTTAGGGTGTTTTAAGACCTTCTGAGTGGTTTTTACTAAGTCGTCTGTCTGTATGTCTGTTCTTGTGTATATGTTAGAGAATTTAAACTTAGTACAAAAATGTTCATAGATCTAGGCATGCTATCCGAAAAATAGTTTTATAATTTTTTTTGAAAATGTATGAAGCACGGAAAAATGTTTTGATCGATTTGAGTTTTAGCACGCATATAGTCATGTACAAAACAATATTTATCATGTTTTTATCACATTATCAGCATAAATTTTATTAACGACATGTATATGCTTTTTAAAATATTGTTTGAAATCATGCATATTGTCTTATATATAAGTTTCATCAATACGCATATAATATCAATGTTCAAGTTTCATCTCATTATTACGCATTGTAATATATAAGACAAACATATGTGTCAAGTTTCATCACATTATACGCATTGAATATATGAGACAAACAAGTTGTGTATATAGAGAGGAAAAGTTCTGAGGTACCCCGCACCCAATTTTGTATCAAACTTCTACTCATATTTTTTTTCATTAGATAGAAACTTTGTTTTCATCCATGAATGGTTCCATCTTCGCTCTTTGAAAAAAAACCTAATATTTTTTTTGTTAAATGTGTTAATTTTTATAATAAATCCAGCTCTCTAAAAAGCTTACGTGATATTTGGAATTTAGATAAAACATATCTACTGCAATTTTGGTGATATTCAAAAATATCACTTGAATTGTAGTGAGGCATAATTCCTACTAGAATTCAAATAATATTTTTGTATAGCACATAAAATTTATTTTTAGGTTTAGTTTCAGTTCTGATTTAGGGAAAATTAAGGCCCGTATTCAAAGACATTTTCCTAACATTTTCCTAACATTCTCCTTAAGGAACAAGGAGAATGTTAGGAAAATGTCAGAAAAATATTAGTAAAATGTTAGGAAAATATTAGGAAAATGTCTTTGAATACGGGCCTAAGTCTAAAAAAAGAAACAGAAAAATAATCTATTTTATTAAATGATTAAAAGGAATTCAATCATACTTCCAGAAAATTAATTGTTTTTCTTTCAAAAACTCTCTATAAACTAATAAAGAAGCTGTCACAGACTTTATCAACTATTTATTGAGAAATTCGATGATTTATTGACGAAATTTAAAACGTGATTTATTGGTTTGAAATCCACGAAACACCTGCTCTGCTCTACTGTCCATCTCTCATAGTCAATGCTTGTGAACTTAACTTTGCTTTTACACTCATTTTTTAAAAGCAAAAGAGAAACGTTTCGTGAATTCTTGATAAGGTTGTTTTATTTAAATGTATTTTTACTTATACAGTAGAAGCTGGTTGGTATTCTCCTTTGTAAGATTCCACTAATTCAATTTTTAGCTTGAAATAGTAAATTTTATTATTCCTTTTAAATTAGCTCTTAGTTGAGAAAAGAATCGATCGTCACACCTCCAGAAGGACTTTATTATTATTCTATTTATTGCTTAATTAAACTGCTATTTACAATAATGTACTAAAAAGAAATGCCTATCAGCTAGGCTGCTGAAAGCCTTTATTGATTTTAAATGTTATACAAAATTAGCAAAAAATACAAGGTAAATCTTACATCAGAAACATCAATTGGTGTTAACTCATCAATAAGTGTGAACTAAACCTTATAAAATATTTTAATGTAAGTTTTAAGTAACGTAAAGAATAATACAGTTTTAAACTGCAAATGAAGGCAGCAAATTATTTGTCAGTTTTTGCTTATTTCAAATTATTTGATAATTTTATAGCAATATGGTTTGGAATTTATACTAATTATATTAAGTGCATACGTTGATTGCACTGATAATGGCAAAAAGTCTACTTTGAAAAAAAATTTGAAAGAAGACTGCTGTCTTCAATAATTTTTTTGCACTTGCTTACTAATTTCACAGTTTATATACGTAAACCCTCATATTTATAAAAGGGCTGCTGTATTTAATGATTGCTAGACTTTGCCCGGGCATCGTGCACAATGCCCACCCATGGATAGGCAATTTGGTCTGAATTCAATTTTATCATTCAATGATGGATTTAATTAATTTAAAATATAAACTAGCATGTTTTCTACTCAGTCTAACACATTTTTACTTGCACTATACATTGTAAATGAGTACATTAGTTTTGAATTTTAAAAGAACTCCAGTTTTTATAGAATTTTTATTGGTAAACATTAAATTACTATTAAAACCACTAATGATACTTTGAATTTGTTTATTTTTAAAAACGTCGATTTTGTAATTTTATTTTTTTAAGACATTATTTCTTATCAGAAAATACTGTGCATGTTAGGTTTAATTAATTTAAAAAGTACAATCTTAAAAAAAGATTTTTCGTAACAGATAATACTTTATGTTGAAATAAACATGTTATAGACATATTATTAACAAAACTCAACATATTTTTTTTTAACTTTTCTTGATTCATACTACATATTCCTTCATATTTATACTTTTATTGAATAATTAATCATTTGAGGACAGTAAATAACCTAATTCACTGCTTATTAGAACCAGATACGTAAACACATTTGAGCAGTGCATAAACTTTAAGATTATATACATATACGCAGCATGTATCTATAGCATATATTAGCTAGTTACCTAATTGCAGATCTATAGTAGAGTATCTTACCAAACCACTTATGTGGTAAAATACTCCCCGCCAAGTTTGGTCCAAAAAAGTAGGGAAATCAACTTTTCTGTCTCGCCAAGTCATGTCCGTATTGGGTGGGATTGTCATAGGCGTTTTAAAGTGAAGTTTCTAGGTTGGCAATAGTTAACGGCTCTATTTACATTGAGAGGCTATCATCAGCTTCTTCTTCTTGGCGGCTAGCCAGCGGTGTGAACGAGCTTTGCTATATTTTGAAATATCAAACAATTCAGGTGTTCGTGGAGATTAATCATAACAGATTTTAGCAGTTGTCATAATTGCAGCAGTTTTACTTACCTGCATAGATCCAGGAGTATACAAAAGAAATAAATGAATGAATGAAACGACAACGGTACGATATAATCAGGCACTCCACCCTATATACTCTTGCAAACACTACCTCTAAAGGTGATTCACTTTCTGGTTCGCCGCAAAGGAGAAGAAGCTGATGATAGCCTCTCATGTAAATAGAGCCGTTAATATTGCCAACCTAGAAACTTCACTTTAAAACGCCTATGACAATCTCCACCCAATACGGACATGACTTGGCGAGACAGAAAAGTTGATTTTCCTACTTTTTTGGACCAAAGACTTGGCGGGGGGAGTATTTTACCACATAAGTGGTTTTTGGTAAGATTTCATTACTTTTTGTACGGCTCCTGTTTTATGTAAAACAGAAGTAGACATAATACGTGTAGTAAATAAAAGTAAAGAGTGTCAAGGTATTGTATATACCACTCTCAAGCTTTGTTTTATGCGGCGCGTAAAACATAGGACTTATAAATTTGGGATTTATTGATACAGGAATGTTTAAAATGGCATTAAAAAAATCAAATGTCCTCAAACACAAAAATTCATTTTTAGTTAAGAGAGCAGATGGGTCAATTTATATAAAAGTGGCGTTCGCTAGCAGTTTCTAGCTTTCGTATTTAGCATAGGAATGTCGAATTTGAGATTTTATCAGGTAGGAATACACAGAGGCATAAACAAATTCAAAAAGACACCAAATATTAACATTGTGTTCAGTAGTTTAGGCTGCAGGTTAGTTTTTTGCTCCGCGTTAAGCGTAAGAACATCGAATTTGAAATTTTATGAGGTAGAAATGCACACGAGCATAAGACGAATCTAAAAAGTCCTCACACATCAAAATCTGTTCACTAGTTTAGGCTGTAGGTGCATAATCATATAAAACTATCGTTCTCTAGCTTAGTTTTTCGCTCCGCGTTTAGCGTAAGAATGTCGAATTTGAGATTTATGAAGTAGGAATGCACAAGAGCAAAGACGATCTAAAAGTCCTCACACATCAAAATCCATTCGGTAGTTTAGGCTGTAGGTGCGTAAACATAAAAAAATATCGTTTGCTAGCTTAGTTTTTCGCTTCGCGTTCAGCGTAGGAATGTCGAATTTAAGATTTTATGAGCTAGGAATGCACACGAGCATAAGACGAATCCAAAAAGTCCTCATATGTCAAAATCGTTAGTAGTTTAGGCAGTAGGTGCGTCAACAAAATATGCAGGAAGAATAAGTATAAGAAGAAGAATAAGAATAAGATAAGAAGTCGTCAAAAATGCCATTTTCAAACCTCTTTTTCTCCACTTCTGCTTGGCCGCTTTGGATGATTTTTTTTTATTTTTGATCTACAAGGCATCCCTTTACGGATATTATAATATTATTATGTACCTATAGCCGTTTTCACGCTACAGACCCTCAAAAACCCTACTTTGTTGCGTACAGTATATATACACTGGCAGCTTAAGTAAATTTTTGACTTTTTTACTGTCTAGGCGGGGTATTTTTGCTTTTCTTCTTGACTTGGCGGGGCAGAACGCTGCTGCGTTCCTAAATACTGGTTTCTCGAACCTTGTTAAATGCAACATTACATTGCAGTAAAGTGTTTTTAGAATTTATGGTTCAGAAGTGGACGCTATCCGTTGAAAATAAATAAATTTATGCAGAAATGAAACGTCACTTTACAGCTTTGTTGCAATATTTACTCTATTTTTACCTATTTTTAATGAAAGAATTTCATTACCTATATTACTCTGAAATATACATAAAATACTTACATAACACTAAACAAATTTTCTTAATATCTGAGAGTAAATATATCATTGAATCCTGGTGTTCTGAGTGGCTTTTAGAATTAAACTTAAATAAATGCACAGTAATTCATTTTGGTAAAAATAATCCTAAGAACAAATACTACATCAATAATCATATGATAAAGGAAGTAACCGAGCAGAGAGATCTTGGTGTATTGTGACTTCAGATCTGAAATGGGACAAACACATAACTCAAATTGTGAAAAAAGCTAACTCTAGATGGTTTTTAATTAGAAGATCTTTCACCACCCTAAACTCTGATCTATTGAAAACACTATACTCAACCTACATCAGGCCAATACTAGAATATGCTTCTGTTATCATTTCTCCTTGGCTTAAAAAGGATATTAACTTACTCGAGCGAGTACAACGTAGAATCACTAAGTCATCTCCTCAATTAAAATTTCTAAATTACTCAGATAGATTGGTTGCCCTTGAACTTGAACCCCTCATGGATAGAGGAAGCCGCATTGATGTCATAGAAACTTACAAAATTCTGACAAATTATTACTCAACTCCTCTCCATTTATTTAAACTTAAACAAAATAATAATTTGCGAGGACATTCTCTATCTCTATATAAATTTAACGTTAATACATCACTTAGAGCCAACTTTTTCTCACAGAGAATTATAAATAAGTGGAATAGCTTAGCGCAGAATATTGTCTCTGCAGGCAATGTAAAATATTTAAACGTAGAGTCTTAAGTACCAATACGTAACAAAAAGTGCAATTTAGCTTAAACATAAATATTTTTTTTAAATTTTTTATTAACATAACTCTTTGATAATTATTTTATTTACTAGTATTATTTTTTTAAAGACTGATTGAATCTTTTTACTCTTTTTTTTATTGTACCAAAGATAATTTATTGTGGTCTATACTTCCTATTTTGTACTTCGAAATGTTAGTTCTTAGCTTTTACAAAACTGGCAATTGCCTAAACATGCTTTTATTGTTATTAGTGTTTGTTACCTAATATTTAATTTTTCTTAAACTTGTATTTTATTTTCATTTAGTTTTTTTTTAACTTTAAATGTCTATTTTAATTTTATTGTTTTTTTTCTTATTGTAATCTTTAATTGTACAATTATGTGGAGCTTTAATCGGCCTTGGCCGCTTGTGTAAATTTAAAAATAAATAAATAAATAAATAAATAAATGTTTCTTAAAGTAATACAGAGAGCATTAATGGGTATATTAATGTATTTCTAATTATAACAATCAATTTTATATGCAGTTCCTTGGTTTTATTCTAGAAAAAAACTAATATAAAAGTATTAGAAATGGAAAAATGTTTGTTTTAGACTAAATTGCCCAACAGAAGGCGGGCACTGTGCACACTGCCCATATTGTCCGCTCTGGTTGGGCATTATGCACAATAGCCGATTTCCCAAACTGCCTGCAACATGAATATTTGACACAATGTATTTTAGCGAGGGTTGCCTACTCATTATGTTCATTTATGTCATTATGTCAAAATTTTAATTATTGTATGTATATTAATTAAATAATAAATAAATAAATTATAAGATAGTACAATCATTACTACAAAGTATTATCAGTTTTTACTATAATATTTATGTATAATTACTTAATTACTATTAGGTATATGTGACAAGATGATCATTAGATAACCGTCTAATAATTCGTTTTTGATGCCGCGTCATATTTTGATTCATCACTCTGAAATCACAATTATAATTGTCGACTGATACCACAATTAAAGCAGCTAGTTAGAATCGTGGAATAAAAAAATAGTGCTTTTTTAGAAATTTTTATTGAGTCGTTGTTGTGGGTTTATGATGTCACACATAATTAATAAAAAATAGGGGTCAGGGTATTAATGAGATCGATTTTTATACCAAGTTTCATTCCGCACCGATAAATGTGATCACGATCACGTCCTATAGAAACGTTTAGGAACAAATATTGTATATAAATACATATATATATATATATATATAAGCTGAATTATCGGGTGTTTTTATGGCCTTCCAAGTGGTTTTCTTAATGTTGTCTGTCTGTCTGTCTGTATGTGTGTGTGTGTGTGTGTGTCTTTGTACTATCATCATAACTCCAGAGTATTTATGCAGAAAGTTGAAACTTTGTTCAAAAATCAGTCTATTGGAGTAGTTCTGCTACACTAACGAGTGAAGCAAATCCGAAGACGTGTTAGTGTATGAATTTAACGATTAATATATTCTATAATAATACTATTAATTCTATATTAACGAGGAAAAGTTCCGAGGTACCCTGTACCCGATTGTTTAAGTTATATTTATATCATGGTTAAATGTATTTCACAATATTTAAATAATTATTTAAATTAATTGCGTGTGCTTTATTAGCGTGTGTAAAAGATAAAATACCAAAACATAAAGTTTTTGTTTAAATACAAGAAAATTAAAAATCACGCCTGTCTCCAATTTTTTGATTGATAATATTTATTCATGGTTTAAGTTAAATGTGGTTTACACAAATTAATGCTCAACCTTACCACGCTACCTTTTGTTCGCCGAGCTGCCCTTTTATGAAATAGTAAACTTAATAAATTTTGTTGGTTTGTTTAAACAAAATACAATAACGTCATGAGACTTTTTTCTCAATATGAGTTAGTTTTTGAAAATTACATAATACATACATAATACATAATTAATAATTAATTATGTAATTAATTACATTTTTAATTACGTTTAATGAAGTTAATAACTTTCACAGGGAAATATAGATAAATTCTATATCCGAACGTCCATGTTATTATCATTCTTTTTAAATTATGATTTTAAATGAAATCATTATTTAAATGAAATTTGATTTAAATGAATTTAAAAAAAAAACATTCAATTGAGTTAAAATTTGGTATTTGTGAGAATGTATATTTAGGTAATTATTATTAGATATATTAGATATAATAAATAAATACAATTATTTAGAAATGTTTCGTTTCCCTTCGGAAATTGAATCTATGTTTTTTGTAGAATCACAGGTGTTAAACAAAACAACATCGAGTAAGGTTATTACTTGGATGGGTGACCTCTGGGAATGAAGCGTATGTTTCATTTTGTCTGAGGACGAGTGAAGCAAATCCGAAGATGTACTGTAATATACATTTTTTTAAATATTTATTAATACTATATTAAGTAAAATTATTGTTTTTTGTAAAATGTATAAATTCAAGGATGAAAGCTTATATTTTATTTTTTTTTTGTTAACAATATAACGTATGTACTCAACTTTGTATAGGACAATGTCTTAGGAACAAATATATAATTTCTAATATGCATTTTGTGAATTTAAATTCTGAAAATTTCCGAGGTACCTTGTACACGATTATTTCCGAGGTACTTTGTCCACGATTAATATACGAGAGTACCTTGTACACGATTATTTCCGAGATAACTTGTACACGATTATTTCCGAGGCACCTGGTACACGATTATTCGAAAGGATTATTTCCGAACCTTGTACACGATTATTCCGCCTTTGTCCACGGTGCACATTATTTCCGAGGTACCACACACGATTATTTCTGAGGTACCTTGTACGATTATTTCCGAGGTACTTTGTCCACGATTATTTCCGAGGTACCTTGCACACGATTATTTCCGAGGTACCTTGCACACGATTATTTCCGAGGTACTTTGTCCACGATTATTTCCGAGGTACTTTGTCCACGATTATTTCCGAGGTACCTTGCACACGATTATTTCCGAGATACCTTGTACACGATTATTTCGAGGTACCTTGCACACGATTATTTTCCGATGTACCTTGTACACGATTATTTCCGAGTACCTTGTACACGATTATTTTACCTTGTACACTTCCGAGTACCTTGTACACGATTATTTCGAGATACCTTGTACACGAGGTACCTTGTACACGATTATTCGAGTACCTTGTACACGATTATTTCCGAGATACCTTTGTACACGATTATTTCCGAGTACCTTGTACACGATTATTTCCGAGGCACCTTGTACACGATTATTTCCGAGGTACCTTGTACACGATTATTTCCGAAGCGCCTTGTACACGATTATTTCCGAGGTACCTTGTCCTCCGGTTGTAATATTTATGTGTTCTATTTGTACATTGTATCCTTATACATATATGTATTTAAAAGATATAATTCTAAATGCTCCAATAGATGAAAACAGCACCCTTTAAATAATATGATGGTACTATGTGTTACTGTGGTTTAAAAGGTTTTTAAATGAACAAAGGTCTACTGCAATAAAATAATACTTTGTCAGATTTTTCATTTAAGTTGCTTAACCTGCTATAATACGTGTTGCTCTTTTATTGATTTTTTTAACCTTATTTTATATAACATTTACTTAATAGTTTATGAAATAAA
This sequence comes from Microvelia longipes, assembly GCA_018340805.1. Classification (NCBI taxonomy): domain Eukaryota; kingdom Metazoa; phylum Arthropoda; class Insecta; order Hemiptera; family Veliidae; genus Microvelia; species Microvelia longipes. The sequence goes on along the minus strand of JACMZG010000008.1, from coordinate 43,888,841 downwards.
CTAAGATAAAATAGTTTTCTTTTGTGCCCATTCAATCATATTAATGCAAATTAAAGTTCAATAAATAAAAATCGTGACAGACTGACTTCATTTTATCTGACATTGTGATTTGAAAGTATTAAGTATAAAAAAGTAAATTTTTTTAAAATAAAAGATCCATAAAAATAAACAGTACCTATAACGAAATATGACAGTGTTCTGTGTTGTTCATATTTCTTTTATTACATTATAATAAATATATTTGTAGTAGAGTTATATTGTAAATTTATATTTAAATTTTATTTTACTTTTGAGTAAATGATATGAATTTACTATATGCTTGAATTTATCATACTTTAATTTTATCTGAGCGAAGATTAAATAATTTCCTTAGCAGTTGAATCTGTCGAGTCAAATACGCTTAAAATTAGGCGCGGAGATTCGCAAGCTGGGTGAATTTCCTTTCAAATGCTTGCTTCCGTATTTTTATTGATTTTTCATATACCTCGGGAAGTATACTATTGATACTTCTCACTCAATTTTTATTTTTCCTCATTTCTACCATAGGTTTATAGAAATCAGAAAATGATCCCATTGAGGTTAAAGTTTAGTACAAGAGTATACCTTTACTTTATAAGTTTTCTGAATTTCGTTTTAATACGACTATTATATATTTTTGTTGGATCATAAAAATGAATTAACATTGAGCGTGGTCAGTGCTGTAAGCAGTTTCATTCTCATTCGAGAATGAAACGGATGCATTTACTATCTGAGGATGAACGAAACGAATCCGAGGACATGCTGCAGTAAATTTGGCGAATTGTATATCCTGAGTACGAGCGAAACGAGTCTAAGCAGGGAGGATCGTAGCGAATCCGATGTGATTTTCCGAAGTGAAGTTCCGAGGTATCCGTACCCGACTTATTTTTCTAATGATAGCTGGAGCGAGAAATTGATTAATTTACACTCACGAGATAAATTGAAAAAAAGACCTCGCTCACGATAGGATAAAGAAATGAGTGGCAATGTGGCCAGGAGACTTGGCAAAGAACTAAATAAGTATTAAAGTAAATATTAGCAAGAAAGAACTAAGTACATATTAAGTAAATATTAAAGAATTATCAACTTCATATAATTTATATATAAATAAATTAAAAGGTTTTATTTATCTACAATTGTAAAATAAATCACACTATTTTGCGAAGAGAAAAAAGTATGAGATAAATTCATAAAGAAGAATTTATACAGCTGTGACAATTGAATATTTAATTTCTTGTTTAAACACTATTTAAACAATAATTATTATAAATTGTATAAAGTTCAGTTTTACTTTAGATTTGCTGTCATAAAAAATTATTGGTAAAATAAATAATTTAAATTTATTACTTTTGTAAATTTAAATTTTTATTTTATTTTAAAAATTTATCTTAAATTATTAGGTTATTAAGTTGCAAAGTTGATCATGTTAAAAAAAATAAAACAATAATTATGTTTAAATAAATAATTTAAATGTTATTAATTATTAAATTTATATTTTTTAATGTTTCTTAAGAAATTATTATTTAAAATTTTTATTTCTTAAATTAATAGGCATTAAAAGCTACAGTTTTTGAAATGTTGATTAAAATTTATCATTGCTGATAAAAACAAACACATTTATAAATATGTATAACACTTTATATTAATAAATACAATAAGTTAATTTATATAATAAATAAATATAAAGGCATCATAATTAATTAGATAAAATAAACTTTTTAATCTTATTAATCTATTTTTATCTTAAATTATAAGGTTTTAAAATATGTTAGGTTTTAAATGTTTCTTATATTTCGTTTCAAATATATTATTACTGATAAAAAAAAAACTAATATAAAAGTATAAATAGGGCTTTATAAAAATAAATAAAATTAACAAATTTATATAACAAATTATTATTTTGGCATAATAAATAATTTTCATTAAATTAAATATTATAAGTTCAAAATAGGCATAAATTACAGTTTTTAAAACAACAATGAACCAAGCCTAAACCCTTAATATGAGACACCAAGGATAATTGCTGAGTTGTTGTAAAAAAAATAAAAAAATAAATCAAATAAGAAAAAAGTGGGATGCGGGGTTCCTCGGAACTTTCCCTCATTACATCGGATTCGTTACGCTCATTCTCCCTGCTTCGGACTCGCTTCGCTCGGCCTTAGAATGTACAATTCGCTAAAATTATACTGCAACACGTTTCCGGACACGCTTCGCTTGACCTTAGATGGTAAATACGTCCGTTTCTTTATTAGCGGTCACCTTTACAGCACTGAGGATCTGTCAAAAGTTAAACAATACTGTTTAACTTTTATAATCCAACACAAATCATGGATATACTTGTCTTATTGAAACTTTGTGTACGTATTTACTAATTAAATGAACGCACTTGTACTAAATTTCAACTCAATTGAATCATTTTCTGATTTTTACAATTTTTTTAAAAACACAATTCATTCGATAAAAATTGAACTTAGCACAATATATACATGGCTACCAACACATGGCTACATGTTGGTCTTATCCGTGGCAAATCTCAATCTGATCGCATAATTTTTTCGCGTTTTAAGATTTTTTGAAATGTTTGCCCAGTAATTTTTGCGGACTAATGAGGTCTAACAAAATTTCCGAATTGCACAACTACAGCAACAGACTGATTTTTGTTAAAAGTTTCAACTCTCTAGCATAAATACACTAGGAGCTACGATAATAACACACACTCACATACAACAGACAACTTTGAGAAAACCATTCACGAGGCCATAAAATGGATAATTTCGGATTCATCCCGGTTTCAGTTTTTTTTGCCAACACAATGCTTTTCCTATATAACTACGGCATAAATGAGGAAAAGTAAAAATATTACATAAATAATAAATATAAGTAAAAATTTAAATGTTTATATACAACAACTTTTTTTTATCAAAAAAAGTTGGATTGGAGTAAAATCGTTATACGCAAAACTATGTTCACGATCATCCTTTTTAAAATCGTCTTTGCACTGGTTAACTCGCTCTCAGTTAAATGCTAATTTATGCGATGATTTTTTATCATTACAATGTTTTATTGTATTACCTTTGAAATATTTAAATCGGGTACGGGGTACCTCGGAACTTTTCCTCATTACATTGGATTCGTTACGCTCATCCTCCCTACTTCGGGCTAGCTTCGCTCGTCCACAGACAGTAAATACATCCATTTCTTTCTCAGCGGTCACTCATACAGCACTGACCACGCTCAATGTTGCTTAACTAACGCTCATCCTCCCTTCTTTGAACTCGCTTCGCTCGTCCTCAGATTATACAAGTCATTAAATTTATTTTGTAATACGTCTTCGGACTCGCTTCGCTCGTCCTCAGATAGTATCCGTTTAATTCCTGCAGTCACCCATCCAGGCTATCACTACGCTCGATACAGCTTAACTTTAATGATCCACCAAACTTCATGGATATACTTGTTGTATTAAAACAAAACTTATTTATTAAGTAAAGGTATACACTTGTAACAATTTTTAACTCAATTTTCTAATCCTTTTCCGTTTTTTTATTTTTTTTTAAAAACGTACACAAGTCATAATTTAAAAAATGAACTAATTTTGCTGATTAGATGAAAGTCATCACATTTGATGTAAAGTACTACATGCGTGCTAAAAACAAGTCAATTGACAAACTGCCTTCTTGTTTTATGATTTTTCGACATTTTTACTAAGTTATCATTGCGGATTAATGATGTCATAAAAACATTATTTTCCGAATAGAACAACTGCATGTGCAGATTGATTTTCGTGCCAAGTATCAACTCTCTTACTATAGGAGCTACGACGATATCAGACAAACACACTCACACATACAGACAGACAACTTTGTGAAAACCCCTGAATTGGATGATTCCGGTGACATCCCGGTTCTAGAATTTGTTTTGCGAACACAATACTTTTCCTACATACTTACGGTATAAACGAGGAAGGTAAAATCATAATAAAGAGGAATTATTTAAAGAAAGAATTATATCGGAAGTAGCAAAGCAGATTTTGATCTTTAATATTTATCTTCTAACCTTAATATTTTAAAATGAGATGTTAAGTCAGCACCAAACGGAACTGTCAATTCAGCTATCATTATAGATATTAAACTTTTTTTAAATCTAAACTTCAATTTTATCATTGACTGACATGTAAAGAAATTAAATAAGTCCTAACATAGACAGAGTCGACCTAAATAATCGATACTACCCTAAAATTCCATACAACTTCAGTACACGAATATTACATCAAAATATATCTATGAACTCATTTAAATTACATCACCAACCTATTGAGAACTTGCTATACTAGTAGTTTAACCGCTTTACGTAAGAATAGATCGAATACATGAAGAAGAGTCGGTATTAGTCACGCCGTCATCTCACCTAGAGTTATAACTCATATCTTTAGTTTTACATTCTCGCCCTGCCTCTGCCTAAAATCAGGAGTGCCTGTTTATGAATAAAATTATTCCTTTGATCTTTAGCTAAAGTAAAAATCGAAAATACCTTACCTATAACAAAACTTTTTCGTTGTAGGTAAGGTTTTTATTATAATTTTTTTTTAACTATACCAAGTTTCAACTTAATCGGATTGTTTTCCGATTTTTACCATTTTTTAAAAAAAAATTCTGGCGCGGTGGTCCGCATGTCCGGCGAATTTCCTTTGGATGCGTGTTTCCGTGCTTAACAACAATCCTGGTTGGAATGATTTTTATAGTTTTTCACATTATATAAGTTTACAACTACTAAATAAATACTTCCGACGCGGTTGTCTGCTGTCGGGCGAATTTCATTTAGAATGCGTGTTTCTGTGCTTAACAACCCAGTTCTTGCTTAGGCAAGAACCATGCCCATTGCGTGGTTTCGGTTCATGCTTTAGAACCTAAGCAGTTACTCCACTGTCAAGCACTGCTCGTAACTCATCGGGTTGGAATGACTCTGTTTTCTCCCTTGGTACGTAAATAACTATTTCCTCTCTTCTAGAGATAAAATCAGGTATGGGGTACCTCAGAACTATTCCTCATCGCATCGGATTAGCTACGCTTATCCTGCCAACTTCAGATTCACTCCGCTCGTCCTCAGACAGTAAATTCATCCCTTTCATTCTCAGCGGTCACCCTCACAGCACTGACCATCTCAATGCTGCTTAACTATTATGATCCAGCAAATATCATAAATATACTTGTTGTATTGAAAAGGAACTTAGTGTACTTATTAATTATATAGGTATACATTTGTACCAAATTACAAATTTATTGGATTATTTTCCAATTTTTTTAAAAAAGTACACAAGTCATTTGTTAAAAATTGAACCAATACTGTTAATGAGATGAACTTATTGCCTATGTTAGTCTTATACATGGCTACTTGCGTGCCAAATCTCAAACTAAACGTAACATTTAGTTACGTTTATTAAATGATTTTCCGAAATATTTGCTGAGTCATTATTGCGGTTTATAACGTCATACAAACATTATTTTCTGAATAGCACAACTACACCTATAGACTGATTTTTGTCAATTTCCAGCATAAATAAACTAGGAGCTGCGATGATAACAGACACACACACACACACAGACAGCTTTGTCAAAACCACTCAGTAGGTCTTAAAACACCTGAAACGGATAATTATCGTGACATCCCGGCTTCGGATTTCTTTTGCAAAGACAAATCTTTTCCTACATACCTATGGTAACATTGAGGAAAAGTAAAAATAGATGCTAACCTGATAAAACTTTCAGCTCTGTTGTATTATTAAATTCATTTAATTATTTACTCAACAGTTCTTTTAACTCATTTATTTCATGAATTCATTCTAATTCTTTACTGATTTATTTCAGTGTATGTCTTCAGTAGATTTTACTTAGAGTTATACATATTGTATTATATTTTACCCAAAAAGAGGGTATGAGATGGAACAGATTTTAAAGTCTTTTATCGTTTGTAAGTTCAACGGCCACAAAGTAACAAAGTATATAAAAAAGGAAAAAAAAGTTAAGTTTTAAAAAAAAGTTTTCATTATGTTTTCATCCTAATTTTTCAGTCTATAAACAGTGATTAGGGTGAAAAAGTTAGATGTTGAGGGTAGAGTAATGGGACATTATCAGTTATAGAAGGATAAAGTTTGTACTTGGCTGCGGTCCAGGATGAGTGTGAGGCTTGTTGTTTCTTTGTATCATTCTCATCCTTTATCTGGTTATAAGTTGTCGGATTAAAGGCATCCTTTTGATTAATATGAGCTCGAGCATCTCGCATTTCCGTAACTTTTGATATTATATTAGGTTTACTCTTCTTACCAAAGATTTAATAGAGAGGAACCTTCACTTGATATCTTCTTGAAAGACTTATCTTACTAACATTTTAAATTGGTATTATCAATAAAGCGAAATTCTTACAAGAAAATTATTCTAATGGTCCTCGGACTGAATTCAAGATGGTAAACCAATAGTTTATTTAAATGTAAAACTAAATACGATTTTTTTAGGGTATTAAAGAGCATTTGCTCTTGGCCAATGAGAATCTTTCAATAATTTGTTAAAATTCAATAAACGTTTTATCAATGCTACTTTTAATTGTACTTTCATTTATTTATGAATGTACAAAATTTGTACATTCATTTATGTGTGACGTTATTAACCCACAATAATGACTCAGCGGGATTGTGATTTCTTCTGTGAATTTTTTAAGTTGTCTGATCGAGCTAAAACATCACATATGTTGTACCATGTATGGTTAAGTATACAAAGTTAAATTTTTTTATCAGAATTAGTTCCGATTTTATCAATTAACTTATATAACATTATACAACGTTTTATGATTTATCGAAATTTTTGCTGAGTCATTATTGCGGGTTAATGATGTCATGAAATGTTTTCCGAATACCACAACTACAGCGGTAGACTAATTGTTGTACAAAATTTTAACTTTATACAGGCCTTAAAAACACCCGAAACGGATAATTTTGGTGACATCCCGGTTTCGAATTTTTGGCAAACACATTACTTTTCCTATATACCTACGGTATAAATGAGGAAAAGTAAAAATCATGTTATCCATAATATATTTGGAAATTTGTTTATATTGTGGATGTACGCTATTTATATAAACTAGTAATATGGTAAACTGATATAAGACGCCGTCTCCGCGCAGCGGCCAAGAGATAGAGGGCATATTTTTAAGAATGGAAATTATTGTTTTATAATATTTTATATAAGGTATTAAAGAAAGCGTTAAAGTTAATAGCATCAACGCTATGGTAAAAGATTTGTATTTCATGTGTTAGTTTTTGATGTTATGAATCAAAGGCTAATGTATTATTAGCGACATTAAGTCGTATAATATGAGGTGAGATATAGCTTATGAATAAATGTAATTCAAATATTAATGTTTACCATTTTTATATGTATTTGTTTAATACATTTTTAGTCTTATAAATAAGGAATATAATAAATTTTAAATGCCCAATGGGCTTTATAAGTATCAATACAAATGCTTCAGCGGATGCATTATGTTAAGCCATATTTATTAGAATGTATTAAGGATGCAATTTTTAGAATCTATTTATAGTAAAGAAACCTCTATAGATCTTGTTTATTATAGACAGATGATGGACTGGCAAATTTATCGCTCGTAAATTTCGCGTTTTTAACGTACAATTCTTACTTTAATCAACAACATGTAAAGAATATCATTCTATGTAATTAAAAACTTCTAAATACGTCAATACAGATAAATCCCTAAAACCAGACAAATTACTGTTTAATTAATACACCGATGGATTTAAACTATGCACTATGTTTAATAATGTCAATTCTAGGGAATGAGTTAATACTTAAGAATATTTGTTGTTTTGTAATGATAGTAAAATGAGTGTACTCAATAAACCCAAAACCTTTAGGTAATCTTTACGACATAATCGATTAGATGTATGTTTCTTCGCAAAACCTTTAACTATAATAAAACTTGTATACTTTTTCTATCTGTGTAAGGCAGAGAACGAGAAAAAGTAAAGCTCATTATTCAATGATTTCTTAACTAAATGAATAATAAAAGTCTTAATTTTCATCAGTTCACTACACATTATACACATTTAATTAAGGATAAAAACGTGTACGGGGTATATCGGAGCTTTCCTTATCACATCGGATTTGCAACGCTCATACTCACTACTTCGGAACAGCTTCGCTCATCCCTAGAATATATAACTTGCCGAATTTATACTGCAACGTGTCTTCGGACTATCTTCACTTGTTCTCAGGCTGTAAATACAGTCATTTTATTTTCAGCGGTCACCCTTCCAGGTACCGATCTTGCTCGATCTGTTGCTTAATTTTTATGATCTAACAAAGACCGTAGATATGCTTCCTGTTTTGAAACAAAACTTGTACACTTATTTATTACCTAAAGGAATATAATTGTACTAAGTTTCAACACAATGGGATTATTTTTCTATTTTTTACTATTTTTTATAAAACGTATACTAGTCATTTGATAAAAATGTAAGAAATACTGATAATGCAATGAAAATTATCATATTTTGCTCCTATGTACAACTACATGCGTAATAAATGATAAACTAATAGAATTTTTTTGAACGTTTCATGAATTTTCGAAATTTTCGCTGCTTCATTATTGCGAGTTAATGACGACATAAAAATATTTTGCAGATAGCATAACTAGTTCCAAAGATTGAATTGCATACCAAGTTTAAACTTTCTAGCAAAATTAAGCAAGAAAATACGATTATAACAGACACACACAAAAAACATTGTTAAAACCATTTAGGACGTCTTAAAAATATATACCTAAAACGGATAATTTAGGTGGCATCCAAGTTTCAGTTTTTTTCCAAAATGATTTGGAGTTAGCATTCAAAAATCAAAATTCACTCACACGTATATATGTGTGTGCGTATGTATGTACATATACTCTTCATATGTATGAACAACACTTGAAAGAAAGAAACAATTTAAAGAAAAAACAAAAAACAATCAGCCTTTAAAAAACAAATAAATAAAAAGCGTTTAACATGATGATTGACTGAAAAATTAGGAACTTAAAATATATTTATTTTGTTGTTTTTTCTCTGCCCTAACCTGATTATCATCTGGTATTATGGAGACATACATAAGTATTAATTATATAGATAATGTTTTTCAATTTTGTATTTAAATAACATTGTTTTAAATAAATACAGCCATTTTTTGATTTGATTTACTTACGGTATAAATAAGGAAAATTAATAAAAAAACAAAAAATAACTGAGGTATGAAGCCACATAATTTGGGCTAGTAATGAATCCGCTATTGCCGCTTTATGGAGAAGAAGCGCAAATCTAATGCGGTATCAAGTTACGATTTCCAACGCTATAAACCCCTCAAGGGATAATGTATTGCGATCTCACTCCGAATCCATTATTTCACTTTATTGGTATAAGTTTTTTTTTTAAATAATCAATTACGGCGGTCTACTCTACGTATAGTAATTGACATCATATCATGTATAATGTATTAGCTGACAACTTATTTACTGACTATAGTTTTAAGCACTCAAGTGATAATGGTTATGAAAACTGAAAAATATATTCCTTTAGAAACAATTATCAGGGTTAAAGACAGATAAATTTAAGAAACTAGGACAGATTGAAGCAACTTTTTTTCAGGAGCATTCTTTTAGCTCGTTAAAACATTCTAAATTAAATGTAATTAAACTAAGGGTCCTATTTTTAAGAAAGTAATTCAGCGTTCAGTAAGTTAAAGTTTTTCTTTTGTTAGCTTGTTATCGTTTTCATTTTGTCATTAGGAAGTTTTTTTTTGTTGCTTATTTCTTTTCTTCAAAATTCTTTACTGTAATGAAATGTTAGTAATTGTTTTAATGAAAACATTTTCAATTATCGTGGATTTTTTAAAAAAATGTTTAAACATTATTTTTATGGCATTAATTGGTTATTCATTGTAAGAAATTGTGTAGACATAAATAGTGTTTTATTAGAATGCTTACTCTTTACTGTATATTATACGTGTATTTAGAAATTTAATCTATAATCAATCTGTTGGTTATACCAATAGTTCATATTGATGATGATAATAGTTAGCTACTACTGTATATTATACATGTATTTACGAAATTAATCTATAATTATTCTGTTGGTTGCCAATAGTTCATAATGATGATCATATAATAGGTATTTACTACTGTATATTATACATGAAATTAGAAAATTAATCTATATCCATTCTGTTAGTTATACCAATAGTTCATAATGATGATGATAATAGATAGCTACTACTGTATACTATACATGTATTTAGAGAAATAGAAAATTAATCTATAATCATTCTGTTGGTTATACAAATAGTTCATAATGATGATCATACAATAGATAGCTACTACTGTATATTATACATGTATTAGAAATTTAATCTATAATCATTCTGTTAGTTATACCAATAGTTCATTATGATGACGATAATAGATAGCTATATATATTATACATGTATTTAGAGAAATAGAAATTAATCTATATCATTCTGTTGGTTATACCAATAGTTCATGATGATGATTATCATAATGTATAGCTACTACTGTATTATACATGTAATTAGAAAATTAATCTATTATCATTTCTTTAGTTACGGGTACGGGGTATCTCGGATTTTTTCCTCACCACATCTGATAAGCAACGCTTATACTCACTACCTCGGAACTCAGGGTAAGGTAGCTGTCATTCATGACTAACCTGCTTTTAGTGTTAGTATTAAATCTGGGAAATGTAACTTCTTTTCTGAAATTTTTTCTTCAATACTTTATTTTGCTGTCGTAATCAGATAAATAAAATGTTTTATTTTTTGGGTTGAGTGTTCTTTATTGACTGGGGAACAACTTTCTTTCTTATGCTGTATGAAATAAATTTCAATTCGTTTCATATATACCCGCAATCAATGAAGTCCGGCAACTCTTGCATATATTTAATTGCTACGCCACTGAAGAATTTATAGTTCAATACATGGTATTCATAACTTCTAAACGCAAACTTAATTATAATTCATATTCTTTTTTCGAAGTAATTTAAATAAAATATAGAGATCAATAACATTCGTAGAAATACGAACCACAATTTATAAAATAGTGTTAACAAGGTCTGATATGAGTACAGCACTAGAATTCAGTCTAATTGGAATGTATGTCATTTAAAACATAAATGACAGTGACATCGTGGCGTAGGCAGCGTGTGGGTGAAACATATCTCTCACAGCAAACTTACTAAATACATAATCATATAAAACAACCAGCTCTGACACTTGTAAACACAATAAATTATCATTTGTTAGCTTATATTCTTCTCTAATTGATATTTGATGCAATTAATTAATACTTTTAAAACAGGAGCTGAAATTAATTTAACTTAATAACATTAAATTCTTCTTGAATAACTTTAAAGTATGTTAAAACTTAATTACTTTAGTTATAAATTCTTGTTAAAAATTGTTTATTATGTTTTCAGTTTCAAAACACTTGGAATTGAATTTAAAAACTCAATAAACATTAAGTAGGTAATTAAATTCCAAAGGAAATGGGAGTCATACATGTTATTTATCAAGCCATTGAATCAATCAGAAGTCATTTATACAAATAATTTATTAAGTCTAGACTTAATAAAATAAAGAAAATACCAAATTACAAAAAATGTACACGTTCAACCTACTTGAGTAAAAAATAAATTTATTACAAATAATTAGCTCAAAATAACATAGAATATTATAAAATTTTAGATTCGATTAATTAATTTTGCCGTTTATAAAACATTTGTGAAGGTGTGTGGCAAGAAAAATTGGTTAATAAATATTTTTTCGCATTACATCCATAAATATAAAAGTGAATGGAATGCTGGGTAAAATTACAAGAAAAGTATATCGTTTTTCAGAAAAATTATTTCTGACAAAATCATGTTATACTGTAAATTAACCAGTTTCAAGCCCCTTATTAATTTATAAGAATATTTTTAATGTAATATTAAAAAATGGAGATATTTTAAAATTATATTCTACGTTTAAATTATATTGCTTTAAAATACTTTGCGGACATTATTAATGTGCCTTTAATTTTTTCCATCAATTACCAAAGGTTTTGTACTTGTGTATAAAGTATGCTCTTGCATACTTGAGATGTACCATGAAGACTTTATACATTAAAACACCTTCCTACACCATTTCATGATTGACTAAATTATTTTTTTAAAAAGCATCCTGAATAATTTTTCTCTGTAATGAATACGTGAAAGGCTTACAGATTTCTGCCTGTTAGTCAATTATTATTATGTAACTCCCGGTGATATTGCATGGTAGCACTCCGATGAGTGCTCACGCTACATAATTAAAACATGACTACGAACATCACAATCTATCATAGTTCTTCGAAAAGTAAACAGTCACCATTTATTGAACTCTGTTGAAAAGATTCTGAGCTGTTGAAAAGACGAAACACTTTTCACACTTATAGAACATTAGACTTATAGAACTATTTATTAAGTATTAAGTTGTAACACCATATTGATACACTATGACTAATTCAAGACTAATCCTAAAAAATTCTGGCGCGGTGGTCCGCATGTCGGGCGAATTTCCTTTGGATGCGTGTTTCCGTGCTTTTTACAATATATAAGTTTACAACTACTAAATAAATAATTCCGTCGCGGTGGTCCGCTGTCGGGCGAATTTCATGTAGAATTCGTGTTTCCGTGCTTAACAACCCATTTCTTGCTTAAGGTTCCGGTTCATGCTTTAGAACCTAAGCAGTTACTCGATTGTCAAGCACTGCTCGTAACTCATTTTGTCTGTATTTTTCAAAGGAAATGCGCATAATTATCCAGTTGGTTGTTCAAAACTATGCCTCTAAAATTAGAAGTACGCACTATTATTTGCACTAGTTTAAAGCTTAGTTACTTATATTTAAGCTTAGTCAGTTATCTTTAAAGGTTTTAGCGCATTTCCTTTGAAAAATACAGACAAAATGAGTTACGAGCAGTGCTTGACAATCGAGTAACTGCTTAGGTTCTAAAGCATGAACCGGAACCTTAAGCAAGAAATGGGTTGTTAAGCACGGAAACACGAATTCTACATGAAATTCGCCCGACAGCGGACCACCGCGACGGAATTATTTATTTAGTAGTTGTAAACTTATATATTGTAAAAAGCACGAAACACGCATCCAAAGGAAATTCGCCCGACATGCGGACCACCGCGCCAGAATTATTTTCTAGTTGTAAACTTATATTAAGTAAAAAAAAAACGATAAAAATTGATCGTCCCTACCAGGATTTGAACCCAGGTACCCTGAGTTTGAGTGCTCGTATTGACTCCGGACTATTGCCATTCAACTCAGAGGCCCAAAAAACATAGAAAACGACACCCTACTCAAAATTTATTTTTTATCGACCTAAATTTTGGTTTTTGGTAATTTACAATGGTTTTTTGGACTTTTTGGTCACTTAGAGTGGTCGTATCGACTTCGGACCGGTTTCATTCGATTCAGCGCCCAAAAATACATCGAAAACGACACCCTACTCGAAATTTATTTTTTATCGACCTAAATTTTGGTTTTTGGTAATTTACAATGGTTTTTTGGACTTTTTGGTCACTTAGAGTGGTCGTATCGACTTCGGACCGGTTTCATTCGATTCAGCGCCTCAAAATACATAAATATTGACCTTTTTCGCGGCAAAAAATATTAACCCTGAATTTTGCCGATTTTTTGAAAATTTCGCTGACTCAGCAAACCGGGTTAATGACGTCACAAAAACCTGGTTTTCAATAGGGTTCGTGTCCTCCCAAAGGTTGATTTTTGTACCAAGTTTGGTTAAAAAATATTAATCCGTTCGAAAGATAGAGTGTTTACAAGAAAGTGTCTAGAAATACATATATATATATACATTATATATATATATATATATACATATATAATATATATATATATATATATATATATATATATATATAAAGTCTCGCGAAACGTATTTTTTCGTCATTAGGGACCTCTGAAACGGATTTGTGTCGTGGTCCGAGGTTCGAATTCCGCCATGACGCCTATCCCATTAGCCGAATTTCCAAAGGAAATTCGCTAAAAAGATGCATTCGGGCCTCTGTTCGAACGTCTATAAGCTTCAAACGTATAAACTAAACGTAAAAAGCTTACATATCGTGTAAGCTTTTTCCATTGGAAAATCGCTTAACAAAATAGTATAACATAATAATTCTATGTATTTCAAAGATATTTGACTGAATTCCTTTTGAATATTTCTGCAAAATGCAGTTATAAAGCTGTGTTATGTTTATTATAGCCGAATTTTTTTTTCACATTTTATTTACTTATTTCACTATGCTATTATAATTTATTTTACCTTCACGTGAATTATAAAATAATTTCATACTTATAATATATAACCTATGTAGTAAAATATTGGGGAAGTTACTATTTTTTTGTCAACGGAGGGGAAACGCGACGGCCTCTAGGAGAAAGCTTTATCCCTCAGAATCAAGAAGTTACTATTATAATCACTATTATACGCATGCGTATATATAATTATTAGATCATTTCATTCACATACCCTGTATGTCTAGAGTGGAGGTAGAAGGGCCTCTTATTATTTTAAACTCGTTTGAGATCCCATTGAATGACAATGCTAAGACACATTTCTGAAACCAGAAAACAAAAATGATACGATTGTGATTATTGTCATGAAAAATTTATTTATTATGATAAATAATTTATCATAAATACTTATGATATAATTATTTTAAACACTTGACAAAATTTGTGTTTTTATTATTAATTTAGAACCTATTCCTACGTAATATAAACAAAAGATCTTGTTTTGCTAAATGAAATCAAAATAAAAAAATGTTTTTTTTTCTTTTATAAAATTATATGCAAAGTATTAAAACAATGTTTAGAAGATGAAGCAAAAAAAGCAAATGATGAATTAAAATTTGTCTTTTTGAGGGGAAAACGACCAGGGGTGCTTTGTGTAATATATAATAATTATAGGAACCATAAAAAAACTATTAAACTAAAACAGTGAAGTGATAAAACACAACTATGTTTATTTTTTGATTGACTAGTGGAGCAAGTACATTTTGCGATCTTATGACTTAATTTAAAACCTCTAAACATGCCTTTAAAAAGTCTAAATCACAATAATTCAGTTTTCTCCTCACTTAACCCCCTTAATCTTTACTCCTCTTCCTCATCTTCACTACTTAAAATGTTTGTTTAGACAATTTAAATTTGAATAAATTAATTATGGTACAGCTAAATATTTTTTTTTTATCTTTTTACGAGTAAAAAATGAATTGTCAAAATACTCTATTGGCAGAATCATCACAGCACGATTGTATACCACAAAAGTTACTTATATTTATGAAAAGTAACCCAGGTTTAATCCAATATAGTTACTGAGATGTGGAATGAGCTAATACTTTATAACAAGTAAAAAAAATGCTTATCAACCAAAGGTTTTATAACTCTTCAACTTATAGACCCCAGACTAAGTAAATAATCATGAGAGTAATTATATGATCTTCGACGGTAGTGTGTACACATTAAAACATGCGCGTCACAGCAAACTTGTTACCTTTGGTTATGCTATTTTGCATTACCAAAATATTAATTATTTTAGCTTAAAGTTAATTAACTGGTAATAATTAATTGTATGCAATCAATTATATGTTATTATGCAATATGTTATAATTAAACATTTTTTTAAAACTGCGAGCTAAAATGACACCTAGAAGATTAAGAAAAGTGGATAACGACTTAAGTTACTTTTCTGCCAATTAGTTATTTTGAGTTGGACTCAAACTTGGACAAAAGTGCTACTTGTCTCTCACTACAACATAAAGAAAGTAAATTTTTCTCTCAGTAAAATAAATTAATGTATTTTGGAGTAAATTTCCTTAAAATTTTCATTAAGTCTTAAGAAAACATTATTTCTTTTAAAAGTAAATAAAGAAAAAAATTAAAAATTGATGAGAGTTTTTTGTTTTAGTCCCAAAGTTTTCTATCTTAAAAGATTTAAAGACACAAACTAAGAAAATGATGAGATTTGTGGAGAGAAAGGCTCTGTTTGCAAGACTCCTGTATTTGTTGTTTTTCTTTTGTGAACCACAAAGTTAATCTATAAAAGATTTTCTTTTAGGTTTTTTTCTTAAGGTTTTGTCATTTAACGATAAATTTCTCTTTCCAACTAGTTGATATCAGAAAAAAGAAAAATCAACTTCGTAACTATTATAACTTATCAAAACTTCAAAATAAAAAGGAAAAGTATAAGGCCTCACAGACAAAAATAATGGAACAAAAAAGCCGATAAATTATTAATTGCTGCTTAATTATTTAATAGTTAATTGATTATAATCTGCATAAGACGTAAAAAAGAAGGAGTATTTAATTTTCCTTTTTTATTTATTATTGTTCATTTTATTTAAATTAAATGACACTAACGATTTTTACTTCTCCTCGATTATACCGTAGGTGCATAAGAAAAGTATTGTGTTTGCAAACAAATCCAAAACCGGAATGTCACCAAAATTATCTGTTTTAGGTGTTTTTAAGACCTCCTAATGATTTTCACTAAGGTGTCTGTCTGTATGTGTGTGTGTGTGTGTTATTTTCGTAGATCGCATAAATAGTATTTATGCTAAAGAGTTGAAAAAATCAGTCTACAGCTGTAGTTGTGCTATTCGGAAAATATTTTTTTAGCGTTATTAACCCGCAATAATGACTCAGTAACAATTTCAAAAAAATCATTAAAACGCGGAAAAATAAGGCGATCAATTTGAGATTTTGCACGCAGTAGTTAAGTATAAGACTAACATATGTGGCAAGTTTCATCTCTTTATCAGCATTAGTTCAATTGTTAGCAAGTGACTCGTGTAGGTTTTTTTAAATTGTAAAAAACGGAAAACAATCTAATTGAGTTTAAAATCGGTGCAAGTCTTTACTATACGTAATGCATAAGTAATTCATAATATTTGTTGGATCATTAAAGTTAAGAAGCATTGACCGTGGTCAGTGCCTGGATGAGTGACTGCTGTGAATGAAACGAATGTATTTGTGAATGTATCTGAGGACGAGCGAAGTGAGTGCGATGTGAATGGGAATAGTTCCGAGGTACTCCGTACCCGATATTTTAAAGTGGTAATATTTCTTCTGAAAACTTAAAATGAGTTGCACAATTGTGCCATAGATTATTTATCTATTAATTTTACTAAGAGTTCAAATATATTAAATTATTTTAAATTCACTTTTACGTAGTAACAGCGTGGGAGACAAGGAGGCCGCGAAGAAGCCTACCCCGTGGGCTTAAGGCGTTTGTTTAATCTATTTTTTAATTGAAATTTAAAAATAAAATTATAAATTATTTTATTTCCAGACGGTATATAATGTAAAGTTTAATGACTTGTTTTTAGAGAGTAATGAAGCACTTTTCAATCCCACAGGAGAAAAATTTACTTTTTACTCCCTTAGGATTAATAAGTGATTCCAATAAAAGTTAGATCCCCCAAATCTTATAGAAGAGGGTATTTTTCCATTTTTTGGGAGTGGTATGACTGGTCAATATTTTAAAACTTTTTGGGGGGCGGCTCTCTTAACATTTATGAGGGGGACATGACAAAAACAAATGTTTATTGGTTCACAATTTGTTTCGGGCCAAATAAAGTTGTTTAGACCATTACACAAATTTTGATTTTAAAGTAAAATAAAACAAAATGTACAAAAATGAGAAATAACAATAATTACGAAATAAACAATAAAACGTCTAGAGATAAAATCTTGTATGACCCTTGGGAGTAAAACACTATTTTTCTTTGCAAGAATTATTTTCCTCGACTTTATCTCGGGATTTAATTGTTATTTAATAACTCTTCGGCTTTAGCTCGTAAGTTAAAAACCATTAAAACCTCGGCTTCGCATCAGGAGTTTAATGCTTTGTTCCCCTCTTTGGTCCCCTAAAAATCATAATTACCTTGGTGCGCAAATAACTATTATTTACTCAAATGTAATGAATAACAAAAACTTTTTATTTCATCGATGATGTTTCAACTATAAGAGCAATCGATGATTTTTCATTATTTTCAAGATTGAGCAATTTTCATATCATATTAAATTTAAATTATGTGACATAACACCATATTTTTAGGTTAATTAAAGAATAAATAAAGAAAAAACATTAAAAACATATAAGTAAAATTAAATTTATAAGAAAGAAATTTAAGAAGACAATAAAATTCTTGCAACACAAAAACAGTCCAATTGTATCGTCTACCATATTTACTTGAAAAATTTTGCAAAGATGCAAATAAGCATTCACAATAGGGGATGGCTTGATAGTAAATTTTCGGAAAAGCCTAATGCATAATCTTTTAAAAATTAAAATTTTAGGTATATACAGACTTTCTAGGAAAAATGAATAAATAATATGGGTCCTACAAGAACATCGTGATAGCATAATATTGTAATAAAAGTTAAGCGATCTTTACCCTTATTTTTATGATGTTGAATAAAGATTAAGTATAAGGATAAAAGTAAGCTAAAGTGGATACTAGCTTTACTAACATGGACCCAACCTCAATGAATCTTATGAATGTTTAATTTAGTAAACGGATTTTATACTTTAATTTACAGATGTAATCAGAGAAGAAAATGGAATACTTCAAAAGTAGAATTTGACTAGGTTTAGTAAAATTCAGCTATGGACATGACGTAAGTAGCTAATTAAACATCCTATGGTTTATTAAAAGTTTTTTCTGTTAATTTTACCGTATCCGCTAAATTTCTTTGGTGGAAAAAACTTGATGTTTATTACGAAAGGATAAAGAAACGATAAGTGTGTCAAAAGTTAGTAGCTGATAAAAATCAATGTTAAACACATTTTTTTAAATATTTATAATTTAATTACATTCAAATTACATCAGAATTAAATACAGAAAACATATCCATGAGTTCTATTTATATTTGTGGCGATAGAAAATAAACAAATTACATTTTCTTTGAATATAAATGATTAAAGAAATGAAATGAATAAAATAAATAAATCTTGATAATCTAAATAGAAACTTCGATGACGTCATTCGTCGGAGGGATGTTAAAACTTTTAAATATTCAAAGAAATATATATGAAATGTAAAATGATTATAAAAATTAAAACATAGATTAGACACGATGGTTTAAACATTAGGGATTAAACCTTTTTCGTTCATTTGATTAACTGTACTGAACCCTTGGACTTTTCTTGCAGGCTAGAGTAAAACTATTTTAGTCTAGCGTGATATAGGCGTGGACGTTAGCTAAGTGTAATGTTTCGGACCCGAATTTTCAATAATTGCCCACTCTATCCCTAGATTACCCAATTATTCCAAGGGTCCTCTAATAAGGTTAATAATGACTCCCTTACCTTCCCGTGAGAGCACACTCACTTCCAATTCATTTTTTTAATTTCACTTGATCCCTTGGGTACCTAACCAGATTATTAATATAATTTACCTGCTCCTACATTTATAATTTCATCACTTTTTTATTTGATCTACTTCTAAACTACAAACATTTCCCAAAGTGTTGTCTTAAATGATTATTCAAAATAATTAATAAAATTGATCTCAGAGCACATATCAAGATCGATACATTATACCAAATTTTACAGAACTCTCACTAATTAGTCTTGTAACTGTTATAAGTTTAACGAGCACCCTCCATACTTGTTACCAGGTTGAGTGGAAATAATTGAGATTCTGATGCAGACAATTAATAACTTTGTTTGAATTTCTCTACTTTTTGCAATGAACTTTTTATCACTATAACGAAGAGCATCATTAAACGACTAACTTTTTGTTTCTTTATTGTTTATTTAAATTAATAAAAAAAATTAAACTGATGAAAGGAACGAAGAAAAGACTCTCTCCACAAAACTGTTAATTTATGCAAAGCGCTTTCATCCTAACATGAGCCCATCATTAGTGCCAGGGATAATTAAAAGAAAACAGCTCTGAAAAAGACGTTAAATACGCAAAAATTAAATAGAATATGACTGATATTCCTCTTTTTTTACTTAAATATATCGGTGAGTCGTTATAGACTCTCCAATAGATTTGTGGAGAGACTCTTTTCTTCGTTCCTTTCATTATGAACAACTCCACTGGTGCTCGTTCTAAATCTTATAATTTAAGCCATTATTTCTTGAAAACAGTTGATTTGAAAAATATTGGGGGACAAATAAAGATTTTTCTTTGTTTATACGTCTGCAGGTCTTGTATAAAAGCGTATAGATGTAACTTAAAAACCGATTGATTAGTTTTTACTTCCGGAAATCTTTAGGCAATCCGTACATAAACAAACGAAAAAAAACACTCTGATTGTTAAGAGGTCTTTATATATGGAATGAAGGAGGTCCTTGTGTCTGTAAGTCTCAAGCTGAAGCTATATAAAGGACCTTAAAGTCTGCCCTTTAGCACCGCAAGGCAAGCTTGCCTCAGGAAGGAACTAGATTCCAATAGAATAGATAGCATTGAAGTTTATCTAAAAACTACTACTGTTACATAAAATACAGGGAAACAGTTTCTAAGTGTTTCATTTTACAACTGGTTTCATCCCTCAACATCTTTCTTAGCCTTATCTGGGTCCTATTCTCTTCCCCTATACTCACTCACAAATTATATTGCTTTTTCTTATAACTATAACCCTTCCAGAATCGAACACTTAAATAAAATAAAAATTCCCAAAAATAATATCTACATTCTGATTCACAACTGACTGTTATCGAATGTCTCGCCGGATATATTCAAATCATTATTTTCTTTCTTTTCTAAGTATAAAAAATTTTAAGAAAAAAATCGTTTGTTTTTGGGACTGTAGTTGCACAATGACTTCATTCTGTGTAAACCTCCTTTATCATCCAATAAAATTAATTAGATTAACATTAAATGTCTACAAAAATAATTATAAACAAATAATCATAGAAATCCTATTCGCCGGATTAAATATTAGTACATAGTATTAATCCATTCCTATATTCATGCTTGGCAGCATGAATAATGCTGTAAATAAATACAAATAAATTTGTATTTAACTTTTATTAAATATGAATTTTATTTTGTAATTAAACAAATTTAAATTTTATTACTCCTGAAAAAGCTATCAGAATTTAGCTCATCAGAATTTCAAAATTTTATCCTCAGGTTGATCGAGTGAAAATACTAAATATTGGCGTTAAGTGACAGTATTGTTGTCTCGGATAAGACAACAATGGAAATCAACATAACACTTCAACATGAATGATTCAATGCATGTTTCAACTTGATATTTCATACCGCATGCTGAATTTTAATCCTGTTTTCCAATCAAATATGCATATTTGCTTTTTCAATTCTTAAATCCAGCAACATTGATTTCATCTTTTTAGCGAGTTTCTAAAGGGAAAACGAGCTTTTGAGATGATGTTTTAATTTAAAAAAAATTTCTATGAAACAGAATAAATTAAATAAAAATCCCAGTTCTTTTTTATTATCATTACTTAATATAAAATAGCCGCAGACGAGAGAGAAACTCGCCTGTAAGATAAAGTTTTTACAAAAGTATTGGACTTAATTCGCTCAGTATTTTCTGATCTGTATGGGATGGCACATTCCTCAATTTGGTCTGAAAATATATCTTAAGATTTTTGCGCTGTACATTATTTAGTCTAGATCAGTTTGGTCTTGGGGCAGTATACATTCTTTTGCGCTCAAACAATCGTCACAAAAACGCGTTTCAAAAAAAGGTATAGAATATCTTATTAATAGAATGTTTATTTTATTTTTATTTCTTCTTTTCACGACCATTCTTAAATTATCATGTTAAAGTTGATTCAGCAATAAATTTTGTACTCAAATACATTATTTGGTCAAAAAAACTTGGCATTATATCAATGAGGAATTCATCCAAACAATTATTTTGACTACGATGTAATCTATTTTCTAAAACTGGGTAGTTTAAATTATATTTTAATGTGGACATTAATAAAAAGCTTGTTTAAAAATATCTTGAATGGTAGTATGGGGTTAAATTAAATATAACGTGTGCGACGGTTAATAGTTTTATGATACGGAAATATTTGCTGTGACTAAAACTATGAAACTTTTTCTATTAGTTAAATAATACAAATATGTCAAAGCAGTACAGTTATAATTTCATTAATGCAAGATATTTAAGAAGAGATATAATATGAACCTTCTTCGAGAAGGTCTGAGGTCGGTTTCCGTTGCGTTTTAATTTTCCTTCAATTTAATGTTGTTTTGACCAAGTGTGTGTAGCATAGTTTTGAAATTGGACTAGTAGTCTAGCAACTATTTATAAAGTGTTGGGAAATGCAAATCTTTTAATGATATTCTAAACCGTTACCCTAGAATTGCTAATTGATAATGTATTTTAAATTTTACGCTTCATCGTGTTGTTGGAGTTGTCATAAATTATCTTTGAACGTGCTTTACATAGGAAAAAACAAATGTCTTTTGTAAGTAAGACACTCTGAAGTTTGCAGTTGTCTGTAGATGCAGTTGTAGTTTGCAATAGTCTGCCCCATCGGTTTAAGTAAAATTATATTGATCATTCATTTTTTAAAGAAAATACTCAAAAATAATAAATTTACACATACAATTTGTCGCGGTGGTCCGCATGCTGGGCAAATTTTCTTAGGATTGTGCGTTTCTATCCTTAATAATCAATTTCTTGCTTAAGGTTGCAGTTTATGCTTTATACTTTGAGCTGTTACTCTCAAGAATATTTAAGAGCATTTATTTACTTGAATATAAACCGTAAATATACTTGTCGTATTGAAACGAAACTTAGCATACTTATTTATCACATAAAAGGATATACTTGCACTGAATTATAACTTAATTAAATAATTTTTTAATTTTTAAATTTTATTCCCACGTTATTTGACAAAATTGAACTAATGCTGATAATGTAATGAAATTTGGTACATATTTTGGTCATATCACCACTACATGCGCGTTAAATCTCAAATATAGGGAATTCGAGATTTATTAATCAGCGGTTTATGAAATTTCTAAACATTTTGCTTCCGGTCAATGACGTCAGAATAACATTATTTTTCGGATACTAAAGCTAGACCTAAAGATCGTTTTCGTACCAAGTTTTAACTGTCAAAGCATAAGTACGTTGGGAAACACGATGATAAATGACACACGCACATACACACACACATACACATACAAACACACATACACATACAAACACACACATACAGACAGACAACTTTGTAAAAAACTACCTATGAAAAAATTACCAGTAACGGATGATTCAGATAAGATTCGTTTTCAAATTTTTTGCAGTATAATTTTCCTGTATATTTATGAGGAATGAAGAGGAAAAGTAAATACTTAAAAAACTTATTATCATAAAAATCCATAATTTTTGGAAATAATGGATTATAACATAGTGACTCATCACTTATATTTTAGGACACTAGATTGGCTCAGTGATTGACTTTACCTGTGTTTTTTTTTTTACTTTTTATTCATCCTATCATTGCTTAACTTATAGGTAGAGGAACAGAAAAAAAATTATGATTACATTCCATAATCAACCACGATAGATAAACAGATAAGCAAGTTTTTTATTATCAATATTGGTTACGAATTTATCGTTTGACATATTATAAAACTTTTTGTAAACATATCGACCAATATACATTGAGAAATTCGTAAATATCTTGACAGTATGCCTCTCAAAAAACTACTAGTTGGACAGACTGCTACGAGACAACAACCACAGAGAGGTGCCTAGCAGCTTCACTTATCGTGAAGCTAAGCACCTCAGCTCAACACCTATGCCACGTAACAGCCAAAAGGCTTAAGGTCTCTTGATTTTTTTGTATTAGATGGACAAGTGTAATCGATACCCCCACACCGATTCTTTCATGCTATACTGTATGTATATAGGAAATGTATTGTGTTTTCAAAAAAATCCGTCGACTGAATTATCCGTTTCAGGAGTTTCAATAAGACCTGCTAGGTAGTTGTCTCAAAATTGTTTATCTGTATGTGTGTTTATCTGTTATCATCGCAGCTTCTAGTGTATTGATGCTAGAGAGTTGAAACTTTGTACAATTATCAGTCTATAGATGAAGTTGTGCTATTCGGAACATAACGTAATGCCGAAAATAACGTTTTAGGGTGCTATTTTTAATGATATCATTAACCCGCAATAATGACTCGGCAAAAATTTCGAAAAATCATAAAACGCGGAAATATGTTGCGACCAATTAGAGATTTAGCACGCATGTAGCCATGTTTAAGACAAATATATGTTCTAAGTTTCATCCATTATCAGCATTAGTTTAATTTTTATCTAATGACTTGTACATGTTTTTATAAAAATTGTGGAAAATCGGAAAATAATCTAATTCAGTTGAAATTCAGTACAAGTATAAACCTTAATATAGTAAATTAGTATAATAAGTTTCGTTTTAATGCAACATATACATCAATGATTTTAGTTAGGCAATAAAAAATAAGCAGTATTGATCGTTGAGATCATGAGTTTCAATTCCAATAATGATATAAATATATATTAAAGTAGCTTTGTTCCATATTTGGCAGCTTGTTTTCGTTATCTACTACAGAATACAGGAAAATCGTAATGATTAAAAACATTAGTAATTTAAAATGAAATTCTACTGGCATAATTAATCAATAGTTCGGGTGGCATTAAATAGAACATTCTATTATTATAAAAATATAAAAGATGAATTCGATCTTTTCTATAAGTAAAGAAAAGGTTAAAAAAATATTATATTTTCTTTTTTCGAAATGGTTAGTCAAAAATGTTATCTTCAATATACGTGAAGCAGAAGTATAAATAAATAAATATGAAGATGAAAAGAAAATAAGATTTATTTGTATGAATTTATTTTATAAATTGTATAGTGATAGAGTGGAGAAAAGAAATTCCAAATCTTTTACGTGTTTATAAATTTTCTTTTTTCTTTATCCCCGCTTTATTTTCCTTTTATAAATAATAATAAAAAAATTAAGCTTATCATTGAGTTACTCTATTCGAATATTTAAAGAAACGACATTTGAAAGTTAAATCAGTTTATAATTTATTTTCGGATTAATAAATAGTTTAGTTTACCGCGTTTGATGATTTCCGTATAATTAATAAAATTAATTAGAGTCATAAAGAGCTTATTTACTTGAGATTTTTGGATACTTAAATAGAATTATCAAATATGAGTTGAATCATGAAATAAGATGAATCATATGGCGGTAATTTAAGTATATCAAATTTTGTATTTTATTTCTTACATTTTTATAATATATTTACAAAATGTAAATAAACTCTAACCAGAAACAAAATATATTCAATGTATGTAACAGCAAAAAATGATTCCTCACAACTGCAAAATGCAATTTTCTCTGAAAAAATGTTATACTGTATGAAGCGGTTTTATTATGGGCGATTAGCAATTACTGAGCCCATAACATAAAATTAAGAAATCATATTGCCAAACATGCCATTTGTGCTACTTAGCATGGTCTGATTGAGCTGAAACACATTGATTTATGCTCTTTCAAATTGCAAAACAAATTGTTATGTCGTAACTCGTACGTAACATCATTCATTTTTCACTAACATTAAATCATTTCGATGACGTCGTTCTTTTCCTTATTTATGACATAGGTGTTTAGAAAAAGTATTTTGTTATCCCCAACAATATCGGTATGTGGCTATCAATAAAAACACAGCTTTGCATGAAAACTTTATGCATTTATTTCTAGTCGACCTTTTATATTTATCTACCAATTCTTAATCAGGGCCCTTTAAAATACGTACAAATATATTGATTTATAAAAAAGGATGTATTTGCCGCAAGTTGAAGAAGCAATTAAAGATCAGCTACCGTCGATACTTGCTGTTGGATATGAATATCCCTGGACCGGTTTCGGCATAACACTATTTTCAGAGGGCTCGTCGTGCTCATTAAGACTAGAAGTTATTCACTGATATAACCTAAATAGTTGAGAGCTCGAGTGTTGCTCCGCCTACTGATGATGGTGTTATGCCGAAACCGGTCTAGGGATATTCTTATCCAACAACAAGTATCGACGGTAGCTGATTCTTAATATTGATTTATTGAGAGAGTATAAAACTAGAATAGATAAATAAAATAGAAATATGCAATAACAAAAATAAAACATGCGAAAAGAAAACAAAAATAATACTTGCTTACGAACTACCTCCTAAGCAACAATCTCTTATAAAAATTCACTAAAAATATGCAATCAATACTTTCCCTACAGTAAGTTAGATGATAAAAATAATAACATATAAATTAGTTTTATGGTCCGATTGCAATTCACTGACTAAAAGTAATAATACATCAGTGTTGGCATAATATAAAAATTTTAAAAGAATAAATAAATAAATGTTGGTCTGATGTGTGCCAGAGAGCTTTAATGTTCTCAAAATAATGATGTTTATTACGTGTTTTATTGGGGCTTCTAATACACGTTTTCGCTAACTTAGTCGGATTTCAGCAATAAAATATAACAGTTTTTATAGCTTTTTTTAATGGGCAATAGAAAATGATATTAAAATCGTAAGAAGACAAATTATTATAATTGTATAGGCTTTTAAAACAAAAAAATAAATTAATAATGCAGTAAGGATTATACTGGAGGAGTGTATAAAAACAACCAGGCTTAAGAATTAAGCCTATAGTAGAATATTTACAATATCTTAGCCTTTTATTCCTTCTTGAAAAACACGAAAATTGAAAATATAAATAAATATATTCTCAAGTATATTTCTCACACGTATTAGTTCGTATTTATACAAATCATATTTTTTTATTTGAACATTTATCCTCCTTATAATGAACGACTATTTAAAGGATATGTTTATTTCATCTTTACACAATTTATTTCTTTAAATCCGTATAGTTACGATAATTTCATTATTTATTTATAATTATATTTATGTGGAAATAAATAAACGGATTTTTCCAAACGTATAAGTATTTTAATTATACGGTAAATTTAAATCATTAATGTTTAATAACTCTTTCTACTAATATACATGCGTTTATTGAGGTATAATTGAAATAAAGAAAGTTTTCCAAAATAAATTGCTTTATATGCTTCCACTCGAAGGCAGGTTACTGTGATATCCCGGATAATTGTGTTACTTTACTTTGCAGTTCGATTAAAAATATTTTATAAATCTTCTATAAGTGATTCATATAGAGGATATATCATAGATATTTTAATTAAAACAAAATTAACAATAAGATAAGCCAAAAGTAGGTTTTTGATGAAGTTTATTCCCTATAGTACAGAGCATGGAAAGCAAAATCAGAATGTATCTACTGTGTAAAAGAGAGTTTTTCATGTACAGCTGGTAGTTCACCTATTCTGCACGAGAAGCGCTAAAGACCACATTCTTGTTGCAATTTAGCCTTGGTTCCGCTACATGGTAACACTGTTTTAACCGTATAGCCGTCTTTTTGTTATCTATTTCTTGTTTCTTTAAAATCGAAATTAAATTTAAATTAATTATTAGTATTTATTTAAAAGAAATAAAATTATAAACCTAATTTTTACTAATTTAATTATTTCTTTAAATTTTATCTTTTTAATTTAATTAAAAAGATTTTTTAATATTATATTTATTTTATGATTACTCTTTACCCCAGGAAAATAGCATGCACATTTTCAGAACAAAAAAAAATTTAAATCAGAGTAAATAATGATAAGCAAACACAATTTTAGAATGATGAATAAAGTTTTGTATAGCTAAAAGTAATAGATAAACCAAGTAGGGAAACAAACGCGATTTCTGTCAGACATGGCATGTAGTTCACATTTTGTCCACCAGGGAGTTGTCTCAAATTTTCCTATGGGCGCAGTCATTTTGGTTTTACTCTCGTAAATGTGAACAAACTATTTATGGCACTCGACATTACTGTTTTTAATACGATGCTTTTTAATTTTTAGTATCAAATGTTTATAATTTGTGTAAAAAATATATATTTTGTCGCATTAGTTGTTTTGACGGAGATTTTGTGGTATAGACTCACCTTGATGATGTTTGTGATGATTTAATAATAAAAAACACACTAATGTTTGTGTTCTAAACCACACTAATGTTTGTGTTCGATGTTTAATAATAAAAACACACTAATCATGTGTTCTAAACACCATGATGTTTAATAATAAAAACACACTAATGTTTGTGTTCTAAACACCATGATGTTTAATAACAAAAACACTCTAATGTTTGTGTTCTAAACACCATGATGTTTAATAATAAAAACACTCTAATGTTTGTGTTCTAAACACCATGATGTTTAATAATAAAAACACACTAATGTTTGTGTTCTAAACACCATGATGTTTAATAATAAAAACACACTAATGTTTGTGTTCTAAACACCATGATGTTTAATAACAAAAACACTCTAATGTTTGTGTTTTAAACACCATGATGTTTAATAATAAAAACACACTAATGTTTGTGTTCTAAACACCATGATGTTTAATAACAAAAACACTCTAATGTTTGTGTTCTAAACACCATGATGTTTAATAATAAAAACACACTAATGTTTGTGTTCTAAACACCATGATGTTTAATAACAAAAACACCTAATGTTTTGTTCTAAACCCATGATGTTTAATAACACAAAACACTCTAATTTTTGTGTTCTAAACACCATGATGTTTGGAATTAAAAACGATTAATACATTTTCAACCTCAATAGTATAAAATAAAATTTTCTGACCGGTTTCGACTTTACGTCATTATCAGTTGAGTCTGTAAACAGCTCTGATGATGACGTAAAGTCAAAATGACCAGTTATAATTTTTTGTATACTATCGTGGTTGACAATATATTGATTGTTTTTAATTCTAGTGTGTTTTTTTTAAATATCATGGTGATACAATAGAGGTTTAAGCGATTCTTTAAATAATAGGTTTGTTTAAATTACTTATAACGAACGGCTAATTAAACTTTTATTTTTTGTGTGAACTACTCAACTTTTTATATTTTTGCAAGTGATAAGAGTGTTTTCCCTTCAAATATTAATTTTATTGATCATGTAAGAATATTTTAGTATTAAGTTAAAGTAAACAGTAAACTTTCGTCTATATATTTATCAAAACTTTAAAAAACGCATGTGATTTACCATTACTATAGTTCCTATTTATCTTTAAATAAACGATTGTAACAATTATTTCACAGAATATAATACAAAACTTATAAATTAACACGTACATATTAACCATATTAATGTTCGAAAACACGATACCAATTAAAACTCACCTTAAATTATCAGTGTTTCCAATAAAATAAAACACAAAAAAAGGTAAACCATAGAGAGCTCATACGCAGTTATTTAAATTTTAGCGATTTTTATATTTTTGAGCCAACTATCAGCTGATCACGCATATCTGATTTTTTTTACAAGGTTAGTATAGGAGTTTCCCTGCTTGGTTTTATATATTAATTTAGTGACACAAATATGCGCGTTTTCTCGATTTTTTTCGACTTACCTCCGCGACGGAAATTCAGTTAATAAAACTAGGAATTTTATCTAAAATTAACTCAAAAATATATATTATTGAAATTGTTCTAATTTGAAACATATATCAAATTAGAAGCCAATGAGGTAAGTAAGTAAGCGTAAGACTTATTTTCCGACTAACGCATAGTATTGTCGTAAGAAAAATATGTGACAAAACAGTAAATTCGACAACAAAAATATATTTTTATTAGTTTATTTATAATTCATTTTCAACAATTTTAAAGTATGTATATACCCTTGAGTAAATTTAGTGATACTCTATATTCTCTATAATATTCTGCTAAATTTACTGGTAGGAAAAGAAAAAAAAAAAAAATTTTGTAAAAATGTTTTAATTCAAAGTTTGATTGTTACTTTTTAATTTGAAACATAACTTGCAAGTTTTCCTAATAAAATTTGAATTTTTCGTATAGCAGTATTTTTTTACAAAATCAACAACTGTAAACAAAACAAATCAAGCAAATACAAATGAAGCACAGGGTGTAAAAATAACAAGCTAAATTCAATCCACTTTAACTAATCAATATATATTTTTACTTTTCCTTACTTATTGGTACGTAGGTGAAGTATTGTGTAAATACAAACCGATTTAAATTTTATAAAAGACGCTCCCATATGGACTCACATGCCCATTTTTTCTTTATAAAGTTAATTTTTATGATTTTCTATAAATTCTCGCAACATTTTGTTGTGGACAAAAAATAAAAATTAATCCTGGCAGAACCACATAGGTGCTTTGATAAAAGGATTAAAGCAATACATCTATACTTAGTTCACAACGTCAAAGGCTTTTTAACTGTATGAAACTAAGAATCTAAACTTAGCACTGGTAGATTCGATCATAAGATTTAGCATTATCGCATACGAATTAGCTGCTGAAACACATTTTATCCCGGTATGCAGGTAACAAAAACTTTTAGCTAGAATAATTTTAAAAAAGCTGAATCGTAAAGAATCGGCCCCATTGTTTAAAAATCAAAATATTTTAAAATTTTCAGATTCCTTATTGGTATGCAAAGAATTTATGTCCGTAAACATAACTTATCACATATTGATCATGGTCTTAACACAAGATCAGCTCAAAAAAACTTATATAGAATCCCCAGAAAACACACTACAATGGGCAAAAAGCATTACTCTATGTAGCTGCGTTTAATTATAATCAATTGCCAACCAATATAAAATGGCTAAATCTCTGAACGTATTCACGAGATCTATAAAAAACATTCTAATCCAACTCTATTAATATTTTGATTTATAATAACATTTTTTAATAACTTCATTATATTTTTACCAAAATGTATGTACATACAGAAATAAAAGAAATAATATGAGTTTTTTTGGACAATATAACTCTATTTATTTTCTGCACTTCATTATAATTCTGCATATGCTATCTAGATTTTAATAATCTAGATTATTAAAATAAATAATTCATTATTTTATAGATAATTATTAAATAGATAATTATTATCTTTTTAATATAATTATCTATAAATAATTAATAATTTGAATAGATAATTATCTATTTTATAATTAATAAATAATTATTGAGTAGATAATTATTTTATAATTATCTTATGTGTTGTTAATACTCCTCCCCAAAGCACAGAGCTTTTTGTGGTTCTTTAGTAGGGAGTAATTCCTAACTTGTATATTTTTGTAATAAAATTGCTTTTTATTAATAAAGGATTCTTTATAAAAAAAATCAAAATTACTTTATTAACATTATTTAGTATGTTTAGATAAATAATGTACAAATAATATGTACAAATATTAAACAAATATTTGATATTCTATTGGATTCACAATAATAATTTCCAGTATGGTTTTGGAGCAATGCCCAGAAAACTAAAAAAAATATTTCATTTTAGACAAAAACTATATTTAACAAATTTTTAATTAATTTATTTTGTACTTTTTTATACTGTAGGTAAATAGAAGAAGTATTGTATTTGCAAATAAAAGGAACCTGGTATTTCACCTCAAAATCCGTTTCAGGTGCTTTTAAGTCCTCCTAAATATTTTTTACTAAGATGGTGCGTTTATGCTAAGGAATTAAAAGTTGGCAACAAATCAATTATTAAGTCTAGTTGTGTTTTCTGGAAAATATTTTTTATCGTGACAGTAACGTTTATTCGAAATTTCGAAAATTTTAAAAATTCGTTATTCGTGGAAAAATTTATGGATCAATTTTTTTTTAATTTGGCAAGCATGTAGTCATGCATTTTTAAGAACGTGTATATAATGACGTATAAGTAAAAATTGAAAAAATAATCCAATTAAGTTGAAGTTTGGTATAACTATATTCCTCTATAGAATAAACTGATATAGATGTATAAGAAGCGCTTTCCGCAAGATATCAATGATGCACTTTAACCCTTTTTGTCGAGCCACTAATTATTTTTAAATAGTGAGAAAAAAAATTTCAGATGCCACAATAAATTTATATATATAAAATTGTTGGGTAATAGTTACCGAAATCATGGAAAATTTGAAGTATACCAGGCCACAGTTTACTGGAGGAAGAAACCATTTTTAACCTAATTTCGATGTTTTACCCTGTATACATTGTGTATAAACCCCCGATCTACAGTAGGTATTGATGGAAAGTATCGTGTTGACCCTGAAGCCGAAATTTGACTAGAATTATCTATGTTGAATAAGCAGAAACATAATGAAAATGATTTTAAATTTTTATACACAATTTTACTTAAAATTTTATAACTGAGGACTAAATCTTAATGTTAAGTACATTGTAGATTTTAGTAATTATGATTACTGATACATCATTTTGAGTTCATGTCATGTCATCACCGCTTATTTATTACTTATAGAGATTTATGAAGATGTTTATTTAAAAACATTTCAACTATTATACTACAAAAACTATTGAATTTCACATTTTATAATGTTAGAATGTTTTAAATATAATTTTATAAAAATTTAAATAAATTTACTTAAGAAAAAAATATCCTTATTAAAATAAAAAATTAGTGGAAATGTAAGGTATTATTTTATGAAAAATTTATAATATCACAAATTTCTCAATACATCAAAAACAATAATCACTAAACTATTAAATAAAATGCTCCAGAGAACACTTTAAATTCTAACTATAAAACATTAATTAATAAAATAATAAAAAAACATCATAAACTTCATTTTTGATGAAAATTTGCTAAATGAGTTTATAATTTTAATTTCTTGAGAGTTAATTATTAATAATAATTTAACATCTATTTCCTTCTAATATTATTGGTAAATCTGAAGATATAAGGAGATAATAAAATAAATTAAAACAAAGAGCGACATTCTTGGTCTCGTTTGATGATAATTAGTAAATAAATACACATTTTTTACGCTATAGGGTACATTTTTTAATTTTATTTATTTGATTTGGATTTTACTGTAACAGTACTGGACTAACCTGAGATTGGTTTATTATTTAATTTACGATCGTGTTGACATGTTGTGGTTATCAAGTTGTTGTAGACCGTCAAGTCGCTCCGGCAAACTAGCGAGAAGCCAGATCTAAAGGGGGACTGATTTTGAATTTGACTCAAAGGACCCGGGCTTGGTGGGGACAGAGCTACCAACCGAACCAACACAAATTTCCCTGACCAATCCCAACGGTTCTCATCACCTCCCTCTGTTCCACTCCTGACCTGCCCTCATATTTTCTCTGTACATTCTCGCTCACCTGTCCATTTCCTTTAAATTTATAGCCTAGTTGACAGTTTATTCGCATGATTTGCTTCGTTCGTTCCATCTATTTTTCCTATTACACACCAATTTTTAAGTTATTGAGGAAAACTACAGCTGAAGTATATTCGAGTACTTTAAAACTATTTTTATTGCCTACGTTGAAAGAGATAATCGAAGTTTTATTGTGACAATGCGGCTCTTATCTGATGAATGGATTTAGGTCAGATAGAACAATTTATTTTTCCTGCCATTTAAAATTCAAGAAAACGTGTAGTATGGTTCAACACTGATGCTTCTTAATATTTATTACACGATAAATCATCTTAGTTTATCTGAATTTATCTGACTGACGTCTCTCGTTATCTACTGTAACCTCAAACCTAAATGTAATAACTGCTAGTATCACTTGAACTTTTTACCTACCATTGACATAAAGACTAGGCAGATGTAAATTTAATGTGCCAATTTTAATAAAATGTTAACTGCAACACATCCGCAAAATAAGAGGAGTTGTACCTAAGTGATGAACAGCTTTATACTATAGTTAAAGTTGGAGGGGGTAGGTAGTTCGTATTATCGTTCGTCTGCCGTCTCTAAAAACAAATCAGAGTTTTTAGAAATATTGTCAGTACAACTGTTTCAAAATTATTATCAAAACAAAAAACCCCAACGATTCTAAATGAATAAGACAATGTTTTAGAGAGCGTTCGTTTTCCACTTAATAAACTTTATATAATGCTTGATAATGATAACATGCTGGTTTTTTAGCAAAATATGACCAAAATGATATCAATTGTCAAGCCATATCATAGAGTAGATAATGTAACGAGGACACTTTCTTTGATATGCGTCATGAGTTGATGGGTCTTGTGTTCATAGCCATGTTCATGAACTTGGACTCATTTTTAATCGAAGTAGAATGCTTAGCTTTTACAGGCATTTGTTCATTTATAATTTTAAATAATTTATTTATGTCAATTATCATTATTTTTCATACGACACTAATTCTGTGAACTAGAATTACTATATTTGTAGCATAGAACAGTAATTACATCAGACAGCACGTTCAGGGTAACCTGCGTAGGCAATGTGTCTGATCCCAGCCCTATCTTCACTGCAAGTTTAATAATGTTTCTATTAATGACTTTTATCAATAAACATTTTCTGGTGAAAATTCACTAAACAATAGTTAAATTCTTTTGAAATAAGAGTAAGAATATAAAATGTAACAACAATTTAAAAAAAAAGGTAAAACAAAAGCTCTTTCGTCTCTTGGCTGCGAAGCCCTAGGGGCCACATTGCGGCAACATTTACGCACGTAATGTTGTTATATACATATATATATATATATTATATATATATATATATATATAGTGTTGTATATATGTGTGTGTGTATGTATGTATGTATATATGTCAACGAAGCTAAAAGGCCACGGAGAAGCCAGAGGCTGATACTCTTTTTGTATGAATTACGGAATATATTCTTAATCGGTAGGTCCCTTACCAAAAAAGTCAACTTTCCTACTTCCCCCTTCCATGACCCCAATCTCATAAGCTCATTTTCTTTTAAAATTCGCAACCAAAATGAGCTCTGGGTTGGGGCCGTTTCTCGGCCCCGCTTCGTCTCGTGGCCACTTCGCGACCACATGGTTGTTGTACTTTATCAGTTCGTCATTTTACTGGTTTATTTAAGTGGCATACTACCCCAAAATAAGTAACTTTTCAAATGTATTTATTGAAAAAACTTAAAATTTTTAACAATATTTATTCCTGGGTTAAGAATTTTTACAACTGTTTATACCCCCTATAATATGGGGGGGGGGGGTTCCCCCCGGGAAAACCTCAGAAAGAAACCATGATTGCAATGAATTTTAGATAAAGATGCATGGATTATAGCCTGGTATCACTTAAAATAAGCAGATGTTAATAGCAGATCAAAATCTATACTTGATTCATGCTCTAGATTGCTCTGCTAGAATCATAATTTGACTACAAGTTGTGTAAACTACACCAAAATTCAAATATGTCTTATTAACTTTATCTCAATGGTGTTAAAATAAGGAACAAGGGTTCTATTGAATGGCTATATTAGAAAGGAAAACCCGATAACAAAATCCCGATACGAATTTAAAAGAACACTAAAAATTTCCCTGACAGATTTGACATATTCAAAAAATATAACTCCCTAATGTCAAAACAAATCACGTATTTGATCATACTCCCACCTCAAGTCCCACTTAAATTTGGGACTTGATGAAGTTCTAACGGGTAAATTCTCTGGACAGGCCGCAATACTTCTCCTGCTGCTGTTCTTAGGCGTACTACTCTAACTTGATTGTCTCGTCCTGGTATGGTTTCAAGTACTCTTGCCAGAGGCCAGCTTAACCGCTTGGTGTTCTCCTTCTCCAACAAAACCAAGTCCCCTACCTGCACCTGTCTTTTCCCTTCTCTTTTCCATTGAACAAGTTGACCCAGGTACTCCTGTCTAAATCTTTTCTTCAAACTATTCAAAATCTGCTGTTTGATCTTCCATCTTTTAGTAAGGCTGATGTTACCTTCCACAATATCTAAGTCAGGAGCACCAGTACCTCGCAAACCATGTAGGAACATGGCTGGCGTGAGGCATGCTAGATCTTCTTTGGTTTCCACTGTGTCAGTGAGTGGCCTATTGTTCATGATGCTCTCTACCTCACAGAGCACGGTGTATAATTCGTCTCCATCAAGTCTAGAGCAATGCAAGGATTTCCTCAATAAATCTTTAATTGTTCGGATCAACCTCTCCCACCAACCACCCCACCACGCCGCGGTGGGTGGGTTAAACTTCCACTTGATCCTCATGTCACTGCTCCATTCTTCAATTTCATTCCATTTCACCTTCTGAAGAGCATTAGAAGTTCCTACAAAGTTGGTCCCGTTGTCCGACACTATCATACTAGGTCTACCACGTCTCGCTATAAATCTCTTCAACCCTTGAATAAACTCTTCAGATGAAAGGCTCTTTAAAAGTTCTAGATGAACCGCTCTATATACGGCGCATGTGAACAAACATACCCACACCTTACTTCCATCTCGTGTATAAAGTGGTCCTGCTAAATCAATCCCTGTAACTTGGAAAACTTCAGTATCTTGTGTTCGAAATTTAGGTAAAGCTATGCTTGGTGTCTCTATGCTTTTAGCGCTATATCTTTTACATCTGATACATTTGCTAGTTACTGCTCTTATTGCTTTTTTGCACCTTATTATCCAAAAATTTTCTCTCAGCAAATTCATCAAACCTTGCCCACCTACGTGTAAGTTTTCTAAGTGTACTGATCTTATAAGTCTTTCCACTACAGGATGTTTCTCTGGAAGAACAATAGAATATTTAAATCCTACGTCATCGTCTCTATCAATAATCTTGGTTTTAATTCTTAATATACCTTCTTCGTCCGTTATTAAAACTAACCCTTTCTTCAAAATTTCTTCTTTCGTTTCTTCTTGCACTAGCTTACAAATTTGTTTTTCAGCTACTAATAATTCTTTAACACTCAGTGGTCCCTCTCTACGTTCTTCCCGATGTTTTACGTTGTAAAATAGTCGTAAAATTTTCGCAATAGCCTTTCTTAAAATTTTAAAATCTGATCCGTTCTTATAGTACCAAGAATACTCTTTTTCTGTTCTTAGCAATGAAGATGTTACTCCTTTCTTCTTTTCAGCTAAAATCTCATCTTCATCCCAATCAACGTTCTGTTGTCGCGGCCAACTTTCTACTGGACTTCTAAGCCATTTCGGTCCCTCCCACCATCTAGATTTCACTAGCTGCTGAGGGGAACAGCCTCTGCAAGGTAAGTCTGCCGGGTTTAAGATTCCTGGTACGTGCGACCATTTCTTGGCATTAGTGAGTGTTCTGATTTCTCGAACTCTATTTTCAACAAAAGTTGCCCACTGATGTTCCCTCTGA
Organism: Microvelia longipes; assembly: GCA_018340805.1. NCBI lineage: Eukaryota > Metazoa > Arthropoda > Insecta > Hemiptera > Veliidae > Microvelia > Microvelia longipes. The sequence goes on along the minus strand of JACMZG010000008.1, from coordinate 43,851,511 downwards.
ATCCACGCTAAAACTGTCGTAGAATCAGTCCACCAAAATATTTCTAAGTCTATATAATCTAGGGTTTCAACGATAGTACTTGTCAACCTAGCACCAATCGTTGCTGCTAAAAGCTCTAGTCTTGGTATGGTTACCCGTTTGATCGGCGCTACTCTAGCTCTAGCTTGCACTAACTGCACACTTATTCTATCTTTGTTTTCTATTCTAAGGTATATAACACACGCATAGGCGTCTTGACTTGCGTCACAAAAACAGTGTAAGCTTATGTTTCCTATTTCTTCCGATTCTGCTGCAAACCACCGATGTATTCTAACTTCATTCAAATATTTCAGCTGAGTTATCCATTTCTTAAAGTCTTTTGCCACATTTGCTTCGACTTCATCGTCCCACTTACTTTTGTTTGCCCAAGTTTTCTGAAGCAAAAGTTTAGGGTATAAAATCACTGGTGCTGTAAACCCAATTGGATCGTACAGTTTATGTGCTGCTGAGAGTATACTTCTTCTCGTAACTTTCTCTATATCTCTAAATTGATAGCATTCTTCACTGATTCTTAATGTGTCTTGTTCTTTGTTCCACACAAGACCCAGTACTTTTGATTCCGTTGAACTATCCGGTTCTTTTTGAAAGCTATACTCCCACCCTCTTAGATCAAATTTACCGTCCATCATAACCCTAGCAGATTGTTCTATGAATACTTTTAATTCTGTCTCGTCTCGAACGCTACTTACACAGTTGTCCATGTAGTAGCTCTTCCTCAATTTAGTGATAACTTCAAGTAAATATGGAGAGTTATTATTTAAAATTGTCTTAATTTCTTTTTCTAAATGATGATCAATAACCGCTCCTAGTAAAAATGGACTACACGTAACACCGAAAACGACTCTCGTATGTCTATAAATTTTTAATACCCCGTCTTTTGTTTTCCATAAAAATTTTAAATAATTTCGATCATTGGAACATAAACTTATCTGTAAAAATGCTCTTCGTATATCTGACACGACTCCAATTTTCTCTTGACGAAATCTAAGTAAACTTGCTGGTACTAATTCTATGAGGTTAATTCCCTTTTCTAGACATTGGTTTACCGATGGCGATCCTTTTTCATGCGCGGACGCGTCAAAAACCGGTCGAACCTTAGTAGTGGCACTACTAAGTTTTACTACATGCCTATGCGGTAAATAATGCCCCGAATCAAAAAATTCATTACCCGGTACTTCTTCAATTACTCCCTCTTCTATCCATTCATCGAAAACTTTTTGATACTCATTATAATACCCGTCCTTTTCAAGTTTCACTAAAAGATTATTTAACCGTTTCTTTGCTACCTCTAGTCCACTCGCTATTGGTGGATGTCCTTCTATCCATGGCATGCAAACCTCATATCTACCCTCTTTGTTAATAGATACTGTATCTAAAAAATGTTTTTTAACTTCTAGTTCTATATCCTGTCTCTTCTTCTTTTCCCCTGGGTCTGTGATGCCTAACGAGTCTAACTTCCAGATATCAGAAATACATCTTTCTGTGGAGAGTAATGAAGAAACCATCATTGCAGCCGAGGTCTCGGTTTCTAAATTTTTCCGTTTACCCATCAGTGTCCATCCTAGTAAAGTTTCAAATGCTACTACGCCACAACTAAGCTCATGACGTTTACCAGTCAACAGTTTACTAGCAATGTCTGCTCCTATCAATAGTTCTATAGGCCCTTCTTGAATATCAGATATTTCAATGTTCAACTTTTTAAGTTCTTTCAACCAATCTCCTGGTCGAACATGCGCGATGTTACTACAAACAATAGGTTCATCCAAAGCTACAAAATTACATGCATACGACTCATCAAGTTTACACGCTCTCACTCTGTAACACTCATGCAATTTGCTTTCTGTTTGAACTCCACCAAATAACCCGTGTACCCGTCTCTTGTCTTAAACTGTCGTATCCCATTTCTAAAGCTGTGCTCTTTTTAATGTACGATCGAACCGACCCGCTGTCGAAAACGGCTCTAACATTCTTTTCTTTAGCTCCGCGTAAACGAACAACTAAAGTTTGTAAATAAACTTCGCTACACGACGTATTAGTCGTGAACAATGTTTGTTCTTTATTCTTACTTACATTATTTGCTGTCGATGCCGGTTGTTTGCCTGGACACATTATAGTCAAATGTTGCCTTGAACATTTATCGCATTTGACTGATACTCTACATTTAGAAGCAATGTGCGAATAGCCTAAACATTTAAAACAACAACCCTTCTTACCAAGCAGCTCTCTTTTCTCACTAACTTGCATCTTATCTGCTTTGGTACATTCCTGCGTAGGGTGTTCCATCTTACAGAATGCGCATGAAGATCTGTGTGCTAAAAAGTCCACTAGCAGTTGGAGGTGGTGCTGAATTTGCCTCTGATAACGTCTCTTTCCTCTTGTAGTCTCTACTGCTGCTACTTTCCTTCTTTGTGGCCTGAAAACCCAAACCATTAACCGCGAGAGATATCTGTTCCTCATTTTCTACCTCTTTTTTAAGGAACTCCGTTAAATTATTTAATCTAGATTTCGTGTCCGAATCCGTTTCATACTTACTACTGCGATGCCAAGCTCTTAGGGTATCTTCGGGAATGCAGGACTCTACCAATGGATAAAGCATGGCAGCTGAAGAATCAGTAGTTACGCCCAAAGATTCAAGTGCTCTTAGTTTAGCCTCTAGATTATCGTAAGTAGAAACTAAATCTACTTTCTTTTGAACGTTATTAATAAGTAGTTTCAAAAGTTCTCTTACGTAGAATTCTATCAAAAGATCATCTCTCCCAAACCTAGATTTAAGCGCGTGCAAGGCTTTTTCATAATTCTCATCCGTCATAGGATAACTTTCTATTAACCTTTGTGCTTTAGAATTTGGCACCATAGCTTGGTTTAAATAATAAAATTTAACTGAGTCAGCCAATTTAGGACTGTTATGGACCCGTTGAAATTGACTCCAAAATGGTAACCATTCTGCAATGTCCCCATTAAATTTTTTAAAATCTATTCTAGGTAATTTAAGTCTGTGTCAGCTGTTTGACAGCTTCTGACAGAATTATTATCACTCGCTCCTTCACTTAGCGTTTTACTTAAGAGTTTATTAACTTTAACTTTTGCAAGTCCAAATTTAGATCTATATTCATCTGCAGTTTCTTCTTCAGATAGCAAAAGTTGGTTGTCATTTTGTAATAAAATAAAATTGAATATTACCTCATCCAATTCCGCCAACACTTGCATCTTCTCTTCTAAGCTATTAAACTTAGATTCAATTGCATCAAGATCTATCGTCTGCTCCTTCAACTCTTTGTCAAGTCCGTTGAATGTCCTAGTAAACGCTGTTCTTACAACTGTTCTTTTTCTTTTGTTCAGATCGTGTTCTTCCTCAGTGCAAGCCATTTTATATCACGTTGGGCGCCACTTGTTAAAATAAGGAACAAGGGTTCTATTGAATGGCTATATTAGAAGGAAAAACCCGATAACAAAATCCCGATACGAATTTAAAAGAACACTAAAAATTTCCCTGACAGATTTGACATATTCAAAAAATATAACTCCCTAATGTCAAAACAAATCACGTATTTGATCAAATGGTTTCAATTATTTACCTATTGGTTGAGTAAATAATTGTAAAATATATTTTTGTGAGAGAGAAGTTGTACGAAAATATTCTGGCCATAGATTAAGTAGGAGCAGAATGTTCCGACAATACTGGTATAGTGCCTCGGGATTTTCGTTTGAATCCGTAGCTGTGCAGCGTCTAAAAGCGATTGCGGTATTTGTTTCATCAGATTAGCTAACCTTTCTTTTATATTACTTCAGAGAATTCGAGACTTATGCGTTCAGTTTTAAGTTTATTTAACGTAATACCTAAAGTCTATAACGATAACTTAAATAATACTTATATATGAATATTTTATTTATAAGGGGCCAGGCTCACTCTAAAATCAACTTTTTTCCATAATATAATATAAATTATTTGATACTACCTAGATTTACAAAACATGAATAGTTAACACAATAGAAATTGTGCGAGAGGCACTTAGAAATTGTAACAAGCAAAATGCAATGTTACATCTGGGCACTGATTCATGACTCGACATAATGTCATGTCCCACTCTGTTTCGCTACGTCTAACTCATTAGAGCGCTTGAACTAATTTAGACCTTCAATTAAATTTCCGAAGACTATATTCTCCGAAATTTTAATTGATGGGCAGAGTTCAGTGCCATTAAGCTTGTTAGACTGTGTAGATAAGATAGACATAACGATACAGAGTTGGACATGACATTATATCGAGCCACCAATGATGACTAATGTAGAATGATGGAACAGTGCCCAGATGTAGCATTGCATTTTGTTTAGAATATTACTTTGAAGTTTTGTATTTGGCTTTAAAAATAATAATATTAAAAATCGGGTTCGGGGTGGGGTACCTCTTTTCCTCACCACGCTAAAAACCGAAGATATTCTTGCTGTATTGAAACAAAAATTAGTATACTTATTTAATAAAGAGATGTAATTGTACTAAATTCAACTCAGATTAATTATTTTCTGAGTTTTATTTTTAAATCGTGCAAAAGTTATTTGATAACAATTAAAGTAATGGTGATAATGACATAAAAACTTGACACATGTTAGTCTTTTATATGCCTACATGCGTGCCGAATCTCAAACTGATCGAAAAACTTTTCCACGTTTTGTAACCTTTCGATTTTTTTGCTGAGTCATTATGGCAGGTGCATGACGTAAATAAATAATTCAAGTGAAATATTTATTAACTTAACAAGAGAGAAAAACAAATTTTTACTCCCTGGGCAGTCAAGTTGGTTCCTGAGATTAAAGCCGAAGAAACTATAATATTTAAATCGCGAGGATATCATATTTAAATATAATTTTATATGTAAAATTGCCATGGATATCGCCAATGTCCCTAGAATAGGCGACGCGGAAAGGTAAAGAAAAATAAATTATTTGTATATATATACATATATATATATATATATATATATATATATATATATATATATATATATATATATATATATATATATATATATATATATATATATATATATATATATATATATATATATATAACAACATATGCTAATTTCATCATATTATTAGCATTAGTTCAATTTTTAACAAATTTCTTATACACAGTATAAGAAATATATATTTTTCAATATTTAAGAAATACAAGTTTATCCATACACATAATTAAATAAATATTTAATGAAATAAGTTGTGTTAAGATTTTTTTTAATCTCTACAGGCTTTGTTAGATTATACAAGTAAAGCAGCATCGAGCGAGATCTGAGCCTAGATGATTGACCGCTCGACATAGGTCAAATGTAATTTCTATTTAAGGACGAGCGAAACGAGTCAAAAACGTGTTGCTCTATGAATTCAGGGATTTTTATATTCTAAGGACGAGCAAAGCGAGTCCTAAGAGAACGAGCTTTTTGTTTTTATAATTCTAGATCTTTTTTCTTTAACTAATCAATTTGTTATTATTGCCAGAAATACTGCAATTGATTAATAAAAGTCATTTGCTAGTTCGAAAGCTTACTTCGTAACTTTAAATGAATATTGTTTAACTTTGCAAACATTGAATTACATTTTTTTTAAAAATATTGTTTCCGTATTTCGTAAACAGAAATAAATTAATATATTTTACACCCTCGGTGATTAATTTTAATATTGACTCAAATATAATAATAAAAGAATATATTCTTGTCAAGAATTCACTAAAATTGAAAACTAATCGTATCTCGCTGAAACTTAATATACATTATACTGTCATATAAGGCAAACAAAATTGCTAAGTCAACATTTTGTCGTTTGGCATAATATAATTTTATGTAATTAAATCATGGTTTTTTATTATTACTTTTGAAAATTAGCTATCATTGTGACAGGTCACTTACAAAATTTAGTAATAAAAAGATAAATACTAATAAAAATATGAAAACCTATATAAGAATAAATATACAGATAAATATAGGAGAGTAACTACTGAATTCCTTAAAAAAAACAAGTATATTTAATTAATTCAAAATGAGTTGAAATGAATCTGTTAACTGAGGTATTTCTAGATGCTAATAAACTTGTCATAAAATCATCAACTCACAGTTATCTTGCAACGTAACTACAGGCCAACTACTTGACAGTCGAACTTACCTAAAATCATTGAAAAATCGCGGAAAAGCAACTATAGTAGAGTTTGTAATATTTTCGTTTAACATTGGTTCCAACCTTTTTCCTTTATTTTTACAATTTTAAGAGTTAGAGAAGCGAAAACTAATAAGAATAAACTATATTAAAGAAAATTTTCATATCTTTTTAATATTTATGAAAATGAACTTTACCAAATAGAACTACACGTTTAATTATTTTAAATTATTCATTCAATATTTTAATATTGAATAAATAATTAATTAACAGAAAGAACAATTATTGAATATACATATTTGTCTATCATAACAATGAATAGACAATGTATAATTATAAAAGAAAAATGGGTGTCAACAAAAATTATAAAAGATAAAGGATAAGTAGAGACTCACGAAGTGATATAAAACAATTTTCAAACACGTCGGCATTAAATAAACAAAAGAATAATATTAATATAAGAGGTCAAGATATAGAACTTGTCGAAATGTAAATTATAGGTATAATATTGAAAGCACGACTTGACTGTATGCATTTTAATACTGCTATGTTATTAACAGTGTCAGGTGTTTCAGGATTCTGTACTTAGTGTGACCGAAGATGTTCCTCAACCTACATCGTAATAACGTGGGAGTACCAGACTGCACTTACAACAATATATGTATATATATATATATATATATTATATATATATATATATATATATAAATTACGATACGTTTCTGATAAAAACAAAAGATAATTAGGTAGAAAGTATTCTATACATTGTATGTTGTAATTAGTTAAGACTTTGATTTAAAGTGAAGATGTTTTAGATAATTATATTTATTTTTAAAACGATCCGAAATATTTAAGTTTATTTAGGTAACTTCAAACAAATTCGGGATTTGAAGTGAAATATATTTTTCTTTAAAAATAATTTCCTCTTTTATTTATGCAAGGCTACAGAACAAAAGAAAGAATCTATAAGTAACGAACGATGTTTTCGACCTCACAACCAAATATTTATTATTTACAAATAAAATTCACTTTATACTTTATTTAAAGTTAATAATAATAGCTATATGCATATAGATAGTACTTTTTATTGGTTAAAATAATAGTATACAGGAAACAAGTTGTATAACAGTTCAGTTGGTTCCCTTGGTTTTGGCCTTAGGAACAGTATTTAAATTCCCAGGTTTGCCGATAGAGCAAGCCTCTTAATTACATCTTAGGAGCTACAACTTGTTTCTCCCGCGTTCCCTGGTCAGTTTAAGATTTTACCTCCAAAAGAAGGGAAATAATATAAAACAAGAACTGAGTTTAAAAATCGTGGAAAGGTTTATTACACTTATCTTTTGATTTATTATTCTAAATTGCCTATAGGCAATAAATAATTTCTTACACAGTATGCCTCCTCAGTTAAGTTCAAAAGCTCATAGACATCTACAGTTTTATCCAAAGTTAATATATTGTTTACCTTTTTTAGAAATCAAATAAATTAATGAAAATAATGCACAGATTTAAAGAATGTCCAGTATAAAATCTTAAAATAACTGGGATAATGAAAAAATTATTAAAAGCCTATGCGAATTTAAAGTCAAGACCTTTACCACAGCTTTGGTATGCATAGTGTTTTGAATATTCAGTTTTAAAGAATACTACCACAAAGGGACTTTAGATATTTTTCATTTGAAAATATGGTTAGACATAAAAAATATATAAAATGTAAAAAACAATTTTATTATAAATTCACACTGACAAATAATTCACATTGCTAGTGTATAAATCTATTTAAATGCTCAATTTGAGTAATATTTTATTTAAAAGTGGATATAATTATAAATTAATTCCCATAAAGTTAAAATTATCATTTTTCAAATTTTATAAACTTTCTTTCTTCTTTCATTTAGCTATAAACGCAAAAACATAAATTAAAACTTGTAATTTCCGTAAAGAAAATCATTTAAAGAGACATCTGTTTTAAAACCTTTGAATATAAATAATCTGAAAGGATATAAAACTGTTCTAAATGTTTTATATCATTGTAATAGTTAAATAATGCAAAACAAAGCAAACACACTGCATGACATTTGTCAAAATTTATTAACATGAACATTATTAAACATACTGCCAAAAATGGAATGGAGCGTCTCTATCTATCTTATTTTTACTTTTCCTCATTTATACCGTAAGTATATAAGAAGTATGTGTTTGCAAAACAATCCGGACCCGGGATGTCACCGGAATTATCCGTTTCAGGTGTTTTTAAGGCCTCTTAAGAAATTTTCGCAAAGTTGACTGTCTGTTTGTGTGTGTGTTGGTTACCATCGTAGCTCCCAGTGTCTTTCGTAACTCTATATGCTATAGAGTTGAAAATTCGTACAAAAACCAGTCTACCGCTGTAGTTGTGCTGTTATGACGTCATTAACCTGCAATAATGCCTCAGCAAAATTTTTGATAAATCACTAAGCGCGGAGAAATGATGCGATCGGACAGAGATTTGGTACGCATTATACGACTAACATATGTGCAAAGTCTTATCTTATTAGCGTTAGTTCAATTTTTATTGAATCACTTGTGTACATTTTTTAAACAATTGGAAAATAATCGAATATAAATTGAAACTCGGTACAAGTGCACAACGTTACGTAATAAAGAAGTACACCAAGTTTTGTTTCAATACTACAAGGATATTAATAATTTTTAGTGGATCATAATTGTTAAGGAGCATCGAGCGTGGTCAGTGCCTGAATGGGTGACCGTCAGGAATGAAACTAATGTATTAACTATCTAAGGACGAGCAAAGCGTGTCCGAAGTGGAGAGGATAAGCGTAGCCAATCCGATATGATGAGGAAAAGTTTCGAGGTACTTCGGAACTTTTTATTAATTTTTATAAATCATAAAAAGTAGGATTAGGTAAAGAGTAATGAAGACTACAAGTTACTTATTGTTACTACTCTTATTGTTACTTTATTTAACAGTTTTATTATAATAACGTTTTGCTAAGCCAAGTTCATCATCATGAGATAATGCAATACAGCAAAAAATCACCAACCGACTTAGTAAAAGATCACCATAATACGTAAAATAGGCATAACAACATAACACCAGAAACCAAAATAAATATAACTTATCAGTGATGAGCAAAGTTAAAACTTAATTTAAAATCAATTTGAAAACAACAAAGTGAAAAATAATAGATATAGAAATGAATGAATTTAACAGAAATCTGTTAGTGAACAATAACTATTTTTATTTGTAGTAATCTATTAGAGGTATTTTAGTCAAATCAGAAAATGTATACTCTTATAGTCCGGGAGCGCAGGGGTGATTTTCTACGGTATAATATTTATGAACAATTTAGTAATAAGTAATAAAGATATTCATGACCCTAGAGGAGAGTAAATAAGTAGAGTGAAAACCATAAGTCTGGTGATTTTACCCCGAGCTGGGTAATTAAGATTATTATAATTATATTATTTTTCAAAATCCCGATAAAATTATCAAATAAAAGTTATTGTACTCAAGGAACAAATATTTTTAATCTTGGTAATTTTACCAATATTACTTCATTTTGAAGATACATCCCATCGAAATATTATCAACTCTCTCTTTCTGAACTATCTCTCACTCACTCACACTCATTATTTTTTTATAACTTTGTCTTTGTATCTTAAACATAAAACGATGTGGGTGAAAAATTACCCCGATGTGGGCGAAGTGCTGATAATTGCCCACATTTGAAAGCCAAGGTTTCATTTCCATTAAAAGTTCTTAGTAATTTGTTGAAAATAGACACTAAAAACTAAGTAATTCGATGTATTTATTTATCTCCCCTCCACAACTTCTACTTCCAAAGTGAAGTTTTGTAAAATAAATACTTTTTTAATAAAATATATTTACAGTCATTATTAATAAATACATTTTTAAAAGTTTGTTCATTGTTTAAAATTATTTAAAAATTTAAATAATTTTGAAATTATACCGAGTAGGCTTTGAGCCCTCCTACACACATCAACGGACCTGCTTCCAATACCCAATAATAAATCACCTTTGTCTTTTTTAAAGTTATTTTTTTTACTTATAAATAATTATAAATTGAGGCATTAATCTCAACTTTCTAAAATATGCTCTGAATAAAGAGCTCGATTCTACAGAATACAAAGATATTTAATCGATTTAACAAATTAAAATTAAATAATAAAATAATTGTTGAAAGTTGGGACTTTCAACAATTATTATTAAAGTTTTCTGGGTCTGAGTGATACCATGACGCCTTTTCCAGTAGGTTTAATTTTTTCAAAGGAATATTGCTGACATTAAGATTCTATGTTCTTGAAAGCATTATAAATTATTATTAAAAGATGGTCAATCGATCCATAAAATTTCATCTTGATAGTGGTTGCAATTTTAAAAATGGGGTACGGGGTACCTCGGAACTTTTCCTCATCACATCGGATTCGCTATACTCATCCTCCCAGCTTTAGACTCGCTCCGCTCGTCCTTAGAATTTGCAATTCACCAAATTTATACTGCAAAATTTCTTTGGACTCGCTTCGCTCGTCTTCAGACGGTAAATGCATTCGTATCATTCTCAGCGGTCACCCATACAGCACTGACCACGCTCAAGGCTGCAAAATTTTTATGATCCAATAAAAATCATAGATATACTTGTCGTATTGAAACGAAACTTAGGGTACTTACTTATTAGGTAAAGTAATAAACTTGTTCCAAATATAAACTCAATTTAATCACTTCCTTTTTCTACACATTTCTGCACTGATTCTCTTCAATTTTTTAAAAAAACGTACACAAGTCATTCGACAAAAAAGTTGAACTAATGCTGACAATGAGATGAAATTTTGCACATCTATTAGTTTTATACATAGTCACATGCGTGCCAAATCCGATCGCATCATTTTTCCGTGTTTTATGATTTTGTGAACTTTTTGCTCGAATTACTGTTGGTTAATGACGTCATAAAAATAATTTTCTGGATAGCACAACTATAGCGCAACTCTCTAGCATGAATACACATGGAGTTACGATGATTACAGACACATTCACACACACATACAGACAGACAACTTTGTAAAAACCTCTCAGGAGGCTTTCAAAACACATTAAACGGAAAAGTCCGGTGTCATCCCGGTTTTGGACTTTTTCACACAAACCTACACATAACTTTTTCTATAAACCTACGGTATAAATAAGGAAAAGTAAAAATATTGGCTATTAGATTTTAAACTTTTTGCTAAACTTATAATTTTAACCTTTGAACTAGTTATCGATGTTCGAGATATCGTCAGATAGCGAAACCTCTAATAAATCATTAATAGATATTTCATAGCCATACAACTTTTAGTTTGTAATTTATAGACGAACATATATATTTATTAATGTGTCACCTAAAACTATATGAAAACGTTTGTTTTCAAGAACTGTAGTAATAAAGAATTTAGGAAGCAAAGTATAATTGCAGATCTTTAATCCATTCGTGAATACATTATTACCCGTATAATTTGATTGATTGCCTATCTATAGTGTTACTTCTCTAAGCTTAAATAATAATTCTTTATTTGTTTAGACAAGTAGTCTCTACAAAGGAGTGGCAATACAGATATATGAAATTAGATAAAGTACATCTTTTGCTTAAAGGAGGTAGTGGATGAGTGTAATAAAAGCAAATCGACATTTCTTATTTAGAAACAATAAATAAGTATATAAAATAAATAATTAATCTTGTAATTATTTGCTAAGCAAATATGAGACACAAAAGAATAAATAAACCAACAACAAATAGCTAAATTAACTTAAATCCTTCTTTAAAATGTAACAAAAAAGATTAGATTTTATTTTAAATCGATTCATCTTATTGACAAAAATTAAACTTGATCTTAGTTTAGTTTTAAGAGAAAAATATTTTTTGTAAGGAAAATAAAAGGAGCAAACAACATTCTTCTTGTTAAAATTTAGCTTAAACATCAGGGGGAAAAAGAAATACTCTTGTGCATCTTGGACAATGCCAAGTCTAATCTAGTCAGTATTTTCCTATCTAATTTTCCCATCTTAAATTAATCTTATGCTAAAACACCCAAGATATTCGGATAGCTATTAGTTCTGAGGGTCGAGTGTAGCGAGACCGAAGTAAAACAACCTTAAGCTTCGGGGTAATCATGACATTCTGAGGACAAGTGAAGCGAGTCCGAAGTCATAACTCTCTAGACTTTGGATGACCATCCTATTTTTCTGCGGTCTCACTGCGCACTATCACAGGATACCTTGAGCTTGGATAATATAATTTGGATAATCATGTCTTTCTGACGACAAGTAAAGCGAGTCCAAAATCGTAAGGTACCCTGTACCTTGTGTTAATTTTATATATTGCGTTTAAATGTAATTTTGACTGGTTATAATTTAAGTATCTACTCATTTATAAATAAATAAATTTTCAATGATTTTTTAACCAATACTTAAATAGCTACAAATGTCTGCTTACTCTTTGTGGTTTATGCGTTCTAGGTATACAAAAGATATGTAGAAAATAATTTGCACATTTTGATAATTCTAAATAACAGCCGTTATTAAAATAAAATTTGTTGAATCAATTTTTTTCGAAAGGCACATTTTTGTTAAATTATAAGTCAAATATTTGAAAATTCCCTTAAATAAACTTTAAAAAAAAACCCTTGTAAAAATAATAATATACATATTTTTTTGAAACAATCTGTTAAATGAACTAAAAAATTGAAGCTTCCTTAAAGAAGTTTTTTACTTGCTATATTTTTTTCTAAGCATTATCTTCTTTTAAATTTTGATATTTTATTATATCGAATACCTCCTAAAATACTCTATAAATATAGACTTGATTTTCTCTATGTACGTGATACTTTTACATATTACAGCAACATAAATCTTCTTAAAATATTTGGTGGTTTTAGGATCATTGGTTTAGTATTTTTTCAATAATCTATACAACATTTTAAACTCATATAAAGTTAAACATTGAGTTTTATTTTATTAACGAATTTCCTTTGAAAAAAATTGCTTATGGGATAGGCGTCGTGGAGGGAGCTAAATCTCGGACAATGGCCATAATCAGTTTCAAAAAGAACCTGATCACAAAAAACAATTTTTGTATAATATTATATATATATATATAATATATATATATATATATATATATATATATATATATATGTATTCCTAGACCATTTCTTGTAAACGCACGCTATCTTTCGAACGAATAAATATTTTGAATCAACCTTGGGGAGGACACGAACCCTATTGAAAACCTGTACTCTAAGCCAGGGTACCTGGATTGATATCCTGGTATGGGCTATAGTTTTTTATTTTTTTTAATTACATCATAAAAGTTTATAACTAAAAAATAATTCCGGCGGATTTTCCTTTGGAATGCGTGTTTCCGAGCTTATTCCGTGCTATTCCTTGCTTAAGGTTCCGGTTGAACCTTTATAACTTGAGCAGTTGTCTAATTATTAAGTAGTACTCATGACTAATATGCATTATTTAAAGGAAATACGCTAAAACCTTTACAGATAACTACAAATTGATCTTTGAACTAGTTCAAATAATGGTGTGCTCTACTAATTTTTGAGGCATAGTTCTAAAAACTAACAGGATAATTATGAGCATTTTCTCTAAGAGCATTTTCTCTAAGAATTAAAGATTAAATGAGTTACGAGTAGTTCTTTGTATCATAAGCCGAAACTTTAGGCAAGAAATTGATTGTTAAGATAGGAAACACGCATTCTAAAGGAAATTCGCCCGGCATGCGGATCACAGCCCCAGAATTTTTATTGTATATTGTGCAAGGATATGATTGCTAAGAAATATTTTTATTCAGACAATGCTCAATGCAACATTTATAATGTATAATTGTACATATCGTAAACACATGATGTGATACATAGATCAACAAAGGTAACCTGTAGGCTACCACGCGGGGAATTTTCAAGTTCCTGCCACAAATCATTTTTTAAACATCCTATTCTTTACAATGAGATTTTTTATATAAACTGTTTTTTATCAATGAAAAGTGATATTTAGAAGCACATTTTTTAAAGAAATATAAGAAAATACAATTTTACTAAAGGCACAACATTTTGCTTTAAATATTGAACAAATTTAAATTAGTCAACTTTTAGTCAAATCCCCTATATAGTTACTGTATTGTTTTAAAAAAATTAAGATCTTACATAGCCCGTATCCCTAATCAGTGCTGCCAACATTATACAGCTGTCTATTAAGAAGCCCTTGTAAAAATATGGTCACTTCAGTTTTTAATAAACTATAAACGCTCCATATAAAAATTCATAACATATTTATTTAATATTTTTATATAAATATTAATTTAAATGTATTACAGAAGTAAATACGTCCGACTTAATATTTTTTATGTAAGTCACTCATAAATTTCAATCGTTTATTGTTTTGGACTTTACAAATTTAAAGTTTTTAACCTTGAAAAAAATATCGTTACAGATAAAGAAATTTTAAGAAAAAATAACAAAATTAAAAATCTCAGAGAATTTTTTGGTTTATTAACTCGTAAGTTAGAGTGATGTTAGAGTAATGTAGTTAAAAATGTTAATTCCTATAATAAAATACGAGTGAGGTAGAAATATGTTGGTTTATAGGACGTGTTGGGATATATGGAGAGACAGGTGATTTGTATGATTGCAGAGTGCTAGGCAGGGCAGTTAACACTGAATTATAACTCATCTTGATGTAGTAAAGAAACCACTTTGTAGTAAGATGTAGATTCTAGCGACTTGGTGGGCGGGGCTGACGCTCGGTCAACGAGAGATTTTTAAATTTAGCACGAGGCGTCGTAGATTTAGTTTGATGTTGATGAGTTTTTTACATAGTTTTTTTTCGGGACATGCATCAGTCATTGGTTATAGTGGGCGGAACAAGTTTTCTTAATAACCACAAGAGATCATAAATTAATATTGATGGATGCTGACGTTTTGAAACATTCATCGTTCGAAATGAACATTAACTTAATAAGGTATTGTGGAAATGGCGTCTATGTTCTATAGGTCGACGTGAGCTGTGCAACTTGCTGTACTTTACTTATAAGTACCCACACTGCCGTATATTTAGACTCACGAACCAAGAATTAGGACTATCCTTTCAATATTCCTCTCTCTTTGGCGTCATGAACATATTTTTACAAGACAGTAAAATAAAATTACATTTTCGTACCAGGATTTTTAATTTTTTTGGATAATTTTAACGACCAAACAATATAAAGAGAGCTTAGACGTAATTACCTGAAATTGGACTCCATTAAAACATGATATGTATGTACTCGTAATTATAGGGCTACATTAGAAAGTTTTCAATAAAACGTAATTACTTCAATTCAATAATAATTATATTATTTCATTTTTGGATTATTCTTATTTTTAGAACAAATAACACTACTTTTGTGGCCATACAAAATTGAGACAGAGAAAATTAACTCTACTTTGTACGTGCTGAATTGACTTTTGACTTTCCTAATCATTATAGTACTAAAGAAGTACGCTTGTTTCATTAGGATACGAGTGCAATGTGTCTTTTTCTAATTACAACAATAATATAGAGTCAAGCCAAGCAGAACTTTATTCTTATTAAATGACTATAATTAAAATTTTTTGAAGACTGCAGTCCTAAATAATAATAATTTATTTAATAATTGTTACAACATTTCGTCGAGTGAAGCTCAACATCTACAGGTGAGTGAATCTAAAATAAAAAATTAAGAAAAATGATTTTGCCAATAAAAAACACCATAAATAAAAAACAGGATACAAACAATTTAAATAGTATTTACTTATATATTCTAAATTAATAAGACCCCCTAAAAATACAGTGCCTCCGTCTACAAATACAAATCACCGTTTACTTAATAGTTTGTCCCTGCCTCCTTCATCTTTTTTTGTCTACTGATTTTTTCTGTCATTTATTCTAAATTATTTTCAATTTTATAAATAGCGTTAAAAAAAAAAAAAATAATTCTCACATTTGGTATTGAGTAGTTATTACAAATTCTGCATTGCAATTTTCGATTTTAGTTTTATTTTGGATTCAATTACCTGAAGATGTTGATCTTCGCTCAACGAAACGTTGAAACAATTATTAAATAAATTATTATTATTTAGGACTGTAGTCTTCAAAAAATTTTGATTATCTATATTATACCAGTCCATAAATTTATTTTTTTATTTTACTAAATTCCAGTTATATTATGAAATAATAATAATAATAATACCCGTTTAGAGCCTTGCGGCCAATCAGGGATAACCCTTGCGGGAACCACCTCTAGTGGTTGCCGCAACCGTTACACTCAGAGTGTAATCTAAAGTTGGCGATTAGTTATTTGAACAATAATCTTATATTAACTGAGAGCGTAACCTGGGATGTGAACCCCAGATCTCCGTTGACCACGAAGGCGGCTCAATATATTATTATGGAATATAAAAGAAAAATGTTTAAAGAGCTAGATAAAAATACCCCCCTCCATGACACCAACCTCATAAGCTTATTTTTACTATGAAAATTCGCAGAAATGAAGACATGGATGATACATGAAAGATACTCCTATTCAGTCTATCATGCGATTTAGCAACGTCAACTTTCAAATTAGTATGGATATTATAATTAAATAAATATTACTTTTACTTTACCTATTTTAAACCTATCATAAACGAAAGGGGGTCATCTTGTATGAACCTGACCGATGGTGCTAAGTGAGTACATTATTGCTTGGTTTAATGAGGAATATAATGAGGCATATTGAAATTTTAATATTAATGGGTAGTCATAATATTTAAAAGATTTGCGAAGAGAGTCAGAAGTTTTATTACCCTAGACGCCGCTAGTAACTGTTTATCTCCGACTCTGGAGTTATTATACCTATACTGGTATACACACTATTAAAGTTCTATTACAGAGGTGAAACCTTTATTCAGCTTTTGGGCACAATGGCATCTTGATCTACAAATATTTTGGCGAAAGACCGCCAGCTGGGTGAATTATATTTGAAATGCACGCTTTCTTACTTATCAATCAATTTTCGCTTAATTATTTGGTGTATAATAAGCTGAGCAGAAGCAAAAAACTTGCTTTTTATTATATATTTTTTTATAATTTATCAAAGAAAATGCGCATATTTATCCCATAGATTATACATTACACAGCTCAGTATTATCTGCACTCATTTGAAGCTTAGTTTATGCTACTTTTTAGCGCATTTTCTTTGAAAAATTCAAAGAAAAATAAGTAAAAGGCTGTGACACTACTGCTTAGCTTATTAAATATACACCGAAAATTTAAGCAAACAATTAGATTGTCAAGTAAGAAAGCACGCATTTCAAATAAAATTCTCCCACCTTATGGACCTCCGCGCCAGAATTAAATTGTTATAAGTCTAAAGTTAAATACTGTAAAAAATACGATAAAAAATAGCGCATGCACCATGATTCTAACCTAGGAACCCTAGCTTTGAGTAAACTTATCGACTCCAGACCGGTTTTATTGAATTCACCACCCCAAAAAACATAGAAAACGACCGTAATTTTTAAAAAAACTGACCGTTAATTTGGTTTTTTGCTATTTTCCACATTTTTATTTCGAATTTTCGTTTATTAGAGTAGTCGTATCGGTTTCAGACCGGATTCAGTGCCCCAAAAACTATTTAAGACCTTATGTCACGGCTAAAAATAATAACTTTTTGTCAATAATGACTTTTTGCAAATTTTGCTGACTCAGCAAACTGGTTCAACATCAGACCTAATAGACGGATTTTGAATACACTTCGGGGCGCCCAACTCAATCAAACGAGACATCTTATTAGCGAATTTTGGCAAAGAAAATTATAAAGGTAAATTATAAATATTAGTTCCAAGCACTTTTAACGTAGCTGCAAGGGAAAGTTTCTAGGTACCCTCTACTAGATTTTTACTTGAAATAATTTACTGCTGTCAGTATATAGAGATTGAAACTTAATTTTTTATTTATAAAGTATTTCATTTTTTCCATTTTAACATTTTTGTGAGCTCATTATAACCCTTTATTGTTTTGATTTATTACCATCCGAGAGTTAATTATATTTCTAAAGTATTAACCAAATCCGACCATTCATCGTAAATTAAATTATTATTATTTTTTATACGAAGTTCTCAAAGTATATGATTAAATAAATGATGATGTTACGAGTTTATTTGGCTATTGTGTGGTGTTTTATGAGATTTTAATGATATAATTATACAGTGTTTGAGTAGGGTGTATTTATGATTGTTTTAAAAATATACGATTCTGGTAGATATTAAATTTTATATATTATCTGATTAATAATTATTTTTTTAAAATCATAGGGAATTAAATTCTTATTTTTCAAACAAATCATTTGAAAAAATATTAATTGGGTTTGATATTCTATATTTTAATTTTCTTAGTCTGTTGGTATATATAGGAAAAGTATTGTGTACGCAAAAAATCTGGTCTGCAGATTTCATCATGGTGTCTGAGCGAATGCCGGAGTACCTGTGCGTAACTTTTGATGTCTTAAGCGAACATATATGTCTCAGTCTGTGACGCTACAGGGTTGAAACTTGGCCCAAAATTCAGACGTAAGGTCTAGTGGTGCTTCCCAGGAGATAATAAGACCATTTTAATCACTTTGTCTGGATTTTCATGAATTTATTACAATCGCGATTAATCATAAATTGGATTATTAGAGTTGAATCTACCTGTTCATTGATTAATCCATCATCCATTAAATTAATTTTAACAACAGCTGCAATTTTTAAATTGTTAACTTTTTAATTTTCTATCTTTGACGGTCTACAACATTTAAATTTAGTATTGTTTTAACACCAGGGACAATAATTTTCTTTATTATTCTAAAGTCGATAGTAGCAAAACCGAAGTTATTCCACTTGAAGCTTTGAGTATACATACTTCTGAGGACAAACAAAGCGGGTCGTAAAGGTTACAGGATTACCTAGGTACATCGTACCAAATCTCTTTAAGTTAGTTTCTAACCTTTATAATATTTTACTTTACATAAAGTATATATTGGTGTATACTGTTGAGTATTGCTGAAAACCTTGTATCGTATTCAATATATGTTAGAGTACTTGTTAAGAGATGAAAAATATGGTAATTATGTTAAACACTTGATTGCAATTAATGCATATCTGTGTGTTATTCAAACTTTTATAGTTAAATAAGCAATGTTTAGGAAAACACCCGCTCCCCCCATTAGACAGGTTAAAAATTTATTCTTCAGAATAATTTTTAGATTGTAACGTTTTTTTTTTGAAATTATGCCCATCTTTAATGTCATTGTTTTGTAAAAAAACGGATTTTCCTCACCTCATTGGATTCGCTGCACTCATCCAAATCAATTGGATTGTTTTTAGATTTCTATAATTTTTAAGTCATTCGATAAGGATTGACTTAATGCTGAAACTATAGAATCAAACTCAGTATATATGTTTTTGTAAAAAGTACAAACACACACATACAGGCAAACAACTTTGTGAAAACTACTTAGGAGACCTTAATAGCACCCGAAACGGATTATTCAGGTGACATCACGGTTTCGGACTTTTTGAAAACACAATACTTTTCCTATATACCTGCGGTATAGATGAGGGAAAGTAAAAATGCATTGTCTCACATACCACTTTTCGAAAAGATTCCATCGTAGTATAATTTCAAAACTAAAATTGTATAGATAGATCAAAATGATACATCATATAAAATATGTATTCACTAAATTTTAAGTCATATTTTTAGAATAATGTGAAAAATGTTAGGAATAAATATGGATTTTTTAATATTGGTTTTTTTGAAAACTGTGAAAAAAATGTTGGTCTAATCTTTCTCCCATCTAGCAACAATCATGCTAAATGGTCCGTGCGAAACCTTAATGAATCGTAGTCGTACGATAAAATCGTGACCGATGCTAATAATTAAATTTAACATTATTTATATGCACATGCTGGTTCATGCGTGTATGATTTCAGGTTAATCTATCAACTTTTGAAGGTTTACTGAATTTTTGCTGTGTCATTGTTGTAGTTTAATGTCGTCAGACACATTTCATAAACAGTAGGATTTAGGGTAATAATAAGGTAGATTTTTTCAGTTTTTTTTTAGTCTGAAAAAGCCTTTGGAAATTATTGCGTTTCATGGACACATTTAAGTGGTTCTTATCACAAAAAATAGTTTCAGGTGATCCAATTTCTAATATTCACATAATTGTAAATAATAATAACATTTACAAAAAATGTATTTACAATAATAAATGGATTCTAAGTTTTAACAATCTATATTTAAATGAAAACAAGGCATTGGGCCACTCAGCCACTATGCAGTTCACCATATTGCTGGTCAATCATTATGTCAATCAGTGACGTATTGATTGTTTGACATATATATGTCAATCAATAAAACAAAAACTAATACTGATTATACACTGAACGAAGTCTGTTTATAAACATACTTTGTATGTTTGTAATCCATAGTATATGTGTACAAAATTGCAGCTCAATCTATAAACACTAATAATCTATAAATGTTTGTGAAGTCATTTTCATGAGTTAATGACGTCACACATAAACAAATAGGGTCCGGAAGATTAACAAGTTTGGTTTTTGCACCAAGTTTCATTTCGATCCAAGAAAGCGTTCGAAAGTTATCGTGTCTCATAGGAACGTGTAGGACACACAAAAATCTCGTACATACACACACAAACACACACATATATATATATATATATATATATATATATATATATATATATTATATATATATATATATATATATATATATTTATTTTATTTTTTTGTTCAAAAATTCGCGTAACTACAATAATAAAAAAATAAAATGATACAATTAAAATTAATATCAGTAAAATTGTATCTACAAAAATAATTGCATAAAAATTTAATCAATGTTGTTCTCTTGTTTCACATTATATATTTTTTTTTAATTTAACATAATGTTTAGTTTATGCAAAACCAGAGAAGCATACTTAAAAGACAGAATAATTATTTCAAAATTTATTTTACTTATTTAAATTTCACTGCGCTCCGTTAATTTTAAATTCTTTTAAACAGGTGTTATCGTAAATTATAACCGTCATTATAATGTATTATTGTTGACATAAATTATTAGATTTAAACACATTTTAATTAGGAAAAAGTGGATTTACAGATTTTATGTTCCTTTGTATAAAATTATATAGGGTGTTTATTTTATTAAAATATAACATTACAATATTATAAATATAACATTACAACACATTATAATATGTGTTATATTTTATTAATGTAATCAGAATTAACACGTTAAGACAAGCTATTTTATTGTTTGGATCTGCCAGAAAAATAAAATGCAAGAGGAAATTATAAACATAATGCACAAAATTGCATTCCACTTGTGTTTTTTAAAGTATATTTATGTAAAAGCTGCAATAGCTTGTATTTGCCAAGTATTTTACATGCGAAAAGTTCAATCCACTCGTATTAAACAAATGTTGACAAGTTTTATAAATTACTATTGTTACAGGAATTTTTTTTAACAACAGCAACAAGTGTTTGAAGATCAAACCGAACGGAATTCACAATAAAATTCCCGTAAAAATATACAGAAACACAACAAAGATCTGGTCCGTTTAAACAAAAAGTTTGTATATCGCGTCACAATTCTAAACAAAACGAAAAAGAAATCTGTAAAAACCTCTTGTTCTCAATTTGTAAAATTATGAATAAAAGTGACCTAAGAGTGCAATAACCCCGGTTTCGATCAACAAAACAAAAAAGTTAAATACCAAAGAACTAAACGTTGCGTGCCATTGCAGATTGATAGAAAAGAATCAAAGATACTTTGAATCTGTCCTCTTTGCATAGTTCTGAAAGGTCTAATTTTACTCAAAGTATTACTTACATGACCTTAGAGCTAGAATTATCTGCACTTGCACTAACACGCTAACAAAAGCACTAACAGTTAGTATGATTGCCGTACGTATGCCAATCATTAGCTTGAAAACTAAAAAATAAGTAATAATTATAATAAGACCAATATTTCTTTGCACATATACCTAATTCAAAACCCATCATATAATATAATTTAATCCACCCTTTAACATTACTATGAAAGTGAAACGTTTTAAGTTCTTAAATGTCGGATAAATATTTATTTTTATGAAACATATAAACGTGCAGATAATTCCTACAAATTCATTAACATAAACCTTTCCTCATTATAATTATCAGTTCTTTTATAAACCTGAATATTTTACTCTAAAATCTTAATAATAATTATAAAAAATAGAAATATTAAAATTATCTGTAATTATCTGTTATTAATTTTCTAAAACTAAAATTTATTTAATTTAAAAAAATAGTTCTGATTTTAAACTTTTTATAAAGAAAACAAAATTATAAAAAATAGCTTTATTTCGACATTCCAAACTTTAAGTTTCGTCTAAATGTCTATATTGTATTGCCAAAAAATAAGAAAGAACTTTTTTATTCAATTTTTTCAATATTTTTTATTCTTGGAAAGTAAAGTAAAGTAAACGAAGTACTCAGGTTTTGAATTATAGCATTTTTAATCCCTGGCATTTGAATCATAGCTTTCTAGTGAATTCCCCTCGCCTGGCATGTATGGTAATCTGACTACAAAAATATATTTTTCTACGAAAACTTTAAAAAGTTAAATTTGACCATACCATTACATTGATCATTTCTGAAACTGTGTCATATCTTGAAAATTTTGATACCAATTTCATTGAATTATGGTAATTTTTAAGAATTAGAAGTGATAAATTCTGGTGTACTAGTAAGGTTATTTTTAATTATTAATAGGTAATAGTTTATGTATGCCAAACGATAGCTCAAGGAAAAATTAACGTACTTTAATTATATTAGTATCATATTGTTTGGAATATGACACAGTTTTTGAAATAATTAATATAAAGATTTGTCTTAATTTAACTTTCAAAGTTACCGTCGAAAAACACATTTTGGTTATAAGATTACCATTAATAATTGGGAATTTATACTTCC
Organism: Microvelia longipes; assembly: GCA_018340805.1. Lineage (NCBI taxonomy): Eukaryota > Metazoa > Arthropoda > Insecta > Hemiptera > Veliidae > Microvelia > Microvelia longipes. Next base: position 43,828,249 of record JACMZG010000008.1, on the reverse strand, counting down.
AATACGGTGGTCATTTTAGTGGGGGTATCGATTTAATTGCTTTTAGCTCCACATGAAGCTAACTTATTTAGGGTGATGTATTTGAAATGTACCACCCTGTATAGCGCCGTACTACACCCAACTTTTAAATTTAAAAATGAATCCTGTATTTTTATTGAATATTGTTACCATTATCCTCTTTGATTCATTTTGTATACTTAGTATGGAGTAAAGCTAACCAGGTGCCAAAAAATTTGTAAAAAAATTAAATTGTATTATTGGCGATTTCTGTTTGTTAGGTAAAATAAACGTTATTTTATGCTAGGAAAATTGTATCAGTCACTAATAATTTGTTGTCTGTAGAGGGGCGCACTCCTAAAAGGGTGCTTAGCAAAATTTTAAGTGGAAAAATTATTATTATTACTGATTTGTGTTGTTTTGGTAAAATAATAGTTATTTATGCACTGAGGGAGTAAGAAATGCAATAATTTCCCTAAGCGGTAAGTTGTTTCCTCATGCGAGTTGAAATGAGAGTTATAATTTGGCACAAAAATCTTCTTTAGGTTAAGATGTCTGGTCCAGAAAATATTTTTATCACATCATTTACTGACAATAATGACTCAGCAAGAAATTTCTAAAATTCAAAAAACTCGAATTTTGGTTCTTGAATATAGTGAAGCGCAAAACTAAGGATCTCTAAGGTCAAGCAGCACCGAACGTAGTCAGTGCCCAGATGTGATCGGGAATAAAAAGAATGTATTTACTGCCAGAGGACGAGCGAAAGAATGCTGACGACGTGATGCAATATAAATTTGGTGATTTCATACTATGATGAGTTCAAATTAGTGAGGATAAGCGTAGCGAATGTGGTGTAATAAGAAAAAGTTCTGAGGTACCCCGCACCTATTTTTTTGACAAAGGTTAAATTTAAAAATTGTATCTAAAACTAATCTTATTAAGAAACAGTTTGACAACATTGAACCAAGTCATCATCACTTTTTCTAACCTGCTTGAGAGGTTATATGTTACTAGAAAGAGGAATTATACTAATGTTATTTAAGGGTTTACGGTAATAGCATAAATAAATAAATTTAACATTAATTAATAATAATATTTATTCACTTTATCTAAAAGTTAGGTATAGTATGGCGCTTCACCATATTCGAAAAACCAACATTTAGGTAAATAAGAGAAAGAATGCAAAACTAAGATTACTATATAATGCTCCTAATATGAAAAGAAACAAACAACAACAAACTTATTTCCTTATGAGATAAGATAAGCTGCTATTTCAACTTGAATCACATCCGTTTTAAAACAAATCAAGTTAATAAACAAACAACATTATTGAAGTCACAAATTAACGATAACATGAGAGCAAATAGTACATAAAGATATCTTTGTTTTGGTTCATGCCTGTTGCGTGCCCAACTACTATAACACAAACTTTGAAAGGAGGTTGGAATTGAAATTAATACCTACGATTTGTCCATAAAAACATAGTAGGATTTAAAGAAGAGGCCTTCAGCCAGTTTGCCGCTTAGCGGCCTCTATGAGGCGTCTGCCTGAGGGCTGCCTTGCGAACCCGCACCTCCCTGTGGCCGCTTCGCGGCCACGTGATTGTTGTACATTATCAGTTCGTCATATTACTGGTTTATATAAGTGGCATACTGCCACGATATAAGCGAACTTTCAAATTTATTAGTCAAAAACATGATTTGTTTATATGTATTATGTTTATCAATGACATAATGTTTTGATTAAGATATATATGTCAATAAATAAAATCAGTACTAATACAGATAATACAATAAAACTTCGTACGTTTATGAATCATATATAGCATTATATGTGTAAACAATGTCAGCTCAATTTAAACACCACGTAATGATTTGTGCATGTTTGAAATGTTTGTGGAGTCATATTTAATAAACAAAAAGCCACAATATAATTGTGCGAGAGACACCTAGGAAATGTAACAGCAAAATGCAATGCTACATCTGGGAACTGTTCCATCTTTCGACATTCGTCATCATTGATGGCTCGACATAATGTCATGTCCCACTCTGTTTCGTTACGTCTAACTCATCAGGGCGCCGACAGAGCCTAATTCATGTTTTGCAAAACTCGGTAGTATCAAATGATATAAACAAAAAAGCGTTCGAAAGCTATCATGTCCCATAGAAACGTCTAGGACATCTTGCACATACATACATATAAGTATATATATATATATATATATATATATATATATATATATTTATATATATATATATATATATATATATATATATATATATATATATATATATATATATATATATATATTATATATATATATATATATATATATATTTATTTACTTATTTATTTATTTACATATATTCTTGATCAGGGAGACCACCCCCCTACAAAACCTCATAAGCTCAATTTTCTTTGAAAATTCGCTAAAAAGGATAATATAGATATAACTATTGGCAACGAGATACGTTGAAACTTTGCCTGAAAATTTCTGACTCGCCTCGCTTAACCTCAGAATATCATTTTCATATCCAATGCTTAAACATGATTATGTTATTTTACGTTATATGTCGACTTTAATATAAAACTCCAGTAAACTTCTTGGATATTACGACTTCGTGCACATGGTGAGGGAAGGTTTAAAAAAATACTTGCAGAGGCGAGGCAGGTAATTTTAGTAAGCATAATTATTATCAACAGTTCATTAAATCTCTTCATTAAATAATCTGATGGGCACTAGACAGGTGATAATTACTGTGGCTGGTGTTACTAAAGAGAGGTTAAAAAGGAAGTTTTGAAGAACCATGTAAAGAATATGCCATTTTATATGTATTTGCTGATTTAAGATAAATGAGATACAAAATATTAATGTTAAATATATTATATTTAATGAATTTTAAAGACAAATTAAGTGATAAGAATGCATAAAGACATAAAAGCAGTGAACTGATTGTATAAAATAAACATGCATCTATGCATGTACTTAACTTTAAGAAAATAAGTAAAGCAGTTTGATGAGGTTACCAACTCATGCACAAGCTACAGTAAATATAAGTTCCTGTTTGCAGTAATTTAGCCGTAACCGGCGGGTAAAGCTTTGGTGGTAACCGTAACCGGTGGTAACCGTAACCGGCTTAAGGTGGTGCTAAACACCATAGCACTAAGGTTAAACTTATACTAATACAATCAGTAAGTATTACGATTAATAAACTTACTTTAAACACACAAGGGACCTATTATCTACGGAAATAGCCCAATGATCAGAAATTAATAAATATATGGCTGGCCAGCCAGGCGTCATTCGTAGGTGAAACCAAGGTTATTAATCAATCCAAATCTGTGTCATTTCGCCATGGTAGGATGAAAGAAAGTCCAATAGCTGATAGATTAAGCAGAAGGAAGAATGCATCGTATAACTGGTGTGAGAAGTTAGATAAGGTGATAGGTACTTACCTGCTGCTTTATACTTAACTCACAGAGAGTTGGTTTTGCTCGGAAACCAAGTTGGTTTTTACTCAACGTAAATCCATACTTGGGTTATTCTATCGGTAAACAATTTACGGGATCACACACAAAACTGAGATATAACTTCACTAAATAAATATGAGCTAGCTCGTACGGGTAGACAATAGATTCTTCACACACCGTCGTAACGTTCAAAAGCGGTACAAAATACTTTTAAAAGCAGTTTAAAGTGCTGAGTTAGCTGGTTTGAAAGCGATAAGAAAGGAATGAGGAAGGTTACAGACGTGAAGGTTAATTTACGTGACTTCAAAACAATGTGCCGGTTTTCCTCACAATAAAATCTTAATTATTAAGTTGTCTGTACTTATTTCGCTTATACGAAGCTGAGAAAGCAAAAGGAAGTAAATATTGAAGATAGTGTTCGTAAAATAAGTGTAAGAAAATTAAAGGTGATATGAAAGTGATCAGAAGAAACGTAGAAACTAGGTATCAACATTACATTTACATACAAAATGATTTTTAATTATAAAGGTGAGCTTAAAACTAATAATAATAGTGGTAAACCAAAGAAATAATAATATAAGATAATAATTACGTAAATATTTACAAGGTACATAAAGAGGGTTAGGGAGGGGACGTGTTAGGAAAGTAAGTCTCCCATCACTGCCCCGACATAATCACTTCTACTTGGAAACATTATTTTAAATTACAACCCAAATAATTAATCTAGGATTTTTAATTGTTTATTTCGATATAAAAACAATTAATAATTATTTATTAAGTTAACAAAAATCATTAATAATTAATCAGAACTTTGACTATGGTATAATGTTTTTAACAAATGTTTTAAATTGAGTTAGATAACTAAATAATATCAATATTAAATTAATAAAACTTAAATAAATGTCCGTCAACATTTATGTTTATATTTTATATCCGATATTGTAAAAATGGGATTAGTCGTAAATTCACAAAATGAATCTGGTAAGGACATAAAGTAAAACCCATGTAGTTTTATTATAACCTTTCAATTCAAATACCTAATAAATTTTAACGAATTTTCATCATGAAAATGAACATTATAAGATTGCTTTTTATTAGCAGAATTTAAGAGGGGGGACGGGACCCTGGACCATAGCAGATGAAGACTGTGATTATTTTGTAAGTAAATTTTTTTTTATTTATATAAAAATATTTTTTTTTTTTTATATATGTGTCTATATATATATATATATATATATATATATATATATATATATATATATATATATATATATATTATATATATATATATATATATATATATATAATATATATATATATATATATATATATGTAATATGTATGTAAGATTTTCTACCCTTGCTTAAGGCGAAATACATTTTTTAAATGCAATTCTACTGTATTGGTCTCCATACAGTATAAGATTGTCTCTTAAGCGCCCATAACTTAAGTTTAAGTCACATAACTTAAACTTTCAAATGCTTTCTCAAATCGTAGCGAAACTTGGCACATGGCGATATGTTGGGGAGGTTAGGATGCCTATTGTTGGTGAAAAATTTATAACGTGAATTTTTATGGAGGACGCAATACTTTTCCTATATTTTGGAGAAGAGGGAGCGCAGTTCCTTTAATACGTATATGATTGAAGAAATTGCAATGTACTTCCATAACCAAAATTAACTTAAATTCATGCTACATCTGTCCCGTATCTTTACGGCTCAAAACACTTGAATAATGTCATTTTAGTGTTAATATGACCACAATAGTATTTAGTTTATCTTTTGCTTTGCAATTCTACATATTCTCAAACACTATTTATCAAGTCTTCCTATATCAATGTCAATACGAAGTGTAAACATATTTTACTTTTTAATTTAAATGTTAAAATTTAAATGTGCGTTGGCGAGAAATATACGACTTTAATATGAAAATATGACACAACATTAAATGTGCTTGTTTAAACCTAAAATATAAACTTTACTACATCATCCTACTAGGTACTTGTTGTATTATATATTTATAATTTTTGATGATATTCAGACAATATTAAACTTTATGGACTGTAATATATTCCGCGGGAATAAAATTTCTCTAAAAACATTTGCTAGAAGTGTTTTAAAAGCAATATTTTATTATACGGTTTATCATCACATGTAATATGTGCAACGCATACGCATTACGTGTGCAACATAAAACATAGTTGATTAACTTGTAACATAAAGTTTTAGTTTGAAAAAATTTAAAATTTAAAATAAATGTGTAAATTTATTATTTTGAGTTTTTGTATTATTTTAAATAAATAAATTAGGTGTTTATTACGAATAAATTCCATATAATAAATAATTATTTTCCGAATAGCAAAACTAAACCTATATAATGATTTTCGTACAAAGTTTTAACTTTCTAGCATAAATACAGTGGGAGCTACGATGATAACAGACACGCATACATAAAGACAGACAACTTTGTAAATACTTTGAATGAGTTAGAACTTAAATTAGTTGAATTCAGGTTCAGAATACTCTATGACCTTTTACCTGCCCTTGTCCTTAATTACATAAACCCCTATTGATTTGTAAAACTCATGTGCACATGATCCTCTGTACTAGAAGAAGGGGAGTAGTTAGTAACAATTCTTGTTAACTAACTATTTGATCTAAATGCTTTACTGTATGCTACTTTAGATGGCCTTTAAATGCTATTTTATAGAGAACTTTATAAGGCTCCGACGGGGCCGTAGCGAGCTTCAAAGTGAGCCTATATGGTAAGGATATTAAAATTATCTTGATACATACAAGTCTAGCGTAAAAAGTTGTAAGATCATTAAATAAGCCAAATTGTAGGTTTCTAATAATATATGAGGTCTTGGCGGTTTTATCTATGCCTTGGCCAATACACAGCTTAAGGTAGTGTGGTACTAAACATATTGTATAGATTAAGAATACACTATAATAATATATTCAGCCTACCTAATAAGGTTATTATGCATTTCTGTGTGTGCTGCGTAGTGGCCAAGTCACAAAGTGAAACCGCAAAGATCTCATATATTTACAAGCATTATTGGGAACCTACGACTTGGCTTATTCATTGATCACATACTTTTTAAGCTAGACTTGGCTCTTCTTTATACTCATGTGTTTTTATTGGGATTCAATTCTTTTTTGTGAGCTTGAACTTTTCTTTTATTCCTTACAAAAATACGCTTAGAAATATTAATTAATTAAAAATTATAGTTACAGCATATTACACGACTTATTTATTACAAAGCAGTTCCATTTTCTTTAATTAAGCAACAAATAAATTGCGTACAAATGTTTTGTTATATTCTGTCAAAATTAAACTCTCGATATTCTAAGTTTTGGTATGCTCTACTAAGTAGTGTTAGCTGTCGAAAAAATTGTGTATTGGCATGCACGTAAAATTTAGGTTAGGATTACCTTTCAACTTAGGTACAACATAAAGGTAAAAGGAACTAAAAATGTTAGATTTTGACAATTTTTCATTGATTTTCACTTTAAAATTGATCTATATAAATTTATAGTAACTGGATTAAAACAAATTTTATTGAGAAAAAAGTGATTAAACTCTAATTTGGTACCAGTGACTCGGTCTCAACATTACAAGACAGGGCTTAAACTGGGGGGTGAAAATAGCCTCGAGATGCTTCCTGTAAAGGATGGTACACCCGTGACTGCTAGACTTGGCGAGGACACTGGCTTGCCCCCAGATATTTTATTTATTTTTTTTTTGTTGATAGTATGTTATTTTTTTCAACCCTTTTTTAGTTTTGAAATTGAATAAAAAAATACAAATTTATTACAGTAAAAATAAATTTGATTTTTTGAGGGGCAGCATCTCCTAAATTCAAAAATTAATTTAGGGGGCTCCCCCTAAATATGATAGCTTAGTAATCACACTGTTGTGAAGCGCATGATTAACTGAATATGCTAGCTTTGTAATCACACTGTTGTGAAGCGCATGATTAACTGATAATATGCTAGTTTTTGAAATCACACTGTTGTGAAGCGCATGATTAACTGAATATGCAAGCTTTGTCGTCACAATGTTGTAAAACGGATAATTAGCTCTTTTTAACAGCATTCAAGCTATGTAATCACACTTTTTCTCAGCGCTTGTTAACTAACATAATGCATGGTTTATTAGCAAGTAACAAAATAGAATAAAGACATGTCAACCCATTTATTAGATATACTGTGTAATAATTTGCATTAATAAATGACAAATTAACAAATAAATATATTCTATACATAAAGTAAAATCCATTCTCTTCGTGAAGAGGTTAATACATGGAAAAGCGATGACTAAGTGTTTACGATACATAAAGTGTATTGACACTTTTACAACCCTTTAGGGGTCTTCAAGTTCTGATTTTAGTATGGCAAGGATACTAACATCTCGGAAAAAACGCGTTAAAGAAGAGAGGCTATCAACTTGCCCTTGAATAAAAGATATTACTACTATTGATTTCTCATCTCTTAAGGTCGCATCTAAATATCTAAATTTGTCTGGTTTTTTACTTGATAATGTTGCTTCATACATATTAAGCTAAGCGTTACATATTACATTAAAATATGCTTTTGTTTCAGTGAACAATATATGTATATATATATATATATATATATATATATATATTATTATATATATATATATATATATATATATATATATCTGTGTGTGTGTGTGTGTGTGTGTGTTTTCGAGCAATTGCAACTGCATGCTCCATTTATTAAATACTACATGCATTTCAACAAGAATGTAGAAATTACAAAGTACATCATGTTCAACTTAAATGACGCCTAATCTACTTAAATACTAAGAAATTAAAGTGATAACTTAACATAAAAAATAAAATAAAATGAAAAATCCTCTTAGTTTGCAGTTGCCTCAGATGCTACTAAAGCTAGGATAGGAACAATCTGCAAATTAGTAACAAATGGAAAAGAAACCATTTAATCTCTATGTTAAAAATAACATGAATAACAATTGTTATGTTAACACATAACAATTGTTTTGTTGTTGTGTGTGTGTGTGTGTGGTGTGTGTGTGGTGTGTGTGTGTGTGTGTGTGGTGTGTGTGTGTGGTGTGCGTGTGTGTGTGTGTGTGTGTGCGGGTGTGTATGAGTATGTAATTTAAATTTAAACTGCAATCACATATAACATTATATAATGATATAAATATACAATAAAACGCATAAAATAAAGAATTGGAGAATTTACGACTATCAGAGTATGATTGCCAAATTTTAGCCAAAAGCGAGTGGGACAAATCTGGCAAGTGGGGGGGGGGGATTAGTTGTTCATTTATGCAACTCAGCTGTAAATATGATTCTACTTCTGTAGAAACTTATTAATAAGCGAAAATTCTTAATCACTTAATATTACTTTACAGCGACATTGCATATACAAATTTTATGGCATAAGTAAATCAAATTATTCATAACGTCAACACTTCGTAGGGCCAAATATGAAGACATTTTTTTGTCTGGTGCCTTCAAACTACAACAACAAGCTTGTTTACAAACAAAACAGATTAAAAATAATCTTACATGATTAAAGGTAAATATGGTTTACCTTTCCAAAGGAAGAAAAATATGAATTTCTTCCTTTAGAATTGCTGGTTATTCAGCATAATAATATTACCGACAAAAAACATGTTTTCACGTATTGTATTTTATGACAAATTAATTTAAAATAGTTTATATCTTAACATTTTTAGTTTCGTCGGGATTTTAAATTTGAGCGGACAAAGTTTTCAATATCGGGATTGTCTCAGCGAAATCGGGACGGGCAACCCTCAACCCTAACTATCAACTACTAATAGGCACCTAAAACCCGAGAAGAGAATGCCAAGCTGCAGACGGTGATAAATACTACGCTCTGACCTTTGGACTTGTGACCGAGCGTGGACTTTCATAGCTCTTTACTTCTTCGTTTTCAAGTGCTTATTGTTAAGTGCAATTCTTCATTTTATTCGTGTTATTGTGTATTTGTATCTTTACACAATGTTACATATGCTTGAAGTGCGAATTTAGATTTCATGTCATTTATTGTAAGACCTGACTTAGTGAGCTCATTCTGTTTTTAATTGTATTGTATGAGTTTCTATTTTCCACTACCTGTTTCGTTCCTTCGCCCTTTTATTGGTCTTTTATCTTTTTTCGTCATCTTTATACATTTGTTTGTGTTATCGTCCTATTCTTCTATGACTGCAAGTTTCACTTAAAACAAATGTTTCCACACAGACCTTACATTATTTCTACAATAGTCGATCTTGTCTTTTGGGGTTTTCAAGAGTTTCAACATTCGAAGCTGTAAGTCTCTGGCGAGATAAGTGTTGTGGCACCACACACAGCTAGGAATTGTCCGAACCTGACTGATAGGATTATTTAACCCCCCATGTCTGGTTATAAGTCCGTGGATCAGAGTCTAGTATTTATCATCGTCTCCAACTTGGTATTAATTTCTCAGCTTCCATATCCCTTAACTTTTCCATTTTCAAGAGCTTATTGGTAGCTTATAATCAAGTCTCTACATTTCAAAAGAAATTCACCCAAAATTCTGTAATGACACAGTGAAAGTTAAAGCATAGAGGAGTATATCCATCACACACAAACATGTTAAAGCTACACAATCTATAATCTCCAAAACTTTATATAATATCCTAAAAATAAATTTTGTAATTTTTAAAGAAATCGCAGTCAGGCTTGATGGTAAAAACTAAACACGAGCTTGACTTGGGGAGGTATGGATCGAACTAAACGAGCTGTAACGTTTCTAAATTGGTCACTATTTTTACTGCCTCATACCCCTCTCTACCTACGCTCCTTAAATTCATTTCTTTTCCTTCAAGTAATAATACAATATAACTAAACTTTGCTGCCTGTTGTTTTCTAAAAATAAAGCCTTTTAAAAGGCTTAAATAAAAATTAACAAAGTGAAAAGTATTTTAGGGTCTTTAACAAATAAACACTGTAAATTAGTATTATGCGTTAAGTATAATAAAAAATTCTGGCGCGGTGGTCCGCATGTTGGGCGAATTTCTTTGGATGCGTGCACTCAAAACCCAGAGTAACCTGGGTTCAAAATCCTAGTAGGACAAATATTTTTTTATTGTTTTTTTACCTAATATAAGTTTACAACTAGAAAATAATTCTGGCGCGGTGGTTCCGCATGTCGGCGAATTTCCTTTGGATGCGTTTTCCGTGCTTTTTACATTATATAAGTTTACAACTACTAAAATAAATAATTCCGGCGCGGTGGTCCGCTGTCGGGCGAATTTCATTTAAGAATGCGTGTTTCCGTGCTAAACAACCCACTCTTGCTTAGGCAAGAACCATGCCCATTGCGTGGTTCCGGTTCATGCTTTAGAACCTAAGCAGTTACTCTTCTCAAGCACTGCTCGTAACTCATTTTGTCTGTATTTTCAAAGGAAATGCGCATAATTATCCAGTTGGTTGTACAAAACTATGCCTCTAAAAATAGATGTACGCACTATTATTTGCACTAGTTTAAAGCATAGATACTTAACTTTAAGCTTAGTCAGTTATCTTTTAAAGGATTTAGCGCATTTCCTTATAAAAATACAGACAAAATGAGTTACGAGCAGTGGCTTGAGAATTGAGTAACTGCTTAGGTTCTAAAGCATGAACCGGAACCACGCAATGGGCATGGTTCTTGCATAAGCAAGAAGTGGGTTGTTTAGCACGGAAACACGCATTCTAAATGAAATTCGCCCGACAGCGACCACCACGCGGAATTATTTATTTAGTAGTTGTAAACTTATATAATGTAAAAAGCACGGAAACACGCATCCAAAGGAAATTCGCCCGACATGCGGACCACCGCGCCAGAATTATTTTCTAGTTGTAAACTTTATATTAGGTAAAAAACAATAAAAAAAATATTGTCCCTACTAGGATTTGAACCCAGGTACTCTGGGTTTGAGTGCACGCATCCAAAGGAAATTCGCCGACATGCGGACCACCGCGCCAGAATTATTTTCTAGTTGTAAACTTATATTAAGTAAAGTAAAAAAAACGATAAAAAATTATGGACCCTTCCAGGATGTGAACCCAGTACCCTGAGTTTGAGTGGTTGTATTGACTCCGGACCACTAGCATTCATCTCAGAGGCCCAAAAACATTGAAACGACACCCCACTCGAAATTTAATTTTAACGACCGTAATTTTGGTTTTTTATAATTTTTGTGGTTTTTCGACTTTTTGGTAACTTAAAGTGGTCGTATCGACTTCGGACCGGTTTCATTCGATTCAGCGCCCAAAATTACATAGAAAACGACACCCTACTCGAAATTTATTTTTTATCGACCTAAATTTTGGTTTTCGGTAATTTACAATGGTTTTTTCGATTTTTAGGTCACTTAGAGTGGTTGTATCGACTTCGGACCGGTTTCATTCGATTCAGCGTCTCAAAAACATAAATATTGACCTTTTCGCGGCAAAAAATATTAACCTGAATTTTGCCGATTTTTTGAAAATTTCGCTGACTCAGCAAACCGGGTTGCTGACGTCACAAAAAACCTGGTTTTCAATAGGGTTTGTGTCCTCCCGAAGGTTGATTTTTGTACCAAGTTTGGTTAAAAATATTAATCCGTTCGAAAGATAGAGTGTTTACAAGAAAGTGTCTAGAATACATATATATATATTATATATATATATATATATATATTATATATATATATATATATATAATATATATATATATATATATATATATATATATATATATATATATATATATAAAGTCTCGCGAAAATTTTTTTTTCGTCATGAGGGACCTCTGAAACGGATTTGTGTCGTGGTCCGAGGTTCGAATTCCGCCATGACGCCTATCCCATTAGGCGAATTTTCAAAGGAAATTCGCTAAAAAACTGTTTTAACTCATAATTAAGAGCATATTTCTTGGACTGATATTCTACATTAGTAGTAAATAATAATAATCGTAATTATTTATAAATATTTTTAAGAGTTTTAAAGCATTTATAAAGAATTTAGAATATGCTCTTTATAAACAAGATCAAAATATTTGTTGTTTTCATTGTAGAAATAATAGTTATTTATGTTCCATTATTTCATATAGAGCGCTATTATTTCCCTGAGCACTTTGTTGGTTTCTATAAGAAGAAAGCCTAGGGAACCAAAGCACTTTACTCTCGTGGCGAAGCCAAGGTAGCTAATTATTGCAAGGAAACGTAGAATTTTACTCACAAAGTGCGTACATGATTTGATCTTCAGACGTTGACGTCATTTAATTATTGTTATATCCTTATTTTCATACTGTTTTTGTATCTTATTTTAAATTATTTGGAACAGTCCAATCCAAATAATTTAAAATTAATTTAGAATGAAGCCACCCCCCCAAAATTAATTTTTGAATTTAGGGGTTGCTCTCCCCCCAACAAAATATTTTCACTGTAAAATTGTATTTTTTAATTTTTAAAACTAAAAAGGGATCAAAGAAAATAATATAGTTTCAACAAAAAATAATAATAACTATATAACTAATATAGTAACTATGTAACTGTATAGTAACTATATTATATAACTATATAGTACCATATTACTATAGTTACTATATAACTATAATAATAATAACAAATGATAATAGTGTTTCAACAAAAATAATATAAACAAATAATTCGTAATTATACATTTAAGGAACTTAATTGTAACTGGAAAAAACGGCTATATAGAGTACCTCAAAACTTTTCTTCTCCACATCGGATTTGTCCTCATTCTCAAACATATGTGTGCCAAGTTTCATCTCATTATCAGCATTAGCTTATTTTTTTTATCAAATGACTTGTGTACGTGTATTAAAAAATTGTAAAAAATCTGAAAATAATTTAATTGAATTGTAATTTGGTACAAGTGTATACCTTTACGCAATAAATAAGTAAACCAAGTTTTGTTTCAATACGATAAGTATACACGATTTTTGTTGGGTCATAAAAGTGAAGCAGCATCGAGCGTAGTCAGTGCTGTAAAGGGTGACTGCTGAGAATGAAACGGATTTATTTACTTTCTTAGGACGAGCGAAGCGATTCCGATGACGTGTGGCACAATACTTTTCCTGTATGACACAATATAATTGTGTCATGTTTGCAAAACTCATGTTTTGCAAAACTCGGTAGTATCAAATGATATATCTTTTCCTGTATACCTACGGTATATATAAATAAAAAATATTATTTCGATGCTAATTAACATAGTTTCAACGATGAATTTATAGAAGTAATTATAACAAAGTTTTCATAAGCATTAAAAATTTAAAACATAATTCGCTTTCAGACACAATCATATTTAGCCTTTATTGTGGCTAAAACAGTGGTTAACATTGAAAACTTTCCAAAAAAACTTTTCAAACAAAATTACAGATTTGTTTTAACGACACAGACAAACAGGTTTGAAACATTGTTTTATTACTACAGTTTAATTAAGTTAAATAATACATAAGTTGATTATTTAAGACTTTTTTGAGGGTGCGAAATTTATACATGTGTAGAAGACTTTGACGTGTTTTTGAGGTGTGTTTCACGTAAAGAACTTTATAATAATAACATTATTAAAGTATGTTAAAATCGTTAAGTTGTCGCGTTAGTCATTATATCCAAAGAATTTTAATATATTTATAATCACCACCTAAAGAGTGGTTCATTGCTTTTATATAATTAGTGGCATAACAGATGTTTATTAAAATTTGTAATCAACAAACTACTTTAGATGACGGCAGCATAAGATATATTCCACTCATTATTCCAAACATTCACATTATGTTTATCGTTGCAGGTAAAAAGATTCCTAAATCGCTTTAAAATAAGCCTAATGTTGTCATTACATGAAATTTACGATCTTATTTTAAATTTTGAAAAATCTCTTTTTTCATCATTTTGCATAAAATTCTTATTTAATTAATGATAATTGCATGTAATACTTTAATGAATATAATAAAAAAAATTGTTTATACCAATTAATCTTCGGGAAAAAAACGGAAAAAAGATGCAAATGTTTTTTATTACATCTACAAAAGAGCAGTTTTATAAAACGTCGGCTTCCTACTCATTTCTAGCTAACTATCACTTGCACAAGTTACAGTTAAAATTTGAGTGATTTCGTATGCAAGGATAGCACGTAATAGAAAATTTAAAACTCCGCAAGAGTTTAATTTTGTAATATTACATATGAATACTAAATAGGTCATTTCGTCTCATTATTTTTTAAAAAATTATCAAAAGTATAAAGCTTACATTTTTGTATCATATTTAGGATTTAAAATTGAATAACATTTTTAGTACATTGCATTACCATGATGTTTAATAAAAAAAAAAACTTAAAATTAAAAACAATTAATATATTGTCACCACAACAGTAAAAAAAATGATAACTGATCGGTTTCGACTTTACGTCAAAAACGCTGATGAGCTGTTACAGCTCAGCTGTTACATTGCATTACACTTTATTTTACTTTTACATTACTTAAATGTTTTTAGCAATTCTATTTACAATAATTTTTAGTAATCATTTAAAGTTTTTTTCTACTTTTTCTCGACTTAGTTTTTCATCTGATAATCATAATTTAAAAGCATTATTTCATTTTAAACAAATCATTTGTTTACCTTATCTTTAAATTATTAAAAATTCTAGCGCGGGGATCCGCAATCTGGAAATACTTTCTTTGATATGTTTGCATGCTTGCTGAACATTTTTTTGGTTATATATTTATACTTATTCAAGTAGAAACTAAGGAAAATAAAAGATCCGCCTCAGTCCAGTTTACTTAAATAGGGGTCCACTGTGCTCTTTTTCGTTCAACGTTCAAACTGTGAAGTTTGCGTATCCCTGCTAATCTAAATCTATCTCAATGTATGTAATAATATACTGAAATATATTGGTTATAACTACACTTTGTTTATAAGATACATCCAAAATAACTCATTCGAACACTAATTACTGTTACTTGACTTTAATTTTTGGGATAGACGTGAAGTTACTTGGACAAACAGTAAGTATTAATAGTAATAAATAGCCTAAAAACCGTTGCTATAAAGTAAGTAAATACAAATGTCGGTTTGGCTCTGGGGCTGTCATCCTGTAAACACTCGATTTATACAACGGAGGTCTGGGGTTCCCATCCCAGGCTATGCTAATCTCTTTTAATATAAGCGTTTGCCTACATTAATACATGCGGTCAACTGGAGGTTGTTCCTGTAGAGTGAACGGATCCTGATGGGTCGAATGCCCCTAATAGTGGGTTTTTTTTTGGTTAAATTGGGGATTGTTAATAATAAAAATACAATTTTACTATAAAAATTTTCTATTTAATTGCGGGCACAGCCCAAACAAACACTGCATTCCATATTTGCGCTCTTTAAATGTTTGCTACGTGGCTATCTTGGTTTTCGATGGAATGTTTTTCCTAATACTTGCGTCTAAAACCTGAAAAAATCATGTCCAGAGTACCTTGTATTTTTCTCACAACTTCGGACTTGCTTTGCTCCTCAAAATCTAGTGATTATAAATAAAACATAAAGGTTTGCTTCAATAAATTTATAGTTCTTCAATAACTTCAAAACTAAAAGTTACAAATAGCTGTGGAATGTCCCCTTCTTATTTATTGTACGTTTCGATATCTGACGATAATTCGAACTTCGAACAACATTGAAAAAATGTTAAGTTAGGCCATCAAAGTTTGTGAATTCAAAACTCAATATTTTCAAAATGGGGACCATTATCAAAATGTAATATTGTAGATCGTTTGAAAATATAATCTTCCGGGTGACAAAACTAGATCTGAGGTCTAATTTTAGTATAAACACTTTTTTTGTTGATCTAGAGGTTCAACATTTTAGTATAAACACAACGGGAGTTATACGTGACACTGACAGAGCATGATAAAAACCTCTCAGAACATCAAGAAAGTCTGAAACGGATAATTATGATAAAATCTCGGTGTCGTAATTTTTAGGGTAAAAACAATACTTTTCCTTCAATCTACGTTTGTAAGTGGGTAAAAGTAAAAACTTAAACTAGATTAAACATTACACGAAGATACTCAGTTAAAAAATTATAACATTTTACGTAGGTTCTATCTGTCCATCATATTATAGAATTCTCTTAGAGAAGCTTTATTAAACTGTCAAATATATACATCTGAACAAGATTTTTAGATATAAAATATGCATTGGAATGACGCTGTGATTATTTATGCATCCTTCACATCAGTCACTCAGTCTGAGATTTTATTATTACCGTTTCCGACATCTTGAATTTGCATAATATGACTGAAATGACAAATTAATTCAATCTTCTTATTTATTTTCTAGCTTTATAATGTTTTCTTTTTTATATCCAAATGATGGGAAAATGTAACCAACGACATAAACTGTCCATGTTTCTGTGCGGGTATGCGAAACTCAAATATAAGTAAAAGTTAGGGAAAGTATGTAATTTAGTATTATGTGCAAGTGTGAACTTTTTATTTTTCCTCATTTATTAAGTAGGTATATAGGAAAAACATTGTGTTTACAAAAGAATCTGAAACCGGGATGACCGGGTTTATGAAACAGTTTCAGGTCTTCATAAAACCTCCTGAGTAGTTTGCTCAAAGTTGTCTGTCTCTATGTGCGTGAGTCTGCTATCATCGCAGCTCCCAGTGTATTTACGCTATAGATAGTTGAAACTTTGTACAAAAATCAGTCTACCGCTGCAGTTGTGCTATTTGGAAAATAATTATTTTATATCGCCATTAACTTGCAATAATGGCTTAAATATGTTTTGCTTTTCGTTTCAATATGATAAGTACATCTATGATTATTATTGGGACATAAAAGTTAAGCAGCAGCATCGAGCGTGATTAGTGCCTGGATGGGTACCCCATCTACAGACTGATTGTTTGATTTGTGAAGAAAGTTTAAACTCCCAATCATAAATACAATAAATGAAAAGCTGTGGAATCTTCACAACTAATTTATTGTAAGTTTCACTATCTGACGTCATATTGCACGTCCAAAAGCAATAAGCAATATTAATATTTATTCATACTAAAGTCTAGAGCGTTATGGTTTCGGACTCGTTTTTTTTTGTCATCAGAATATCATGATTGTCCGTCCAAAGGCTAAGGTGTTATAATTTGACAAAGCCATTAAAATTTAACTTCAATATTTTCATATTATAACCAATTCATAACACTTTGCGCGTCAATTTACCTCCTGTAGAGTGTCAAATTTCAACTCCATAAGTCAGAGATTTGATCTTTGTAACTCTGTAAATAGGTTATTGTAGGAAAATATCATCTTTCTGATTTATTTTTTTGCCAAGTATTAACTCGCTAGCATGAACACAGCAGGAGTTATGCGTGACACAGGCACTATGACAAACAAACACCCACACTCCCTGACAAACTGCAAATAAAAACCACTTAGGAACGTCTGAAGTTACTGAAACGGTGTTTTGATGAAACTTTTAAGTTTTTCAGTTTGACACATCCTTTTCCTTATACCACAGTAGTAGGCGGAAAAAGGCTATATGGTTTAAAATGCATGAGTCATTAAAATTAAACTAACCAAAACACCGATACATAAATTCAGCGTTCCCATTTTTTTCTTTTCCTCATACATGCCGTGAATATATAGAAAAAGAAAAATAATTATTAATGACCTTAAAACCGGCAATAATGATTTAGGGAAAAATCACGAAAATTCATAAAACGCGATCAATCGACAAACATCATAAAACACGACCAATCGACGAACAATTGATCGATTAGAAATTCAGCACACGTGTAGCCATGTTTAGGACCTTAATGTGTCAGAGGTTTCATCTTAATAAACTTAAATCATATAAATTAAACTATTGCTGACTAGTTTTTTTATGAATTCTTTATATTTTTAAACTTTTCAAAATCTTAACATAGGCCTATGGAGTTATAATTTGATACAAGTGTATATTTTCCGTTATAAATGTTAAGTTTCGTTTTAGTTTTTTTTTGGTTCATACTTAAGCGTACCGTAGTGGTCAGTGACTGCATGGGTGATTATTTGAGAATGAAAACGATACTGTCTGAGACGCGATGCAGTATAATTTGGTGCTTTTTATATTTTAGGATGAGCGTAGCCATTGCGATGTGGTGAGAAAATTTCCGAGATACCCCATACCGAAACATTTCTAATGAGTTCTATGATAAAATGCAATATTTAGTTTTCCAAAGAGTTTAACTTAAGGATAACTAAAAGTAATGTTTAAAAGGAATTGGGGAATCATATGAATTATTAATAACCAAACGTTTTAAAATTAATTTTTAATAAAGAGTTGGAAATAGAGCGGGAATGCGTTAAACTTTGATAAAGTTTCAATAAAATGGCACCATGTGCTCAGCTTCGCTGTGATTTATTCACCAAAACCAACAATTTTAAAGTTTAAATTTTACTTAAGATTTACCAAGACATTAAAATACTTAAAACTACATTTCCAATCAAAATGTAAGTTTTGGAATATCCAAAAACTAAAACTTTATATTACATCTGACTTAATAATCTCAATTACAAAGTTTACTATCATGATACGAACATTTTATTGTGAAACAGGAAATAGAGTGATTTATTCTTAGCTCATTACAAAATTGTGATCTAAAATCGACAATAAACTTTTAAAGTAAATATGAGAAACTTTGCGGGAATTATTAAATTTTAATTTAAAATTATAATTTAAAGAAAGTTTAAGACGTACAACATAGAGATTTGGTTTTACATCATTGGTTATACATAGTTTTTCATATTCAGTTAATTCTATAGATTCTACATTAGACAATCAATACAATAAAATTATTAAATAAACTTTTTTGTCTGTTTTAGTATCTGTAAAGGATGATACGCTTCAACAGGAAGAAATCGGATCACATGTTGTAAGTAATATGAGCCACCCTCAATAACAAAAGCATTCCATTTTATTTAAAACAGAATCAAATGTAATAAACTATCTAGTTAAACTCAAAAAATGGGTACGGGTTTGACTTGGGGTAAAAAGAAATTAAGAATAGGGCCTAGGATACTATTTTGCGGGACTGCTTCAATCATGAGAGGTATAGGAAAACATACTCTTACGGAATAATCTTATTATAAAAATCGGGTCGGAGGTGGTACTCGGAACTTTCCTCATCACATCGATCCCTACGCTCATTTCCTCCTTGCTTCGGACTGCTTCGCCTGTTCCAGATATTATACTTGCAATGCTTCGGTCCTTTGCTCGGTCTCAGTATTTTTACTGCAACAGTTTCGGATTCCCTTTGCTCGGTCTCAGAATATTTATACTGCAATGTCTTCGGATCCCTTTGTCCGGTTCAGATATTACACTGCAACATGGCTTCGGACTCCTTTTGCTCGGTCTCGAATATTATCTGCACGGGTCTTCGACTCTCTTTGTCTGGTCTCAGATATTTACTGCAATGTGTTCGGACTCGTTTGCTCGAGTCTGACTATTACTGTAACATGTCTTCGGACTGCTTTGCTGTTTTGATAAATATCTGTTCATTCTTGTGGTTATCCACGCATGAAAAAGTCAAGCTAGCTTAACTTGTTATGTACAACAAATTATATGGTTATACTGTCGTATTGAAACGCACTTGTTTACTTATTTTTAAGTAAGGCAACAGTCAACTAAATTTCAACTTAAATCATTAAGTAATAATTAATCATTTTCTGTTTTTTACACTTTAAAAAAAAACGTACACAAGTCATTCGATAAAATTAACTAATACTGATATGAAATGAAACTTGGCATATATGTTAGTATTATACATGGCTACAAGCTTGTTAATTTTCATCGCAAATTGGTTCGCATAATTTTTATGCGTTTATTTTATTTCATAATTTTTGCTATGTCATTATTGCGGGTTAGAGACGTAATAAAATTATTTTCCGAATAGCACAACTAGCAAAGTAGATTGATATTCTTCACACAGTTTTAACTCTAGGAACTATAGTTAACACTAAGAACTATACAATGATAACAGATGTGCGCACACACAAACAAACATAGACACAGACAGACAACCACTTCAGGACGCCCTAAAACAAACTAGAGACATTAGGATTCATGGCCGCTCTCTCTCTCAAGTACACACATGTGTAAATTTTAATATATACTATTAGATTTATATTATATATATTATATTATATTATTATAAATATATATATATATAATATATTATAATGTGTTATTTGAGAGAGGAGGAGCCATGAGTCTTGATAATAAAAAAACATTATATTAGGACTCACCTGGTATCTTTTTCAGCTTTATTTAAATTTTTCTAAAGAATGTATTGAAAGTATAATGGGCCCATGCCTGTTCTCAAGGTATTAAAGTATATGCTTATAAAATTCCATGTCAATAAATAATTTATTAATAGTCGATAGGTCCTTTTCATTATTATTAGTTTTAGGTATTATTTCCACAAAATATTTGAAGATAAAAATTGGTTTATTTTTTGCTCAAAAATTACTACTTAAATCCGAGAAAGAACTTTGTATTTAATAAATTACTACACTGAATCAGACAACATATTTTTATAATTATAAGTTAAACAAAATAATTCATGATTTTTTTAAATATCCCTATTTACAAAATAACTTTATTTTTGTTTTATTAATTGTAACATAAAGACGGACGTAGATTGCGTATGCGGACATCATATCATTATCTAAAGAAATGAAAATATAATTAAAATACGGTTTTGAAGTCTGTCTGAATTAAAATAGAGTAAACATATTTTTAAGCTGGGATGAATTTTAAGTTTTTTACTGGAACTTTTTATAATTGAGATGTTAAACTGGATGCAATAAGATCGGTACTCCAAGAAATATAATTTTAATTTGATAGCAATCAAACAGAAAAGTAAAGGTATGATGTCGAGTAATATTCATGTAATTTTGATCGACTCAAGTTCAACTTATTTAATTACGATTCATGATATAAATTAATTTTTAATAATTAACAATTTAATAGATAAAATAAAATTTTATAAATAACTCGCATTTATTAGAATTATACGTACTTTATAGAGCGCAAAAGATGGAAAATTGCATGCAACTTTGACCTGAAATATTTTGTAAGAATACTACGATACCTAGTAGGTATCAAGTATAGCTTCCTTGAGGTATCAAAAATTATCTTTGCACATATACTGACTACATTAACGTTTGCTTTCATAAAACGAAATAAATTAAATTAAATTCCGTAATAAATTATGGGTCAGTCCATATCAAATTAACACAGTAAACCCCCGCGATTTTAATATATACTTCGTTCACACGCGGGATTTGGCAGGAGTTTGACCCCTACTGTTTACACGATATTTTACACTTTGAACAGTGATTTTTAGAGTTAAACCCCGTGCTTAATCCTGTTCACACGACAACTGCAGGGGGTGTTTGAACCCCTAGGAGGTATATCACGGGGTTGAACCTCATGCCAAACCCAGCGTTTTTCAATGGGACTATGGCTGCATTAAATAATATAAAAATCTTGATTTTTTTCATCTTTCTAATGACCCTAACTATCAGCCAACTTATATTAAAATCGATGACATCAAGTCTTAAAATGTACTTTTTACTTTTCCTCATTTGTTCCGTATCGAAATAATCCGAAACCAGGATTTTAACATAACTTTCCGTTTCAGGAGTTTTTAAGCCATCCTTAATGGTTTTCACAAAGTTGTCTGTTGGTGTGTGTGTGTGTGTATGTATACGGTGTGTGTGTGTGTTTCACCGTAGCTCCCAACCTATTTATACAAAAGAGTTGAAAATTGATTCAAAAATCAATCTTAATGTATATTTGTGCTATCTGAAAAATAATTTTATGATAACAAATAACAGGCAATATTGACTAAGCAAATATTTCAAAAGAGCATAACACGCGGCAAATTTTTGCGATCGATTAAAGATTTACTACACATATTGTCACATATATATGTACCCATAAGTCCAATATATGAACACCAAGTTTTATCTCATTATCAGCTTTAGTTCAATTTTGATCAAATTACTTGTGTACGTTTTTATAAAAAAATTAAACAAATCGGAAAATAATCCATTTAAGAAGAAAGTTGGTAGTATATAGTTTACGAAATGAATAAGTGTACGTTTCATTTCAATAGTACAAGTTTATCTACGGTATGTATTGGATCATAAAAGTTAGGCAGCATCGAGTGTGGTCAGTACCTGGATGGGTATCCAATAGGAATGTTTACTTTTTGAAGACAAGCGAAGCGAGTCCGAAGTAGAGAGGATGAGCGTCGCGAATCCGATGCGATGAGGAAAAGTTTCGAGCTACTCCATAACCGATTTTTTGAGTTGATTAGACATGGAATGACCCTTACTTAAGTTCAGTAGTTGTGAAGAGACTGGTTATTTGTTTAATCCCATATTATGATTTTCTATCCGTGAAAAAATCTGTTTCATATAGGAGACTTTTAGGAACATAAAAACTCATTTAACTTCAGAAATATCTCTAAATAGTTTTGTAAAATTACTGAAAAATGCTTCTTTTCTTTTGAATACGTTTTTTTATAACAAATGATCAGGCTTGGTGTGAAACACCTCGCCTGGTAAATTGGGGTTTTAGTTGATTGCAAAGAAAAATAAGCAATTTTGTTTTCGCTCCTCTATACCAGTACTTGAATAACCTTGTTAAACTATTTCTCAAATTACTTCTTGTATTTTTTCTTCTCCTTTGCGAAACTTATTTAGTTTCTGTCTTAATAAGTTTTTTCTTCATTCCTTAAGAAGAGCAATTTTGACCTTGAAATATTTTTCTAAATCTTTTTTACTTCTTTCGAAACTACCGTTTCACATTTATCCGTTCACACATTACTTTATGGTACATGTATATTTAAATAGTCAGAAGTATATAATTACAATTACAACTCTCGAAATAATACAATATAATATTAATAAAATTGCAAAATTCATAGATGATATAGTATATTCTTCTAATAAGCAGCTTAATAACATTTTGCAGACGATCATTATAAATTAGCCCCCGTGCCGAAGGCGAGGGTAGGGTATTGAAATTACCTGCTGAGGCTGAAAATTAAATAGATGGCGACTGTTGAAATTTTTTACGACTACTATTTAGCAAAATTTGACTACTAATTCACAATTTACCTTTTTATGTCGCTAAACAACTTTTAGCGAATTTCCTTTGGAAATTCGCCTAATGAGATAGGCGTCATGGCGGAATTTGAACCTCGGACCACGACACAAATCCGTTTCAGAGGTCCCGAATGACGAAAAAATACGTACTTAGAAACTTTATATATATAAAAGTAACTTAAAAAGTAACTTATAAGGTAACTTTATATATATATATATTATATTATTATATATATATATATATATTATATATATATATATATATATATATATATATATATATATATATATATTATATATATATTATATATATATATATATATATATAATATTATATTATATATATATATATATATATATATATATATATATATTTTTGTTTTCTAGACACTTTCTTGAACACTCTATCTTCGAACGGATTAATATTTTTTAACCAAACTTTTACAAAAATCAATCTTTAGAAGGACACGAACCCTTTTGAAAACCAGGTTTTTGTGACGTCATTAACCCGGTTTGCTGAGTCAGCGAAATTTTCAAAAATCAGCAAAATTCAGGGTTATATTTTTTTGCCGCGAAAAAGGTCAATATTTATGTTTTTTGAGACGCTGAATCGAATGAAACCGGTCCAAAGTCGATACGACTACTCTAAGTGACCTAAAAATCGAAAAAACCATTGTAAATTACCGAAACCAAATTTAGGTCGATAAAAAAATAAATTTCGAGTAGGGTGTCGTTTTATATGTAATTTTGGACGCTGAATCGAATGAAACCGGTCCGAAGTCGATACGACCTCTTTAAGTTACCAAAAAGTCGAAAAAACCACAAAATTATAGAAAAACCAAATTACGGTCGTTGAAAATTAAATTTTGAGTAGGGTGTCGTTTCTAATGTTTTTGGGCCTCTGAGATGAATGCCAGTGGTCCAAAGTCAATACGACCACTCAAACTCAGGGTACCTGGGTTCACATCCTGGAAGGGTCGATCATTTTTTATCGTTTTTTTACTTAATATAAGTTTACAACTAGAAATAATTCTGGCGTTGTGGTCTGCATGTCGGGCGAATTTCCTTTGGATGCGAGCACTCAAACCCAGAGTACTGGGTTCAAATCCTAGTAGGGACAGTAATTTTTATCGTTTTTTTTACCTAATATAAGTTACAACTAGAAATTTAATTCAGGCGCGGTGGTCCGCATGTCGGGCGAATTTCATGTAGAATGCGTGTTTCCGTGCTTAACAACTCATTTCTTGCTTAAGATTCCGGATCATGCTTTAGAACCTAAGCAGTTACTCAATTGTCAAGCACTGCTCGTAACTCTTTTATCTGTATTTTTCAAAGGAAATGCGCTAAAACCTTTAAAGATAACTGACTAAGCCAAAATAAGTAACTTCGCGCGTACTTCTAATTTAGAGGCTAGTTTTTGTACAACCAACTGGATAATTAATTATGCGCATTTCCTTTAAAAAATACAGACAAAATTGAGTAACTGCTTAGGTTCTAAAGCATGATCCGGAACCTTAAGCAAGAAATGAGTTGTTAAGCACGGAAACACGCATTCTACATGAAATTCGCCCGACAGCGGACCACCGGGCCGGAATTATTTTTTAGTAGTTGTAAACTTATATAATGTAAAAAGCACGGAACACGCATCAAAGGAAATTCGCCCGACATGCAGACCAATGCGCCAGAATTATTTTAGTTGTAAACTTATATTAGGTAAAAAAAACGATAAAAAATTACTGTCCCTACTAGGATTTGAACCCAGGTACTCTGGTTTAAGTGCTCGATCCAAAGGAAATTCGCCCGACATGCGGACCACCGCGCCAGAATTATTTTCTAGTTGTAAACTTATATTAAGTAAAAAAAACGATAAAAAATGATCTACCCTTCCAGGATGTGAACCAGGTACCCTGAGTTTGAGTGGTCGTATTGACTTTGGACCACTGGCATTCATCTCAGAGGCCCAAAAACATTGGAAACGACACCCTACTCAAAATTTAATTTTCAACGACCGTAATTTTGGTTTTCTATAATTTGTGGTTTTTTCGACTTTTTGGTAACTTAAAGAGGTCGTATCGACTTCGGACCGGTTTCATTCGATTCAGCGTCCAAAATTACATTAAAACGACACCCTACTCGAAATTTATTTTTTTATCGACCTAAATTTTGGTTTTCGGTTTACAATGGTTTTTTCGATTTTTAGGTCACTTAGAGTAGTCGTATTGACTTCGGACCGGTTTCATTCGATTCAGCGTCTCAAAAACATAAATATTGACCTTTTTCGCGGCAAAAAATATTAACCCTGAATTTTGCCGACACGCATTCTACATGAAATTCGCCCGACAGCACACCACCGCCCGGAATTATTTATTTAGTAGTTGTAACTTATATAATGTAAAAGACGGAAACATGCATCAAAAGGAAATTCGCCCGACATGCGGACCATCGCGCCAGAATTATTCTTGACCTGAAATGGGTTTTGTAAAAATATTTTATTTTTATTTTCATTTCATTAAATGAAATGAATTAATTAAATGATTTAATTTAATTAAATGAATTAAATTCATTATTTAATAAATAATGAATTTATTTTTCATTATTTATTGACAAAAAAATCCATTTATTTAAAAAAACATTTTTAAACAAAAAATATTTTTTAACAAACAATCATTGTATTTAACAAAAAAAATTCAATTTTTTAACATAAAATCAATATTTTAACAAAAAAAATCCATTTCTTAACAAACAAATCATTGTTTTTACAAAAAAAATCCATTTTTTTAAACAAAAAATTATTTTTTTTAACAAAACAATCCATTATCGACATGCTATCACTCGTCAATAAACAAATTTTCGCGCAGTAATAAAATCACTTTACCGTCATCTAATATCAAACATTTTCGTGAGAGCAAATGAAACCCCTCTATGCATTTATTTTTTAACTAAACCAATCAAATAAAAACATTTTACCAAAGAATGAATTATTATAATAACATATAAATGGGGTTTAAATACTTAAAATTAACCAAGTTAAAACTCGCATTCTTCTCTACCTTCTTAGATTTAAGGTGAAATTTATTATGTGGGATAATAATTACTATGCGATAACTACTTATACTGCCTTGGCAATAATAGCAACCTTAACGACTTTTTAGAGTCTGTAAAGAACCTACTTTACTGCCGTCCATAAAAAATTGGGGTTTTCCTGAAAATGAATGTTAGTTTATTGGCCCTACTATAAATAGTACTCGACTTCAAATATATGATTATGCGTAATATTATTAAATATTAATATATTATTTAATGCCGCATTCTATTGGATCCGTAATTGATTACTTATTGTTTTTGGGTCACCTTTGACGAGCTTGCTTTGCTAGTTTTTAGAAGGACAACTTCACTAATATTTCACCAGAAATTATATAGAGATGTACTATATAGGCTATACTAGAGGCAGCGTAGCCTATCTCAAAATATTGAGAGGGCTGAAATATCTTTTTGGGGCCCTCAGGGGCTCTATGTAACCTCATGGAAACCTCCTTCAAGAGTGAGTTAAGGTTGTAATAAATCAATTGTTTTGGCTTCCCTCATATAATCTTTGTTTTAATATGTATTTTAAATTTAAGCTTTTTTAATATATTTTATTGTAATTTTCTTCTAACTCTGGAACTGCTACTTTTTATCCTAAAATTAGTTAATGCTTTATCTTCCTGTCGAGAGCAGATGAAGTTTTTTTAAAATATTAAATTAGCAAAGCACAGGCCACCAGCAGACACCCATATTTTTTTATAATTAAGGATTTGACCTTTCAAAGGGAACAACGAAATAAAAAAAATCAAAATCAAGTTCCTAAATTAATGCTCATAAGTATTGTTTTTGGAACCAGTTAGAGGATTTCGGTTGTAACTTTTTATTTTATCTTTAAAAAACAAGATTAAGCTTATAAAACGCAGTCCGTGATGTATGGTTTAAATAAAACTTCAGAATAAAATAAGTAATTAATGCTTTAAAAATTATTAATCTACCTTTATATTACCTGGCTCTTGCATACATTTTTAAATGAAATAATATATATATAAAGACTTGAAGTTGAAATTTACGGTGGCTTATAAATCGAAAATTACTTAAAGGGTCTGGACCAGACTTTAAACTTGGACTAATCATATATCAGACGGAGTCATAAACTTTGTAAGATCTTGATCCGTGCTAAAATTACAGTAGGGGGTTAATGTAAAAATTATTTGTCTGAGTGCTTACAACTCGGAATATACTTGAGAGATCTTGATTAAACTTTTACTTTATAGACTACTCTCTATGGTCTGTAAGTCTCGTCAGGAGCCGTTCAAAAATAATATAGATTTAATGCAACACAGCATTTGGAGTGCTTACAGATCAGATCCTAATCGATGCATCTTGACAAAACTGTACACTTGAAAGACTCATAAGTTATAATGTACGTATTTTATGTCTTATTCAAATTTGTTCTCAAACTATTTAGTCCAAGACCCAGGCCTAAAAAATGTGACTCATGTTGTACTACTTCAAACCAAATTTTTTTGAAAATATATTTTAAATCATGAAGTAAAAACATTGTCTGCCTTTCCAGAGTGGAGCCTTTCATATAATTGCGCGTGCTCAAAATTTTAAAAATCGCACAAATTTCATTTTTCTGGCAATGAGTGGTTTCCTGTAGGTCATGTGCAAAACACAAAGAGAACATTTTTTAAAGCTAATAAAATTTGCCATAAAACTAGGGTTTCTTGTCAAGATCGAATGGCTACAACTAAAGGTATGTCATTTGTTAAATAGCCAAAAAATACACAAAAAGCCAATATTTTTTCATAGAAATTCACTGACTTTGCATAAATTAACAATTTTTTGGTGTTTTTGAAAGGTACGTAGCTTTTGTTGTTGTTATCCGATTTTAATGAATATAAACAGAACATTTTAACATTTTTAAAAAATGTTCTTTTCATGTTTTGCCCACGACCCGCAGGATCCGCTTATTTCAAGAAAACTGAAATTTGTGCGATTTTATAAAATTTTGAGCATGCGCAATTATATGAAGGGCTCCACTTTGGAAAGGCAGACTATGTTTTTTCTTCATAATTTAAGGTATATTTTCGGAAAAAAATGGTTTGAAGTAGTACAAAATGAGTCACATTTTTTTCGGTATCCGAAAAATTACACGAATAAAAATACAGGAAAATAAGTACAGGAATAAAAGTACACGGAAAAATAATACACGGAAAATATCACGGAAAAATAGCAGAGGAAAAAAAGTACAAAGGAAAAAAACAATGGAAGAAAAGTAAACGGAAAAAACACACGGAAAAAATAAAAGAGGACAAATAAGACACAACAGTTATATTCAGAATAAGTACACCGTAAACTTGTAATGCTGATAATTTTCAGGATATATAAATCAAATCTAAAAATCGGGTACGGGGTACCTCGGAGATTTTCACATCGGATTCGCTTCGCTCATTTTTCTTACGTCTAATTTGCTTCGTATATCCATTTTGGTTTGATCATAAAAGTTATGCAGCATTGTGCGTGGTCAATGCTGTAGGGGTAACCGCTGAAATAAAACGGATGTATTTACTATCAAAGGACGAGCAAAGCGAGTCTGTTGACGTGTTACAGTATACATTTAGCGAATTGCATATTCTGAGAACGAGCATAGCGAATCCAATGTGACGAGGAAAAATGCCGAGGTACCCCGCACCCGATTTTTAGATTTAACTTATATATCCTGTCAATTATCAGCATAACAAGTTTATGGTGTACTTATTCTGAATAATTGTTTTTTGTCTTATTTGTCCTCTTGTATTTTTTTCCGTGTGTTTTTTTCGTGTACCTTTTTTCTTATATTTTTGGGTCCGGCTCTTGGACTAGGGGATTAGAGTAAATATAAGTGTTTAGTGCTTACAGCTCAGAATCTAATTAGCAGAACTTGACTAAACTATTAACTTAGTCTACTCATGAGGCAGATTGAACATTTTATAATGACTCATCGAGAACCGTTCTCAAATAATAATAGGGGGTAAATGTTAGTAAATGAAATTAGAGCACTTATTGCTCGGCATTTAATCAATAGATCTTGACTAAATTTTAAATTTAAAATCTCATAGGTTCTAATCATCACTTATTAAGTTCATCGGGATCGGATTTAAAAAAGAGGTTTAGGGTAATTTAAAATTTTGAGATCTTACTGCTCTGAATCAGTAGTCAAAGTAATGGATTTTGATTAAACTTTCCACTTAGATAATTCTTAGGTCAGAATTAACACATTTTACGCCTTAAAGAGGTCAGTTCTAACATGATAATATAGGTGTATGTTTAAGAAAATGTTTATTGCTAATAGTTAGAATCTAATCAACAGATCTTGACCTAACTTTACATTTAGACTACAAATTGGTCAAATGGACCCATTTTATGTGTCACATAATATAAATGATAGGGATAAATAGCATTCTAATTAATTACAGCTCAAAATCTACTTGACGAATCGTGAGTATATAGATATTATTTAACTTCAAGTACTTATAGAATGGCCATCTTCTAAGTCTCATCAAGATCCGTTTTAAAATAAAAGGGGTTAAGTGTAAAATTTTGATCAAAACAGTCACATTCCTTGTCTAATTGACTTCCGTTCAAAAAAAATAAAGTGGGTTATTTGATTAGGCAACAAAGCTTCATAAATAATTGAACAAGTTTTTATAATAAAGAGTTAGTAGCATGAGAAAATGCGCATATTAATACCATAGATTATACGATGCACGGCACAGCATTCTTTTCACTTATTTGAAGCTCAGGTTATGCTAATTTTTAGTGCATTTTCATTAAAAAATACAAAAAATTAAATAAAAAGTTACTGCTCAGGTTATAACGAAAACTTAATGATGAGTAAGAAATACACATTGTTAAAAAAATTTGCCCGATATGCAGACCTTTGTTGAGGAGATCTTATTAAGTTATAAAGAACTTATAACTTATTTTGAAGTTATAAGTTTATATACTGTAAATTTGATGATAAAGAATCAGCGTCTGTACCAACATTCGAACCTGAAAGGCCCAGATTTCCAGTATATATATATATATATATATATATATATATATATATTATATATATATATATATATATATATATATATATATATATAGTTTTAGTCCTGATGGTCTAATTAAAAATTTGGTAAGGAATAAATAAACCAATTGCTGAGCGAAGCTCCAGTATCACTGCATTGAGTATACTACGAGATGTGTATGAAAAGTATCGTGAATTTTGTGTTTTTTTCAAAAATAATTTATTTATTCATGAATACCTATTTTGTCCCCTTCAATGAAATCCCCATGAGATATTACACACTTGTGCCAACGGTTTTTCCAATCTCGATAAAAATCATTGATAAAGATCGATATGTTTAGGTCCTCAGCAACTTCTCTAACGGCGATTCCACGATTGGCCAATATTATTTTCTCCACATCATTAATTTTTTCGTCTGTTGTTAAAGTGCTTGGGCGTTCGGCACGCTCTTCTTCGTTCACATCTTTTTGGCCTTCTGAGAACATTTTGTACCACCGATAAACGTTGCTTCGGTCCAAGGCAGATTCTCCGTATGCCACAGTCAACATTCGGAATGGATCCGCGCACTTAATTTCGTTTTTCACACAAAATTTGATACAGGTTCTTTGATCCATTTTTTTGAATAGGTAAAAATCGAAGACAATCCAATTAAGTGAACATTCAAAATGACGTCATAAGTCATAAGACATGAGTACCATAAATACCACATAAAACAACAAAAAGATGGAAATTCGAATGTACGTAACCCGCGAAAATTTAAAATTCTCGATACTTTTTAAACACACCTTGTAGTATGTTTCTAAGAATATAAATACTGGTGGGGTCTTTGCTTGCGTCGTTTCATAGTTTGCCGATTCCATATTTATTACATTAACATTAAAAGAGAATCCAAAATGAAGCGATTTAGTAGTGAATTATAAGATTATACCTCTACCTCACTGCTGTTACTTATAACGGTCTATGTTTCAATTTTGGTGCTACTTTACTCTCTTTAGCGAAAGAGTCATAAAGAAGAATGAACATTAAGACGAAATCTACAATTGGACAAACAACCCTCATGATTAAATTTACTTAGAGTAATTTGAGTACATTTTGCTTTACTTTTAATGTGTATGCGTTTTATATTGACTTTTTATAGAGAAAAAAAAAATGATTTTTTTATTTTAATCCAACATAACGTAAATGAAATTTTGCTAGATTGCAAAAACTAAAATAAATTTAAAAGAATGTAATATAAAAGGTCTAAGAAAGAAAGTAAACTAACATAAATAGTAAAACTATAGAAAGAGGATGCACTTGTTTTAGCAGCATTTTGTATTTTTACAAAATACAAAATTTAGAAATATGTCTAAAAAATTATATTAAGTTTCATCTAGAAACATTGAGCATGTTAAAACAAGTGATGAAGAGAACTGGAATGGGTGTTAGAGAGGGAAGGAAAAAGCACTTATGGAGTGATGGACGTTACAAGGAGTTATTAATTATTAATATGATTGCTAATTAATTAATTAATGACTTCATTGCATTCTACGAAACTGTCAAACAAAGTAAAATTAATCCATTGAAGATATGCAATTAAATTATGTCGTTGGTTAAAAAAATGTAGACGTTACATTATCAGTTAGTTTATTGATCAGTTTAAGATAAAAATCGATAAATATAAGTATTTTGTTTAAGTAACTCACAAAATATTTAAGTGGCGAATGTATTATATACATGATGCGACCTGTGATGCCAAGTGTTTATCCGGGAAAGTTAAACATCGTGTCGGAGGTCAATAGCGCCTTGGGTGTCGATACCAAATCTTAAATTTCGAGATAATAAAAACAGTATAGTTTTCAAACCCTGCCATCACGTTGCGTATAAAGTACCTCGAGCCCTCTGGCTAAAGTAAGCATTAAATTCGTTTATAAATACCTGGAGTATACAAACCCTGTTTCAATACTTTTATACTAAAATGTTATCGTATTCTCCACGTGATTTATGTTATTTATACGTCGTTTTTCAAATTTAAAAGTGTTCTGTTTTGTTTTCATGACTTTTTATTGCTTTCTGCATTTAAGGGAGCGATTTTTTTAAACATTTAGTCATATCGATATGTAGCGAGCACATTTGATGCTATCGTTAAGAGTAAAAATTACTTCCGATGTCAGAATATTTAACTTTTCGTTATCAACAATATTTCTTTTTTTTTTTACACAGCAGCATTTTATTAACATTATATCAATTTTTCACTAACAATGGTGAAAAAAGTTAAGTTGCTTTTAGCAATTGAGCTATGGGACAATTGCACAAAGCTATAGTCCCATAGTTGAGATTGTGACGTGCATAGCAATCAAAGCAACGTACTCACAATATTACACTACAATACACTTAATTCCTGTTTATTCCTCCTAATAACTTTGGTTATTACTTTTATTACTCCGTATTAAGAGGAAAAAGTGATATAGATAAAGATTATGGAGTTAATTCTTTTTATCAAAGAATAACGAAGACCTCATAAACAAGTTGAGAAGTCCTTTTCATAGTTTAAGAAGAAATCATAAAATATTTTCTACTCCCATTTAAAACCTTTTCATTTTCCAATAAATTGCTCTTCTTTTTACTATAATTTGTTTAATAATTGTATAATGTACTTACAAGTATATTATACAGTATCATATGTATATAAAATTCATTTTTGTAATAAATAAAAAAAAAGAAAATAAAATTTTAAAAATATAACAATACGAAAAAGTTGTAATTTGTTCATTAATTTTCCATGGATTTATCAGATCAGATTGAGAAATGTCGCTATGTTATTAACTAGATTAGGTAACACGTTCTCTTATCTTTAAGGCTCTTTAAGAGTCCTAATATAATGTTTGTTTATTAACAAAAGACTCATGGCTCCTCCTCTCTCTAAATACACATATATATATATATATATATATATATATATATATATATATATATATATATATATATATATATATATATATATATATATATATATAAATATTTATAAATTTACACATGTGTGTATTTAGAAAGAAGAGCGGCCATGAATCCTAATGTCTCCAGTTTTGTTTTAGGGCGTCCTGAGTGGTTGTCTGTCTGTCTGTCTGTGTCTATGTTTGTGTGTGTGTGCGCGCATCTGTTATCATTGTATAGTTCCTAGTGTATTTTTGCTAGAGTTAAAACTTGTAGAAAAATCAATCTACCGCAGTAGTTGTGCTATTCGGAAATTATTTTTATGACGTCATTAACCCGCAATAATGACTCAACGAAAATTTAAAAATGCGGAAAAATTATGCGATCCAATTGCAATTTGGCTTGCATGTAGCTATGTATAAGACTCACATATATGCCGAGTTTCATCTCATTATCTGCATTAGTTTAATTTTTATGGAATGACTTATGCACTATGCACATTCTTAATAAAACTGGAAAAAATCTGGAAATGATTAAATTAAGTAGAAATTTAGTACAAGTGTATACTTTTACGTAATAAATAAGTACACAAAGTTTCATTTCAATGCGACAAGTATATCCATAACTTTTGTTGGATCATAAAAGTTAAGTTGCATTAAGCGTAGTCAGTGTTGTATGGATGACCATTGAAAATGAAACTGATGCATTTACTATCTGAACACTAGCAAAGCGAGTCCGAAAACATGTTGGAGTTTAAATTTGGCAAATTGTATATCCTGAGGACTATCGAAGCGAGTCCGAAGCAGAGAGGATAAGCTTACCTGATTTTTTTACTTATTACGTTTTTCTTGATGAGATGATTGGATCGTTTTAAAGGTAGATTCCAATCAGGATTGCTTTCCTAATGTTTAAAACAAGATACAGAGGAACCAAAGTTCTTTTTGGTTTTTAGAAAGCTCATTTTGTAATGGATCAATAGAACTTGTTTCCTAAAATATTGGTTTCTCTATTTTACAAGTAACCCTGAAGAAAGAAAGATTGGTATTAATTTGAAGAGGAAATTAATGATAAGTATAAGGTTGTGATTTTAAAATAGGATTGTCAAACAGTCGCCTAAAAAGCAAGGCAATTAATTTTCGTAAAACATAATTTTGAAACTCTAAACTAACAGTGTAAAATATAAAGTTTGACTCTGAAACTACTTATTATGCTTTCGCAAAGCCTTCTATTAGAAACAAATTTGCAAAATAGTTTATCAAAAATGTGCATATAAATTCTGTTTGAATTATAACTTTCTATAAAGCGTATATTATTGGACTAAGATGTACAAAGCAGTATATAATACAGCACATAAGTACATATTATCAAGTATTTGCTTCTTTTGAACCCTCGTCAGGATGAAGAGTCCTTGGGCTATAAATGTTTTCCCTTAACTTCTGGTTTTGACTTAAATCTTGATTTCTTTCAAACACAACCGCTTTTACCTCTTGGCTATTTATTATTGCCTATTTAATTTCTTATATCTTGTGAAATAGAATCTTATAATAATAATAATATTAGGTGCTAAATAATTGGAAAACACATTCATAGTAAGATTAGTTTTTGGTCTAAATGAGAAATCATTTATTTTATTTGTCAGTGATGTTAATCTACGTTAATATACGAGTGAGCCAAGTTATAATTGGAATTTCGTTTCCTAGAAATCAGTCTATCTCACGTTAGTATTAGTTTAGTTTTCTTTATTAATAAAATAATTATTTATGCCACAAGAGTTAAAAGAAAGTTCTGTAGTCCACATTAAAATTAACTCTTTAGGCAAATCCGAAGGAGGAAACTTCTTCAGATTCAGAGGCTAACAGATCGAGATAAACTAGTTAGCTCCCGACGCAGGCCAGTATCCAGAAAAGAGCGAGGGGAAAATTTTCGCCCCCTCTAACAAAGTATTTTTCTGTAAAATCCAGTAAAGGTGTATGAAATATCGTCCCTTTTGAGTTTCACCTACCTACAAGTTTTGGGTAGCTACGGGCCTGTCTTACATTCCTGTTGCATATTAAATATTATCTACGACTATACTCAACTGATACAATCAGATATAAACCATAGATATAATTTTAAACACCTTTATTACTACTGTGTAAGTTTTGTTCATTCACATTTCAATTTAATCTATGGTAAATAGGGCCTAACCTTCTGTTCTGTCTGAGTAAATTTGATTATTTAGGCACAAAGATTCTCTTTACTTCCTTGTTATTCTAAACTCTCTTGGGTATCATTTAAAGTAATGTTTCCGTACACAGGTTAAGTGTAAGATATAACTATGAGATGGGATTATTAGGAGAGCCATGACACTCGGTTTACTTATCGGAGCATTCGCCATAATCGACACTATATGTAAACTTAATTTCAACTGTTTGCCGTAGTCTATACTATACTTAGATTTAACTTGTATAAGAGTGTTTATCGTAACCTAAACTATATGTAAAATCAACTTAACAGAGTGTTCGCCGTAATCAGCACTATGCGTGAATTTAAAGTGTTTGCCGTAACCTACACTATACGTAAACATATATTATCAAAGTGTTTGCCGTAACTTACACTATACGTAAACATAAATTATCATAGTGTTTGACGCAACCTTCACTATACGTAAACATAACTTATCAAAGTGTTTGCCGTAACCTACACTATACGTAAACATAAATTATCAAAGTGTTTGCCGTATCCTACACTATACGTAAACATAAATTATCATAGTGTTTGACGTAAGCTACACTATACTTAAACCTAACTTGTTTGTTGATAAAGCATTGCTGATTAGACCATGATTCTTTAGAATAACTTATTTATTTAATTTATTGACCATGCGATATGGACAACCATATCGAATTAAAAACTATAATCAATCATATGTTTAGCGCATTTCCTTTGAATAATACATAGTTATCAAACCATATATTATTCAATGGAAATGCGCTAAACACTGACTGAGGTTTAAACTATAGAGTATATGGTGTGCACTACCAATTTTCCGCATTTCCTTTTGAAAAATACAGATAAAATGAATTGCGAGTGGTGCTTGATAATTCAGTAACTGCTCAAGTTATAAAGCATAATTCGAAACATTATGCAAGAAATAGATTGTTAAACACGGGAACACGCATTCCAAAGGAAATTCGCCCGGTATGCGAATTGCCATGCCAAAAATATTTAATCTATGTTTAGCCTACATTCATTGGATAAGTACTTACGAAGTTATTATTTATTTTTTATTTATAATTTAATACCATTATTTATTTGTTTTATTTATTTATTTTATTTTATTTTCATCCTCTTAGGTGTATATATTTTTTAATTAATATATTTATTATTACAGTTTTTCTCCCTATCATTTCATTAATTTATTATTATTTATTTACTTTCTTTTAAAGAGGCTAATTGGTAGTTCTGTAAATTTAAAATTGTTAGTTACCGATATATGAACTTAATTTTTTTTTTTGTTTTTCTTTTCCGCACTTAAACCGTGTATAGGAAATGTATCGTGTTCACCCTAAAAATTCATAACCAATGTTTCATCGTAATTATCAGTTTTAGCCGTTTTCATAACGTTTTGAATGATTTTCATCATGTTTTTTGTGTGAGTGTGTGTATGTGTGTGTGTGTGCGTCTGTCTGTGTCACGCATAACTCCTGCTGTGTTTATACTAGTGACTTTAAATTCGCTACAAAAATCAGACTTTAGGTCTACTTGTGATAACCTAATTCGTTAAATCATCAAATTTAAAAAAAATCGTTAAAAATCAAATATTTACCAAATCGAGTTAAAATTTCATAGAAACGTACATATATAGGTCATAAACTGATCCACAAAATTTCATTTTGGTATTTGTTGCCATTTTATAAATTTTTACTTTTTAATTTTTAAACTTTGACGGCCTATGACTTTTAATATTCTCCCAGCATTTCGACAATGCAGAAAAAACATCGAGAAATAGCAAAACTTATAATAAAATAGGGGCGGAAATTCGAAAACTGTTAAACTTTTAGATTGAAAGTTATCGACGAACATATAAATTTATTGAGGAGAAACTTAAAATCTGTTACAAAGTTTATTTAAATATGCCAAAATCATAACTTTTTACCTATAAAATTTAAATAAACAAATTTATGATACATTGATAAAATTTTGTGTGAATATCATAATAAAAAACTATACTAAAAAACAAGGCTGTCAAGCATGGTCACGGGTCTTTAAAACATTCACAGATGCAGTATTACCAATAATATTTAATGAATGCCTATCCGCTGTATTAATTCTCTAAACTTTAATTGCTTTAAAACCTTATATATTTAATACGCTGATCGAAGTAATAACACCTTATGCTTCGAGTAATCATGACATTCTGAGGACAAGCGAAGCGAGTCCTAAGTTGTGAAGAAAAGTACTGAGGTGCCTTGTACTGAAGAGTTTTATTTTGTAAATTTAATTATTGAAAGGAACTTAATCGATAATTAATTATGTAAAGACATTGAAAATGATTTATGAACATTCATTGTATCTTGAAATCAAATAAATTTATATTTTATTCGATTTTGTAGGTACGGTATTTGGTTTCTATGGGATAGAATGTGCTTTCTCAGTGCTTAATAAAACTTGGTATTTATTATCAGTATTTGTTCTAGTTTTATCGATTGACATATACAAAATTTTGTAAACAATTCACGTTTTTTGACTGATACGTTAGAAAGTTTGCTTATATCGTGGCAATATGTCATTTATATTAATTATTTACACGAAAAAGTAATATAGGATAACAGCATGCCCGCAAAGCGGCCCCCTAGCGCCAACGTCGCGTAGAAACTTAAGAGGCCGAAGAAGTCTTGTTTTACTTTTTAGCAACATTATAAACATAAATATATTTTGATTCAAAATATAAACATATTTTTACAAAAACATTGAAGCCATTTTATACTAGTCTGGTTAACTTTGAAACTTAAAATATGCATCTTTTATTTGAGAATACCCTACAACATGTCTTGCATTTTCGATAAAAATAGGTACTACCTTGGAATTTATACTAATGTTGTATAAAATATATATGAAAATATACGTAAATATTTAAAGGTCAAAAAGGTTAGTCTTAAAATTAAAGTACGATAAATCACTTTAACTCGTTGTATACTCGGCTCCTTGTTGCCTTCGTGCAACATTTGCCTTTTAAATATTTATTTATAAATCCTTTTCGAATGATAATTATAAAAAAAAGTGAGAAGTATTTTTTCGCATATCATTTCGCCTTTGGCATTAACCCAATAATAATATGCGTAAAATAAAAATTAAACACCCCATAAAGTTG
Source organism: Microvelia longipes (assembly GCA_018340805.1). Classification (NCBI taxonomy): domain Eukaryota; kingdom Metazoa; phylum Arthropoda; class Insecta; order Hemiptera; family Veliidae; genus Microvelia; species Microvelia longipes. Next base: position 43,789,247 of record JACMZG010000008.1, on the reverse strand, counting down.
GCAAAAATATAATTTATTGTACCTATCTTCTTTGATGCATCTTTTTCAATTCGGGTAAAAGTTGTGATTAACACATAAATTTATATAATTGAGTTACGCTATCGAAGCTGTACCATCTTGACATTTATTGCTTCATGATTTGACATAAATGATACATTATAAATTCTATATACTTAATAAAAAATGATATCTTAGTTTTATAAAAAAACAAAAAAAAAACGGGGTTACATTTTTCAGTGGATTTTATGCCCTCTGGCATTTAAAGAATTTAATTTATATGTATTAAAAGAAAAATAAGAAGAGCTTTTGTTTTGTATAAATTTAACTTAGATGGTTATCTTTTTAGTACTTTCTGACACGGTTCAAACATATGTGTTCCTCTTTGTTAATTTTACGGAGACAAATTCTGGAATACGTTAAGTATAATTGTAAAAAATACGACCTAAAAATATATTTTAATTGAAATATTACCACATAGTAATGATATTAATATAAGATTATTTTTGTTATTATTAAAATAGGTATGTAATCGACATATTATTGAACGACATATTTAATAACAATAAGAAATCCTCACGAGTAAATATTATCAAGTTACTGTCCTAATGAATTTAACGTAATGGTGAAGAAGATTCAAATTCGATTTAGTTGGAAAGTTTTGGTTCATGAAAGAATAAATGATGCAGATGACCTTTTTCTAAATAAAGTAAAAATATATTAAGAGATTTAAATAATTAAGCTGATTAAAAGACAAGTAAATCCACTCTTGGTATACTTAATACTCGTCCAGTTACAGATTATTCTTACTAGTTATAATTCTTTACCGAGTTGCAGATATTTATACCTAGGTTTGACATTAATCCAGTCTTAAAATTTAAATACTTATAATAGGTTTTAATTATAATTTTGTTAATATTAATTACAAATCCAACCAAAGAATCAACGTTACAAATAATTATTATTTCCCTGCTAACCAGTGACATAAATGCATCGTTATCCAGCATTTTTTATGTGATATGAACTCAAATTTATATGAAACAAAATACTGCAATATGCAATGTCTGTACGCTGTCTAAATCTTCCTTTTATATACGTTTAAATACTATTATAATTTTTTTATCCTTTATTTATTTGAACTTTGTTTATCATCAGATAAGGTATAAAATGGTTAATAACAAAGGTGTTAAATCTAACATCTCATATTTATAAAATTAAAATACTAATATTTCTGGTTTATTTTTTTTATTATTTGTTCGTTTTTTTTATTTAAAAGGGATAATACTTTTATTTATTTATTTTTATTCTATTCAGTTAATAGTAATTAACTTACCAAAAGAGAGAGAGAGGCGAGTTTTTGTTTCCTGGGCAGTCAAGCTGAAAGAACTAAATTGATTAATTCCCGAGGCTTGCCAAGGATTGATTCCTCGGCTATGTAAACTGTATAATTTCTTAAATAATTTGCCTTCTAAGTTAAATTCTAAAGCTCCTCGATCGGTTTTATCGATTTTTAACCTTTTTTTAAAAAATCAATCAATCTTATAAATGAATCGAAGAAAATAAATATATGTTGAAATTTTGGTGACAATAATAAATATATGTGCTGTTAGCTTATTCACAATGCGAAACAGTGGCATTCAGCATTGTTTTATTTATATTTAAAAACAAAGATTTTGATATCCATACCAAATGTTTACAATGGGACTTCAAAAATTATCAATTAATCTTTTTATCATTTCATTTTAATCAAGAATCTTTAATAAAAGAGATGTCACGATAAGAATAATATGATGATAAGAATAATATGATCCATGAACGTTTTATGAGATAGAGACAAACTTACCCTAAAAAGGTTGTAACAAAGGCGCGAAACGCAGATTTCGTAACATGATGACGTTACATAAGACATGATGAGTTCAACATATTATTACACTTCAGGACACATCACACATCACATATTTAAACAGCTAACCTTTATTATTTTCATTAAAAATATTGAGACATGAGGTGGTAAAAATTAAAATAATGTATATTATTTTTTCTATTTTGCTGCTGTTTTTTCTCTCTCAATTGTTGGATCAATTGTTAGGTGATCCAATCGACTTAGTGTATCACCCCTAAATTTAGTGTATAAAATTCTAAATTTAAAAGTGCGTTTTGCTCCCCCTGGAGGTAATATTTTGATATTGTGTTTAATCAGGGGTTTTCTATTTCTTTTTCTTAAAAGGTTGGTAAAATTGATTGAATAATATTTGAACATTACCAAAGTGAACCAAATAAATAAACCATTTATTTGCACAAATAAATATTACATACTCAAGTATTAAAAGCTAGTTTATAGACACGGCACTGGGCCGTGGTGTCCTCACTGCAGAGGAACCAAAGTGAACCAAACCGAATTAAAAACAAATCAATGTTCGACTTTTAAAATAATGTTGTGAACCATAATTAAAGAAAATCGAAAAAACACTAATTTACTTTATGTGGGACTTCCAATTATAATCTTCACATTTCCTACCTAATTACTGTAGGTGAATCAAATAAAGGGTACCACATATGACATATTATTATGAAATTATAATCAGAATCTCCAAAAATATTTGACTGTACAGTATAAAACATTCTGTGCTTTTATTTATGCATAAAGTAATTTCCACTTGCGCCATTACATTGCTGCCTCTAATAGAAGTCCAAAAACCACAGCTTTCTTTAGTAATTGATGATTAGTTTTTGTTTAAATTTTCCCTCCACAGTACTGAAAATATTATTTTGAACTATATTTTTCCTATTTATTGTTCTTTTATTTCTTAAGTATATTTTTTTCTGACTATAATCCCATACTTAATTATTAAAGATAATATTATAAAAAACTAATATTGGCTATTTTATAAGATTTAGGGACTGATGAAAAATAAAAGTATTAAAATAAAAATTTTACGCGTGAAAGGTATATTATATGTAAAACAAAAAAGTATTTTAATAGTTTAAAATTTAAAATAATAAGCGAGAGGCTCAAGATGAATATTAAATGCCATCACGACTTGAGGGTTGATTTATTGAGATGTAATCTGTTGTAGCAAGCCAAGCTACTTCAGGTATGACTTGTAAACAAACAGACCACCTCACACTGTCGTATCATCAGATATTTGCATAACGTTTAATATCCAAGTACCTGTAATTATACTTTAATACCCTGTTATTACGTCCTTCGTATCCGTTAACTCTATTTTTTACCTGAAAACCACGTAGCCTTGTTTAGCGCCAGTTTATGGACAAAATTTAAATAAGTTGCAATATATAGTCAGATGTATTACCTGTTGCATGCATAAACATATTTCCAGGATTAAGTTTATTATTATAAGTAATAACCATGCTATTGAAATCATGTTTATAAATTAAGTAATTTGGAACGTAGTTATTTCTAGGTTGCAATTTTTGTACATAAAATTCTATTGATATACAAGACATTTATTTAGCATATTCCATTACTTTGTATTAATTTATACTACGATGATGTGATATTGATTTTAGTACAGTGTAATTAGGCACGCATGTGTTAATTTACCAGGTTTATAAGACTTATATCAATTAAAACATTTTGACGAAAAATTGATTTCAAGTCAAGCTAAATTTGCATTTTTAAAGTTCGTGGCCATGTAATGTAAAAAACTTCTGGCTCCGAGGTCTGCAAGCCTAGCGAATTTCCTTTGAAATGCGTTTTCCTTGCTTTACAAATTTAATCTTACTTCAATCTTCTGTTCATGATTCGTAACCTAGCAGTATCATACTACTTGTTACCTGACTGTTTCCGAATTTTTAAAGGAAATGCGCATATTTATCCTACAAAGCTTTTGTCATCGTAATATATAAATCGTAATATGATTATAATTATGCATCGTAATATCCAAAATGCATTGTTCGATGTAATATCAACCTTAAGAAATCGAAGCTAAAATATATAGCTAAATATTTTAATTTTTAAAATGTTTAAGCTAAAGTGATGTAGAAATTCATACAGTAGGGTCCAACTCCCCCTGGAATAAGCTGTTTTAGATGGGCCTGCTTTAAGTTCATCGTTTCTACACTAGAGGCAGGTCGGTTCACCTTGTACGGCATATATAAAATAATTATTTAATCATTTTCGGGATTTAAATTATTTAAAAGCATCTTTAACCGTGTTAAAATTTATTAATTATTTAAATGTTAATTTTCATAAAATGTTATAAAAATATAAACGCTGTGTTACTTTTAACTAGACCTGATATCATAATAACCATGACGTGCAAAAATGGAAATTAATTTGCGTGTTTATTGCTTTTTTATTTGTTTTTTTTAATTGGAAAAAATGCTAAATTTATCTATATTCTAAACAATAATCTTATAAAAAACTAAAAATGTTATAAAATTTGTCTTGTTTTTTCTAGTTTATAGACGTCTCGATTAAAACTGATAACAATATTGATAACAGTTGTACAAGGTGGAAACTAGCGCTCGGTGCGGTAGTTGATGCAACTAGTCCCTGTTTTTTAGGACTTCCTCAAACCAGGGAGTTAGACCACTGTGTCCCGCGCCCCCATCTCTACTGTATGAATGTTTACATCACTTTAGTTTAGGGGCTCTTATTTTTAAAATTCGGTAACACTCGAGTAAAATGAAGTAATGCTACTGCTCCAGGTTATGAATCATGAACAGAACTTTAAGCAAGATAAAATTGTAAAGCAAAGAAAAACACATTTCAAAGGAAATTTGCCAGGCTTACGGACCTCTCGGTTTAGTTTACTAAACAAAAATTTAAATAAATGTCACTTGAACTAAGTTGTAAAACTTAGTAGTCCGGTACCTTCTTGCTTTAACTACCCTGAAACTTATGGTTAGAAGACCCAATCTCAGTTCTTAAGGTGTACTTTATTGAAAACTTTTTCAGGAAAACAATTTTTGTTATAAACAAAGTGTTTTTTAGTTATTTTACCCGCTCATATCGGTTTTGTTTGGTTTTATAAACTGGTTTTACTACATTCTAAATCTAGATAATCACAAACAACGGTGCCGTTGTTATTTTTTTCCTTTTAACAACTTTTAGTTTTTTTAGACTTTTTGGACACTTAATAGTCGTATCGACTCCAGACCAGTTTCATTCGATTCAGCAAACCAAAAAATGTAAACGAGAACCTTTTGTCCGACAAAATATTATAATCTAGAACTTTACCGATTTAAAAAAAATGCTGACATAGCAACACCTGGGTCCCGTTTTACGAAAGTAAAAGGCTTGTAGTTTATTGTAAATCAAGTTGCAATAACATATGTACGACTGTTAACAAATGTACACTTGTTGCATTTTTCTATAAATAAACAATTTCTTGTCTACTACATTATTTGTAACATACACTTGTAAAATTTAAAAATTTTATTTAATAAGTCCGAGACTGAGTAACAAGAAAATTTGATACCAAAATTAATATAAAGATATGCTCCAATTTAAATTTTGAAAGTTACTGTAGAAAAAACATTTTGGTTATAAGGATACATACCAAACGATTGCCAAACAAATAATTCGTTTGGTAAGTTTAAATGGGTATTTAAACTTCCAGTTGTCAACTTAGTGGTCAACCAATTTTATTGGTTAACCATAAAAAGCGTTAGCTCCACACAAAGCTGAGTTAATCAGGGTGATGTATTTGAAATGTACCTCCCTTTATACACATCACTTGTGGTGTCGCCCATAATCAATGGGAAGGGAAATGATTACTTAATGGAGAATAATAAAAAACAAAATTCTTATAAAAAGTATGTATTCAAAAGATTACTTATAAATAATTAAGTATTGTTGGTAAAAAATCACTCTACTCCAGCATCCCTATATAAGGCAAATTGTTTTATTTATTTGTCACTTAATTATAGTTTATTGTGTCAAATGTCGTGCTCCGCCTATTACTAAACAAGTAATTATAATAAACTTCAGTATTCTCGTTTATTATTAATAAAATTAAACAATTAATGATTACATAATAAATAAATAAAGATTAAAGACCTCGGAGGATAAATAACGGATTTTGGGCACACTCCGTGCCTGTCTCCCGTCATATTTCATTCACATATTTTTGCCACAGGAAATTCGCTAGTAATAACTAAATTATATTTTGAAGGCTTCTTCAAATTAAAACCTTTAGCTGCAATATTAAACTTTCAAAAATGTGTTGGTGTCGGTGAGACCAACCATACATTTCAGTCATCTGTAATTAATGGGTTAACAAATCAACTCCTCCTTTTTACTTTATTTAAATAGTTTATCTGATGGAGTTAAGATGCAGTTAAACGCTAAGTAATTGATCGTATCTTTGCCAGACGTTTAACCTGGTGCTCATCTTTTTGCTTCATTTGAACTTCCTGTTCCATTATGTTAAACTGTGCTTCAATACTTAAAACTGTATATTACTTACTTACATCTCTTTTACTTAGCTTACATAGTTAACTTACTTATAGTTAACTAGTACATTATAAGACTAACTGTACATTATTTAAGACTGTATTCGAGAACATGACATATAGGTAATTTTATTTAAGACTTTATTCAAGAATATAACTTTTAAGTGACTTCATTTAGGACTGTATTCAAGAATATAACTTATAAGATACATTTTTAAAAACAGTTATTTAGGACTACATATAAGAATATAACTTATAAGTGACTTTATGCAAGACTCCATTCAAGAATATAACTTGTAAGTGATTTTATTTATGACTGGTTGCAAGAATATAACTTATAAGATACATTTTTAAAAACAGTTATTTAGGACTACATATAAGAATATAACTTATAAGTTATATTCTTAAAAACAGTTATTTATGACTGTATCTAAGAACATAACTTATAAGTGACTTTATGCAAGACTCCATTTAAGAATATAACATGTAAGTGACTTTATTTATGACTGTTTTCAAGAATATAACTTATATGTTATATTCTTGATACATTACATGAAACACATTACTATATTTAGGAATTTATTTAAAAAAATACTTATAAGTGACTTCATTTAGGACTTTATTACTCAGCTTCAAGTATTAAAATTATAATTTAGGATTGAATTAAAGAACATAACGCATAACTGACTTTTAATTAGGACTGACTATATTCAAGATTATAATTGATGTGACATTATGATGTAGGTACACTATTCAAAAACCTACTTGTAACAGGCATTTTAAGCTCCTAATTTAACTTTTCATGGTTTGAGACGTCCATAATCTATTTTTCATTCTTACCAATTAAATATTAATAAGCGATGTGCATTTGCTAAAATAAATTCACTAACAAGTTAATAAAAATTATTAATAAACAACTAAACAAAAATTATAAGACAACGAAAAAGGGCGTGTACCAATTATTAATAAACATAAAATTAAAAACAGACCTGATATTACAGCTCTGAAGCCGCTTCTTACCACAATATATCAAAAATTTATGCTTTTCAATCGATATCTTATCGATAAATTTGCCTTATCTCTCTATCTGTTGGAGAATTAGTTTTATAAAATTAATTTTGTCGATAGAAAACATGATTCCAAGGATTGCAAATTAAAAGTTGTAATCTCGATCAACATATTTCCTAGATTATAGTTTTTATAGCCATAAAATTGGAAATAAAAGATTAATAGGCAAAATAATGCAGTTTTCTTTTTATTAATTTGGCTCTGTCCTATTTATGGAAGAGAAATCCATCTGAAATGTAATAAATAGAAAGATGAAAGGTAGAAGATTTTTTTTAAATTAATTTGAAACGTTAATTAACAATAGATAGATGATATACCGCAACTAAATATACAGAGTACGTATGTTTGTCTTTCACTTATATGTCATCATGTTTTTTTTACTGACGCTTTATCATTTTATTGGAAACACTCAACCGCTTCGCGACCCCGTGTCTCCATGGTGTTTGTCCTATATCAGTTTGTCATATTACTAGTATATATAAGTACTAATGCTATTAATAAAATTTAACTTCGTATATATGTCATCCATACATAGTCGCACATGCGTATAAAATTTCAGCTCCATCAGAAAACTTTTTTAAATTTTGGTAAGTTATTATTGTTGGTTAATGACGTCATATATTTCGGGGCATTAACAAGGTCGATTTTCGTTCTAAGTTTCATGTCGATCCGAGAAAGTGTTTAAAAGTTAACACTCGATCTAATCCTATGAGGCATGGATAGTGCGACGCCTTAAGTCCTTCTTAGAGACCGTCTTCGATCTCTATATATTGTCTGAATGTGGATCACAGTGTCTTCTTTGATGTGGATCAAAGAAAAATTATTGATGTTCATTCCATTTCATATAATTTATTGAGGCGCGTTCACGATAAACAATTTTTTATCACTTTGCGCCATAACACTGCCGCAATTTTATTAACCTGATTTCTGTTAATATTTTAGAGCCAATTTATTTTTCAGCAATATCCTCAAGTATGCTTTAAAAAAGAAATGATGGAGCTGGATTTGTAGAATTAGACAACGGCCTTCCTTCTTAATTGGAACGTTATTGGTTGGTTATTGTTGCTACGCTATAGATTACTAGCTGTGGATTACATTAAACAACAATTTCCGTCTTTTTTAAAAGAATATCAATATTATGTAGCAGAGCCGGCTTGCACCATCAGCTGTGCCTAACATAGCAAAATCATAAGAACAATGTTAAAATCATAATAAAATGTTAAATGATAAAAAAATAAATAAAAGTATAAGAAATGCTACAACTTAAATATAAAAAGACAGAAAAACCATTAAAACTTTGAGATAATTATAAAAAAAAATTCTACGGACAGATTAATAATTTCATTTTTCTGGAATTGCATTGGGGTAAAATAAATAAAGAATAGGACCTAGGATACTTCTTTACGAGACTCCATCATGCAGAGATATAGAAAAACATAAAATACGCCGCATTTATACTGCAGCATGTCTTGGGACTTGCTGCGCACGTCCTAAGATGAAACAGAATGCATCCGTTTTATTCTCACCGGTCACCCATACAGCACTAACCATGCTCAATGCTGCTTAACATCATGGATACACTTAAAATCAAAAAATCTCAAAATACACTGCTTAAAATCATGGATACATTTGTCGTATTAAAACGAAACCAATTGTGCCTATTTATTACGTAAAGGTGTATACTTGTTTCTAAATATCAACTCAATTAGATTATTTTCCGATTTTTTATTGTTTTCTTAAAAGCGTACAAAAGTCATTTGATAATAATTGAACTAATGCTGATAATGAGATGAACCGTAGCACATATTTAAGTCTCATACATGGCTACATGCGTGCCAAATCTCAATCTGATCGCATAATTTTTCCGCGTTTTATGATTTTTCGAAATTTCTGCTGTCATTATTGCGGGTTAATGACGTTGAGGAGTGAGTTTTAGTTGGTATGAGGCAGACCCTGAGTCCAACACTGTTGACAGACCGCTGTCTTCGAGCGTAAATGCATTTTTCTCTCTTTTTTGGTAACATTTTTTCCGCAGGAAAAATTTTGCCAAAATAAATCCAATTCTTATACTTACGGTATAAATTTGGAAAAGTAAAAAAAACTATGAGGATAAAATAAATGGTATAGGGAAATACTTTTTTGAGTTTCCAAAACTCTCGATCATACTTTATTAAAACCTTCCCCTCGCCGGTAAAGATCGGAAATTAGTAATTATTCCTGTGAAGTAAGGATGCAATTAAATAAACAACACGAAGACACTGTTCCATTGTGTAATCCAAATTGACAGTTTGAAAGTTTTCTTTTACGGTAAGAAAATTTGTGGCAATAGAGGAGTATCACCGGGGTTTCATAGGTTGCCGAGATAGAGAAAGATGATTGTTTTAAAGGATTTAGAAAGCATAATAATTTAATCAAGTAGTTGGGTGTTTGAGGAATATAGCATTTCATAAGCAATGGATACTCTTCTTAGCAAGGCGCCATTGGATTTTAGCCGTTATTTGGTCATAGGTAACAGATTTTCTAAATGTAAGCTATTTAAATATGTATTGGATATATAAAGTATCAAAGCCTTTATGTCAGGTGGAAATAATACACAGCGAATACTGTGGACATGATACTATTTTTACTTACTGCTTGAAACAAATATGTAAATACACATAAATTACCTCAAACATTTGCAACTGTTTCTAGCGAATTGTCATCATGTTTTCAGTTATTTTTAACTTAATTTTCCAATGAAATACAGAGATTTACTTTTCATGTCCTTTTTATATCCTCTCACGGTTTTTTAAATTGAATAATTTATTTATGAAAACTCTTGATTTAAAATCAGAGCACTTTAAATATAAAAGTGTCCATAAAATATAAATAACTATCAATTAAATGAATGCTTTATGGTGCTTTTTTTCTTGATGTATGTTTATACAAGATAAAAATAGGAATATATAAACCTGCACTGTATAAATTGGTAATAATTAATCAGTTTTTTTATATATACATTAGGTATTCTTTAAAACTTGAATATTTGCCTTGTATTAAAAATTATTGTTATTTAAAATTATTATTAAAAATTATTAATTATTGCCTTGTATAAAAAATTATGGCGTGGTGCGCATGTCGGGCGAATTTATTTTGAATTCATGTTTCCATGCTTAACAATTAAATTCTTGCTTAAGGTTCCGGTTTAAGTTTTGTACCTTGAAAAGTTACTTATATATGCACTTTTTGTTACACATTTTTCAATAGAAATGTGCATTATTATCCTGATGGTTGTACGAAACTATGCCTCTAAAACTGGCAGTGCGCACTATTATTTACACTACTTTAATGTTCAGTTAGTGTTTAGCACTAAAGATATATATATATATATATATATATATATATATATTATATATATATATATATATATATATTATATATATATTATATATATATATATATATTATATATTATATATATATATTAAGCACCTCTTAAGACATCTATCACATCAGGACTACAAACTTAAATGTACTGAAGAGCCAAATTGTTACTTAGTATGGAGATCATACCCATCTGGACTACAAGCTTAAGTGTACTAAAGACAATTGTTACTTATTATGGAGTGACTACAAGCTTAAATGTACAAAGAGCCAAATTGTTACTTAGTATGGAGATCATACCCATCTGGACTACAAGCTTAAGTGTACTAAAGAGCCAAATTGTTACTTATTATGGAGATCATACCCATCAGGACTACAAGCTTAAATGTACTAAAGAGCCAAATTGTTACTTATTATGGAGATCATACCCATCAGAACCACAAGCTTAAGTGTACTAAAAAGCGAAATTGTTACTTATTATGGTGATCATAGATATATGGACTTCAAGCTTAAGCAAACTAAAAGGCTGAAATAATTAGAATTTTTTTTTTTAAAACTATGTCTTATTGAATGCCTTTTAAATTACTACCGATTTCTTATGTACAGAATATGGTATGTATTACTAATTAATGGGTCAGAGCTGCATAAAGTTTTTGTATAAATCCTTTCTATCTCTTAAGATTTGAAGGAGGGAAGGAAAATGTATACCTCGTGGTTTAAATTTTTACTTTCAAAATAGGCAGTTTTGCTTCTTAAGTAACGCAAACTTGACAGGTATTAACAACTCTATAATATAATCAAGCTTATAGTTTATACTTAGTAAAACTGACATTGAGATCCAATAGGTAAAACATTATTACGAAACTACACGCATTGTTTAATCTAGGCTAATTCATGAGGAGTGTGTTCTCTACAAGAGGCCAAAAAAGTCAAACCAAATAGAATTATAAAGTATATGAGGGTATCAAATAATGCTGGGTGGTTATTTCGTCAGACAGATGTTCAATGCCTATGATTAACATTATGTATAATGGTATATTACTAACGGTATCTCGCTATGATAGAGTCGTATATATTTTGTCTTGATACTCAACGATACGGAAACTATCGCCTTAAGCACATCGTCTCGGCGTATTTTTTTTACAAATAAGGAACATTACACAGATTTATGTGCGTAGACTTCATGACTGTTGGCATTACCAAATGCGACGTAAAAAGAAAGTTAGTAAATAGTTTAATAAATCTCTTAGAAAAAAACTTTAATAAAGACGTGCCTACGGTAATTTTACATAGTCCTCTATGGGAGCTAACGTCTTTCAAGAAAAATAGTGGATAAAAATATTTGTGGGACACGATTTAAAGGAGTTATTTTTAAAAGGTTTAAAAACAGCGAAGGACGCTGGAGGCTATAAATTTGGTCAGGTTAAATTATGCATTTCACAAAGAGGAGTTGAAATGATGTAGTGCTGCTACAGAGAAACTAAAGACATGATATAAGCTCAGCATTCTGCCACAACAATATTCTCTCTCTCTAATTTGTAGCTACGACTCTGACAGAATTAACTGCTACCTGGTACTACTCTAGACATCCCCAACACAGTGTAATGTGCGTGCCTGTGACACCATAACATCATAAATTGCTACACCAATTTGCATCCTGATTTTAAAACAATTTCTAAATTGAATATCTCCCAATCAACAGGTAGCTAAATTTTTTAAAACACACAACACAATTTGGTCTTAAATTGAATATACAAGATAATTTTGACTACATACTACATTTTTTACTTCTATTAACTTCGTTTTGCATAGGCTTATTCGTATTTTACATTCTAATATTGTTATTTTGTAAATTTATTAATTAAAATGTGCAAGAAATAAATCATATGCCTGTTAACTCTAAACAGCAATTATTTTAAAAATCTGTGGAAAGAGATTTATGAAACAACTCGATTCCGAATTATTTGATAATAATGCGTATTATTTTGACTTGGTTTAAGTAAAATCTGTTTGGTTATGTCCACTCATAACTCATTATCAACGTTCGTGGTGTCCGATTTCCAGTAAATTTGCTCAAAATTGGTATCGATACAGAAGGAATTAATTTATCATAATAATCCGTTATATATTGTAAAGAGACCGTAATTGAATGGGACCCAATATTTTACGCATTTTTACACATAAAGTCCATATTTTATTTTTAAGTCATAGTTATTTTACATACAAACTTACATAAATGCATACATACATAATACACACAACATTATATATATATATATATATATAATATATATATATATAATATATTATATATATATATATATATATATAATATATATATATATATATATATATATATATATATATATATATTATATATATATAATATATATATATATATTTGATTAGTTAGTTTTTTCTGTTCAAAAGCACAAACCTTACCCCCCCCCCCCCCGCCCCTCTTTCTTCTATGCCCTTAGTCACATTCATTAGCTAGCTTAATTTTATTTTGGAATCCGATAAAAAAAAAATAAGGATTAATCTGAAAAACAATCATAATACATTATTCTCGTTTTTGCACACAATTTCGTAAAAGCCCTCTGTAAAAAAATGGTATAATATATTTGAGAAAGTAATGCTATTAGTTTAATAACAAATTTGTCTCGAAATCCTCTCCTTCTTGGGTCCCCTTATTATCATAATATTCATTTATGGTAATTTTTCAGGGTAAAAAAAGGAAGATTTTAAGTAAAGAAAAAAGTAGAGATTTAAACCTTTACATTAATATAAAATGGATTATACTTTATTTGACTCAACATTATCTTATAAGTTCAAATTATATCAAAATGAAGTAGAAATTTTAAAATATAATATTTTTTAATATTTGAACGCTATAAGTTACTGTAAAATTAAACTTGACTCTTTGGGTTGGAAAAATGCACAGCGAGGCGCACTCTACACTGAGTCTTGAAACCATGAAATGTTATTATTATTTATAAAGTAAATAATTGATTTGAGCGTTTGTATTTTTCTTCCCTTGTTTACACTCTTTAATAAACTTCAAGGCAAGGGATGCATAACTTATATTTCTTAGTATAAAAGAAATGATCTTCTCAACTAAACTAAGCAATGCCTTTTTAGATTACACTGTAAGATTTACAATATCTCGTTACAGACTCCCGGAGCCAACCTTATTCTAAGTTCTAATCTAAATAGACTGCTTCCTAGAAGGAAAGCAAAATGTATAATTGTTGGTTGTCAGGCTCTATTAGGCAGTGAAATCCATTTTATTAGTTTTATTTACCTATATTTTTTATTATCTTAAACGCCAAGTGTAACGGTCACTGGCTCGGTGCATCTCGAGACTATTTATTTCTCTTTTATCATTTTGTACGACCATAAAAAATATAAAATAAGGCTGTATGTAAAAAAAAAATACTCAAACTAATAATTTCTACTTATTTCGCTTTTCTTCCTTACGTAATTAGCTAAGTAATATAAAGACTCTAAGAAAATTTATTATCCTTAAGAATATCTTGCAATAGCTGGTACTAAATATGGTCGAAAAACAGACAAATACATAGGGGTGTCATTAGTTTAGTAACAAATTTTACGATCCTTATCTTAAACAAAATTAAAAATGTTAATGGACTATTTAGGTACACCAAGCAGGTATTTCTCCCTATTTTAATAGAAAATCTTTATTGAAAGATTTGATTTGAATAACTTACTATTTATTTCCTTTTGTAAGAAAATATTAAATCACCTCTTTACCATTAATTTATTGCTTCAGCGAAACATATAATTTTTACCACGCCATAAAAAATGACTAAAAGATATTTGATCTGATAAAATTAATTTCAAATTTATGTTATTACGTTCAAAAAAGGAAAATTATACCAAAGAGAATATTTATCTGGTCTGAAAAATTCGTTCTGACACATTATACTAATCTTATCATTTTTAAATCAGATTTATAATAAAGCCGATGGAGAGAGAGAGCACTGAAGGCATATTGATTTCTCTTCATTCCTTTTACGTTTTGTATATCATTTTAGTAATATTATATAGCTTCATAGAATTAAGGGAAATATTACTGAAAGGCATAAGAAAGGCTCTTTGTGGGGGCTGCAGACCGAATAAGGCTTTTAAACTCTAATGATATTTGACATTAGTATTCTTTGAAAAAAAAGCATTAAAGTATTTCTGTAAAGTTACTCAGCTTTCCTTTTCAGTTCAACTTCAAAAATGTTACACTTATTTTAATTTTAATATAGTTGAAAAAAATAATATTTTATGATTCTTATAACCTATCTAAGTATAAGGTAAAAATATTTATGTTTATGAAATCAATAACTTAGGTTTCTCCTTAAATGCTATTTTTAATCTAAGTTTCAATCCTTTATTTTATCATCTTGAGTTAAGCACGAATAAATAAATTGTAAAAAGTTAAAAGAAATGTTTAGACCTAGTTGGCACCTTCACCTATATGCAGCATTTCAAATGCGCTAAAATCTCTAAGTATAAAAATAGAGTTAAACATGGCCCTGGCTATGCTCTCTTCCCACAATAAATCAAACCCATAGGAGTTCAACATTAGAAATAGCATTTTGGGAATTGGATTGCTAAATTGGCATTGGATGGTTGTGTATTGAACAATGTACATGAATATTAAAGTTAATACCGTCATTAGAGAATACAATACAAAATTTGATACAGCATTACTAGTGATATTGATAGTGATAAAGGAAAGGTGATATCACTTAGCAAGTAGGCCAAGTAATAATTGGTTATTGGTAGTCGACTTAGTGGGGTGGGTACTAATATTATGGCGATAGCCGATAGCTCTATAAGAAGCTAGAACTAGCTCTGTAAGACAGGGTAATGTATTTTAAATATGTGTATATAATTATATTTATATACAGTTTTGCAAAACGATTAAGTTTTTAGTAGTTTTATTAACGATTTATTTCGAGATTAGGCGCCCCTGAGACGCCTATCCCAATAACGATTTTTTCCTAAAGAAATTCGCTAAACCTTCGCCTTTTTAGCGAAGGTTTAAGTAACTGGTTTAAAAAGTAAATTAGATTTTTATTCCGTCCCAACGAGTGTCCAATAAAGAAATCAAAGATAAGAATAGAGGAGATGAGGAATACACATCATGGCCACATACTAAAGCGCATGAAAGGGGCAGATAGTTAGTTATTATGGAGATCATGCACATCAGGACCACATACTTAAGCGAATTAAAGGGGCAAAACTCCCTTAAACAGAATATAGGTTCTACCTTATGAGTCCTTGCGCGGGAATATTGCACCCAATCCACAGAAGAACCGCGGCATAACTATGAGTTTCGAGCTTTCACTAGAAACAACACATGCCCCACTGCTGGACTAGCTATTCTGCTCTATAAAACATAACGTATATATATATATATATAGTATATATATATATATATATATATATATATATATATATATATATTATATATATATATATATATATATATATATATATATATATAATATATATATATATATATATATATATATTATATATATATATATATATATATATATATATATAATATATATATATATATATATATATATATATATATATATAATATATATATATATATAATATAACTATTATTGAGGATCCTAAATTTTGCCAAAATCCAGGCACAGTTTGCCAGGCATTGCACAGGCTTTTATTTTAAATAAAATAAAAATAAAGAGGCACAAATCATCCCAATCAATAAATAAAATATGTCTCTGGTTCACTCATATTAATATTGTATACTTTTGCCGGTGTAATAAGGAAGTCATTCTTAATATTAAGGCTTGAAGCAACTTACATTAAAGTTCTTAAAATTTTGAATTATACATTTGTTTTAAAACAAAGGAATAAGGGGTCAATAACTTGTATTCTGAAAGACCTAAAAATCTTTTATTTGAAATGCTCATAATTCAATATTTTATGAACTCACATGACATATTCGTAAAATATTTTATAGGTTAATATTCTCATCTATAGTTTTGTTTCCACAGATATAATTATTACTTTTCCTTGAAAATATAATACTTTTTTTATTAAAATACCTCTGAGTTAGGGTGCTATAAATCTTTATAGATCGAAAGTTGTTGAAATTTGAAATCCAAATATAAAAGTATCGTCTACTACTAATTTATTTTTATTATCTCTTCATACTTTTTTTGGAATAGGAGACAATGCTTAAATTCCTAAAGAAAAGATACTATTAGGTATGATAACACCACAACCCAAACACTTTATGATTACTATGATTTAATATCATAGTTGATCTTCTTTTGGTTGGTAATAGATTGGATAATATCAAATAAATTGACATATGCTGTATAATAAATTGATATTTTCCAAATTTTGATAATTCGAATTCAAAAATTTGATTTGTGACAAAACCTATAATTTAAACTATATCAAGGGATCAGATCACTTTGTCAAAACCTAAAATGCGATTTCAACAATATCAAGGGGATTAGACTACTTTACCAAAATTTAATCAATATAATTTTGAACAATATCAAGGGGATCAGATTACTCTGTCAAACCCTAAAATACAAATTGAACAATATCAAGGGGATCAGATTACTCTGTCAAACCCTAAAATACAAATTGAACAATATCAAGGGGATCAGATTTTACACATAGGGAGATAAAGGTACAACAACTTATAACAATAAGTTGTCTCACCTCCGTTTTTAGAAAATAATAGGCTCCGACAAAAAAGAAGCTTACAAGTATTAGAGAACCCAATATTGTTTTTCTTATTCACTTTTGATGACTTAAATGTTTGATGCCTACAACCTTTATCTTGTTTATTTTTTTGTTTACACTTCCTACTAAAGTAGGTATATAGGATAGTCTACAATACTAATGAATAAAGAAATCGGTTTCAAGTTTTCATCAGTCCAAGACGTTAAACAATAACGAGCAGAAGCAAATGAATTAAAAAAAGGAACTATAAAAATCGTTGATTAAATTAGCTTTTCGTCTAATACTGTTCTGAAATATAGATTCTATATTTCATCATCTTAGACCCCATCTATATATTTTATTAGTTTTTAAAATTTATTATGATGACATCTTCACGTAAAGTATTTAGCTTATTATTTTAAACATTTAGTCCACCTATAAGGCATCATTGTTTCAGCTTAAAAGGAGGCATCGACTAGAACGTTTCCTGCGGATTTTTATTTTAAATGCTTGTGATTATGAAAATTTCAGTTCTAACATTGCTAATAAGTTAAAACCGTGGATCTATCTACATCTAGCTTACTGCTTATTATAAGAACGTCTTGACTCATGCTCTTGAAACAATGACAATTTTTTAATTATTAATCACAGAAAAAATTAAAATGTATAGCAATGCTATTTCTAACATGTAGGTATTATTATATTTTAGAGCAATGCTATTTCAAAGCTGTAAGTATTATTATATTTTAGAGCTATGCTTTTCAAACCTGTAGGTATTATTATATTTTAGAGCAGTACATTTTCAAACCTGTAGGTATTATTATATTTTAGAGCAGTACATTTTCAAACCTGTAGGTAATATTATATTTTAGAGCAGTACATTTTCAAACCTGTAGGTAATATTATATTTTAGAGCAGTACATTTTCAAACCTGTAGGTAATTTATATTTAGAGCAGTAAATTTTCAACCTGTAGGTATTATTATATTTTAGAGCAATGCAATTTCAAACATACTGGAATAATTATATTATAGAGCAAAGCAATTTAAAACATGTAGGTATTAATATATTCAGGGGCGGACTGGCCATTGAGGTCGAGGGACCTCCTTGGGCCCTCAGCCAAAAATAAACTTACATGAAAGCAACGAAAATTTGAAAAAATATTATCATATTTAATATACGATATATTTATAACGCACAAGAGTCAAAGGGGCCCAATACTCTAAGGTAGGGCCTAAAAAGCTTCTAGAGACAATTGTTTTTAAAATACTTAAAAATATTCCTAACTAGGTTTATAGGTCCCAAAGACTAATGCCTCAAGAAGCCCTTAACATACTTTATCAGGGCCCTAGAGCAGTACAAACGAAATGGCCCTAAAGATTAAACATAAAATATTTTAGTTAAATATTTCATTTAAATGAACAAATTTAAGTTGATTTTATTCTTACTTATTTTATTCACGTAAGTTAATTTTAATTTATTTAAATAAAATAATATTTCAATTAATTTATTAAATATGATATTGAAGTTAAATAAATTAAATTAAGCTTGCTATATTCAATAATACTACTCTAGTTAAAGCAGACCCGTCTACTTTTAACTAAAGTAGACTAGAAGACTAACTAGAGTAATGTAGCCCCCCCCCCCCATTGGGCCATTGTAGCCCCCCATTGAGATGTAGGTTTGGGCCCTTTTAGGCCAAACCCTTCTCGGGCCTTTTTGGCTCAGTCTACCACTGATTATATTACAGAGTAATGATATTTGAAACATATAAGTACTATCCCGGCTATTACTGCGTGTACAACGTTTGATTTTAATCCGATGAGAGTTGAGAGAATTTTTGCTGAATACAATCTAACTTTACCACTTTAGTCTTTCAATTACTTCCTTCGAGTGACGGAGAGTTAAGAAATCTGAACCTGAAATCGATATCTAACGACTTAGGACTCATAGGAAGTGTTTATGACTCAACTTAATAACTTATAAACATGACAATTACATTCAGTGACGATTTACTTAGTAATTGCACTTTTGAGGATAAAGATGTCGTTGAGAAAGACAAGTATTTACATTTTGAAAGTCACATTTTACGGATAGATTTTCCAGATATCTTCGTGTTTTAAATGTAAAATCGAACCTTTTTTTAATCTCCTTCATAAGCTTACTTGAGACTATTATAAATATGAAGCTATATGTATGCTTCATATTTAGGAATTGAATTTGAATATAAATAACGTGGCGCCTTGATACAATTGTATGTCAAACATATGTAATTGTTACTTTTCCTCATCTACTATACTACAAGTCAAAATTTTAAGTCCGATGTCCTGACTAATAACACCCAATACTTTAGATAATAATCGTTTTATATTGAAGTCTAGCGTAGCGAGACCGACTTCATGGTACCGTGAAGATATATATATATATATATATTATATATATATATATATATAACATATATAAAGTTTAGCAAAACTTTTATTTTCGTTTAATAGAGGTTAATGTAAATTATTATAACAGCTTCGCGAATCTAATCTTAAAACGTTAAAAACAAATTTGGCGTTGAGTATAAGTAATTTATTAGACGGGGGGGGCTAACCAGAAGGATCGGGGGATAATTGCCAAGTACCAATTATCTACTATGGGGGTTTGCGGAGTTCTAAAGTTTATAAATAAAAAAGCGTATCCTTGATATAAGAGACTTCTGAAACGGATTTTGGTCGCCCTCCTTAGTCCTACTCCAGCTATACCCCCTTTTTTATAATTTTCCCTAAAAAATCGCTTTAAAAGATCATTTTTAAATGAATGAATAAATAAAATATACAATTAGATTCTATTTTTAGTTTAATAGACACTTTTGTGTTCTACTTTAGATGGTGCGGGTAGTAAAGCCGAGGTACCTGAGGTCACTTCTCAAAATGATATATTGACCGAGTACTCACTAACTTGTTTTCCCAACTCAATATAGAATCATAACCATGCGTATAATCGCTTTACGTCTAATTAAGATTTATATCTTTTCTATTTTTTTTGTACCTTTATTTTAAATATATATCTTTTTAAGCTCTCAAAATACCAAAGATTTAACTTGAGGGCTCAAGTCTATATTTCAATACGTTTACCTTCATATATTAAGATTAACTACCTGTTAAAATATTTATAGAGAAGTATACAATTATTTAGAAAAGAGCTATAATATATTAAAGCTATTTATAAATGGACAGTATTCTTTGTCATAGTTAATGCAGGAATCTTGCACAACTATGCATGGCCTATTTATCTGCAACAATTGTCGTGCGCGCAACACCTTTGTTGTCAGCTTTATTATTTTTACAGACCGCACCTGGCCATTTTAGCCTTTATCAGCTCTAAACTCCATATTTGGCCATAGTCTATTAATGGTTTGCCGTATATGACATCAGTCGGCAAACCCAGGCTGTACTAACTCCGCATTTAGCGTAGTGGTATCTCTCCGAAAATCCTGGTTCTTTTCCTTGAATGGACTAGTGGTCATCTGACGATCTAACTGATGTCAGTTCCTGGCTTACTCTACAGGATAGAGCTATGATTTAGTACCGGTACGATACCAACCCAGAGCTTGCTAAGTAAACTAAGTAACTTAGTAGTGAGCCAACAGTCCCCTCAAGTCTAACCCACTGTAGTACCAAGTGCAGGCCGCACACCAGCATTAAAAGCTGTCTATAGGGTGTAGACACGAGGCACCCTTTAACTTTTAAGAGTGTAGGGTAATCTCCCATTTATCTGTAACAGGAAATATGTGAAAATTATTTATAACAAACCTATAATACGATTTATTAGATACTATGAAATAGCTACATTACAATGTCTGTTCTCACCGGGATTCAAATCCTGGAATGCTGATAATATCCTCAACCCATGTGATCCTAAAAAAGATGAGATCCCATGAGATACTTATATCGAGATACTAAATTAATGGGTCACTTGCTAGGGGTTAAACAGCAATTCCTCTATATTTCTTTTTTTTGTTGAAGATTACATCACATTTCCTATAAAACCAAAAGAATATGCAATTCAACTATAAACGGTGAAACATTGAAGCGAGGAGATAATACATATAAATCGTTGGACTCGTAAAATGACAAAAACAGTAAGTCTACAAGAGAACAAAGTTTTACTTTATACCAGATTTGATGTTATTGCCTTAGCAATAACAGAATACTATTATGACATTTGGAGCTGTAAAGTGCTTACTTTACATTAAATATTAAATTATTCGGCTTGGATACAGGTTGTGATTTTATTGTTTCCTACATATTTTAATCTTCAAAAGGGACTGTTTGGCTCTGTTATAAGGGACTAAAGCGGGTCTTTTCATCCCTTATTTTAAAATACGGGACTAAAGTATTTAAAATCGAGCCGCCTCCATGGTCGAGGTCGTTAAGGCGTCAGTTATTAAACCTTTGACACCACGGTGGTCTGGGGTTCGCATGCCAGGTTATGCTCTCAGTTATTATAAGATTATTGTTCAAATAACTTATCGCCAACTTTAGATTACACTTTGAGCGTAACGGTTGCCACAACCACTAGAGGTGGTTCCCACAGGGGTTATCCCTGAGGGGCCGCAAGGCTCTAAACGGGTATTATTATTATTATAAAGTATTCAAAATACGATACTGAAGTAAAATCAGGCACTAAAATAAAAATCAGACATTGCGCATGCCCTTAACACGGAGTAAGCTTGTATCTAGTTGCTATAACAATTATCAAATTACGCCTGCACATAATTTACTTTATGTCATTGATATCAATGACATTTACTCAAGGATTAAGGAACTTTTCTGACCCCATGGAAGATGTATGACATAGAAAAATAGGTGCAAACTTGCACCTATAAACATGGTCATTATAAAAACCATGGTTATAATGAAAAAAGGCGCCAAACGTAGGTTATGTAGCAAGGTTGTCGAGTTTGCTTCTCAACTTTTTTCTATGCTTTTTTTATCGCGAGTAGATTATTTACTAAATTACGCTTCACAAAATATTTCGACATCCTGTCATTTTACATTTCTGTAAAATTTTTACATTTTTACACATACTGTGAAGTGTAATTTAGTAGATAATCTACTCGCGATAATTAAAAACACTGGTAAACAAGGAATAATAAGCAACATAACCCTCATCATGACAGGCAACAAGACATTTTCATAACCTCATCCGATTACGATAGTCCCTAAAGTAGCCCTAGCGGCCAAATTGTTCTTCGTTTAATATTTTTCGATACATCTTAAGCCCGAAATACGTGAGTAAGATCACTTATTATTCTATTCTACTATACTTTAGCTTCACTTTGGAATTAATTAACTCCTTCTTAGTAAATCAGAGAAAAAAATTCTAATTTGATTCTCTAGGTGCATAAATAACTATTATTGACAAGTGAAATGAGGCAGGATACATTAGTTGCTAATGTTGAAAGACGTTTATTTAAATAGGGGGATTCGATCCTCTAACTCTTTCTGCCAAAGATCACATTACCGTAATAAAGGTTGAAGCACTTTTCGCTTTGATTTCTTTCTATTAATCTATTGTGTTTATCGATTAAGTCGTTCTATTAAGTCTACGAGACAATATATAAAACCTTTTCATTCAACCTACATTTAATTACTAAAATAGTAATTAAATTTTATTTTGAATTTATCAACTATATTAAATTATTTATTATCAAAATTATTATGGTTAATAAATAATGATAAATTTAATAGCTATACTATATCCAAGTGTAGGTTCCATAAAGGTATAGAAAGCAGAAATAGTTTTATTATTTAGCTAATATACCCAGCAGTAAAGTTATTGGATCGTGTTTTTATAACCTGAGTATTAAATAGCACTCTTTATGTTCTTACTTAACTAAGTGTTCTGAACAATAGAGTTTATACACTAGTAATGCGTTGCATCAAGAACTCACGTCAAAAGAATACATCAAATAAAATTATTTATTTAAAGCAAGCGAAGATAGTCTATCCAAACATTCGGACGCTATAACTATTTTAAAGTATAAAATCAAAAAGGCTCGCTTCGCTCGCTACAATACGTATATTTATCATAATACATTGTAAAAATGTATTATGATACAATGCTCGCTTCGCTCGCTAGATTGCTTATATTTATAATAATTCAATGTTAAAAAAAGGCTCGCTTCGCTCGCTAGAATGGTTATCTTTATCATAATACATAGTAGAAAGGCTCGCTTCGCTCGCTAGAATGCTTATATTTTATAATACAAAGTAAAAAAAGGCTCGCTTCGCTCGCTAGAATGCTATATTTATCATAATACATAATAAAAAAGGCTCGCTTCGCTCGCTAGATTGCTTATATTTATAATAATACATAAAAAAGGGTCGCTTCGCTCTCTAGAATGCTTATACAGAGTAATTTATATTAATACATAAAAAAAGGCTCGCTTCGCTCGCTAGATTGCTACTTTTACAATAATACATATAAAAAAGGCTCGCTTCGCTCGCTAGATTGCTATTTTACAATAATACATAGTAAAAAGAGCTCGCTTCGCTCGCTAGATTGCGTAGATTTATGTTAATGCATAGCAAAAACGGCTCGCTTCGCTCGCTAGAGTGTACAGGTTTATATAATGCATACTAAAAAGGCTCGCTTCGCTCGCTAAATTGCTATATTTGTAATAATACAAAGTAAAAAATTGCTTGCTTCACTCGCTAGAATGCTTATTTATAATAATATTAGAAAAAAGGCTCGCTTCGCTCGCTAGATTGCGTATATTTAATAATATATAGTAAAAAAGGCTCGCTTCGCTCGCTTGATTGCGTAGATTTATATTAATTCATAGCAAAAAAGGCTCGCTTCGCTCGCTACAGTGTGCATATTTACAATGCATAGTAAAAAAGGCTCGCTTCGCTCGCTAATTGCGTATGTTTATCATAATACAACGATATATTTTCTTTTTCTACTCTTTAAGAGCTTTAAAACGATATACAACACGATTTCATCGCTCAAATTTTTTTATTCGGTCCGTCATATTGGCCGCCATTTTGAAAATATTTTTCGGAATATTACCAAAAACTGTACAGCTCTGACGTATAGTTAATTTAATTTGTATAAAAGTATCTAAAGTATATTACAATATATCTTTATCTTGTACATTCTTATAAAATTAGTACAAAACTAATTATTATATTAAATTATGGCCGCCATGTTGAATTTTTCGGAATTTAGTATATAACATTTTTTGTTCTACTAATCAAGAGCTTTACAACGATATTACTCGAGTTATTCCTTTAATTTTAAATTTTTTGAGTTCATTATTTTAGCCGCCATTTTTAAATTATTCAAAAAATTTTAAATGTTGACCATGAAACATATTTTCTTTTTCTACTCTTAGAGAGCTTTAAAACGATATACAACACGATTTTTTCGCTTAAAATTTTTTTTTATCCGGTCCGCCATATTGGCAGCCATTTTGAAAATATTTTTCGGAATATTACCAAAAACTATACAGCTCTGACACATAATTAGGTTTACCTGTATACAAAATTTTATCAAAATCGGTCAATTTTTACGGCAGTTATCGCGACACGACAAATACAAACATACAAACATACAACATACAAACATACAAACAAACATTACGCGCCGTCCCAATCTTCTGAAATGTAAGAACTCACTTACGTTCGTTCAATAATGTTTAGTATTTGATGTATGTTTACAAAACATACATAAATTTTCAAAATATTATTTTATTATTTTTTTTATATTGATACGAATATTTTTTTAAAAAATTGTTCTGTAATATTCCAAATAAGCTTAAAGCACTTATTAATTACTTTATATGGATTTTACTTCACTTGAATGCTTCGTGAAAGTAAAGCTGATATTTATATATTTTTACTCACAACTTTTACTTTTCCTAATTTAAGGTATATAAGAAATGTATTGTGTTTATGAAAAAATCTGAAACCGCGGGGATGTCAACGGAATTATCCGTTTTACATGTTTTTAAGGCCTCTTCAGTGGTTCCCACAAAGTTGTCTGCCGGTATGTAAGTAACCATCCCAGTGTATTTATGTACAAAAATTAGTCTATAGGTGTAGTTGTGCTATTCAGAAAATAATATTTTTATAAATTAGCAATAATGACTTGGCAATCATTTTGAAAAATCATAAAAGGCAAAAAAAGCTGCGATTGGATTGAGATTTTGCACGCATGCAGCCATATTAAAAGACTAACATATGTACCATGTTTCATCTCATTAACAGCATTGGATTAATTTTTATCATATGACTTGTGTCTGTTTTTTAAAAAGTTGTAAAATATCGTATAATAGTCTAATTGGGTTAAAATTTAGTACAAGTGTATTCCTTTACGAAAAGAACAACTACACTAGTTTCGTTTCAATACAACAATCATATCCTTGAACTTTGATTGATCATAAAAATTAAGCAGTATTGAGTGATTAGCGTCTGAAGGGGTTACCGTTTTTTTTTGTTTTTTTTTTTTTGAATAAAAATTTCCTTTATTTAATTAAAACAAATACATATACACTTTAGTAAATAAATAAAATAATAAAAACATTTCTTGTTTATAAAGTAATAATGGTTGTGAATGAATAATCGTTGTGAATGAAACGTATGTATTTACTGTCTGAGAACTGGGAAGTAGTGTTACAATACTAATTCAACAACTGGTACATTCTGAGGACGAGCGAAGCGAATCCGAGGCAGGGAGGATGAGCGCAGCGAATCTGATGTGATGAGGAAAAGTTCCGAGAGATCCTGTACCCGATTCTTTCTTTATATTGTATAAAAAATATTATAGGTATGCTAAGAACGTTTTTTCCTTTCCCTAAAGTTTTAGCTTTATGTTTTCTTTCTTGTTTCTGTACTGCGTTTGACAGTTTAATTACCTAATTCTATTGTATATTTTATAGTTTTTTTTTACATTTTTTACTACATTTTATACGCAAGCGCTTGAAAAATGTAAAAAATCAGTTAGGAAAGAAATAGCAGGAACATATTTTTCATCATTGCAGACTAACTTAGACGTGTGGAAGTAGTCAGCTGTGTCAAACCTTTCTACTATTACATCATTAGTTACAACCGTTAGAAAAAATGTCATGTAATTACAGATCTAAACGTTACTATAGAATATGGTCGCAAGGTATTTCAAACAATCACTTATCTAAGTACTCACCTTCCTCGGTGTATCTTAAAATAAGTTATAGAACAGTGACCGGAGGATAAACGTGTAGTATGAAGACAGAAGTTTGTAACAGGAATAGCTTTCTTTATTATCTTACTTTACAAAGTGTTTGAACAATAGATTCACAATATATTATTTTTATTTTATAGTCTTGTCAATTTTTCCATTTTGATATATTATATTAATTTGAACTGTAACTTATTATTTTTTTTAATTTTGTAAATTATAAATAAATAAAAATATAATATTTTGTTAAAATTAAAAAGGTTGTATTTACCGCAAGTTGAAGAAGCAATCGAAGAATCAGCTACCGTCGATACTTGCTGTTGGATATAAATATCCCTGGACCGGTTTCGGCATAACGTCATCATCAGCAGGCGGGGCAACACTCGAGCTCTCAACTAATAAAGTTAAATCAAGTTAAATCATCTTCAGAGGGCTCGTCGTGCTCATTGAGACTAGAAGTTAATCACTGATTTAACTTTATTAGTTGAGAGCTCGAGTGTTGCCCCGCCTGCTGATGATGACGTTATGCCGAAACCGGTCCAGGGATATTTATATCCAACAGCAAGTATCGACGGTAGCTGATTCTTCGATTTTTATAATATTTTGTATTTGCGTATAATAAGGAAGGATTTCCTTCAAGCAATTTAATTATTCATATTTTTTATGAAGATGATTTTTATAGGTAAAGCAATAAAGGTCTTTATAACTTTTTTCTATATAACTAGAGAGGCCCTATAGGTTTTTTCTTTTTTTCCGGCATTGGCCTTTATTAGCTATACAGCCGTTGTATAACATTATTTACAGCCCTATAGGTTAAATTTTAAAACATTGGAAAAATTAACCTTACCACCTTCGCATTTTAAATATAATGAAAAATGGTCACTACAAGATCACAGTATCTTATATAGGAGAAAGTTAAAAATACAAATCAAAACACAAACAATGTGCGGGAAGACGAAAACAATTAATTGTCATAACTTTTGCCTCTAAAAATTATTAATTTTTGCCACCTGGCAATAATCATTAAATTGCTTTTCCTACAAGTCTTATCAAGATAACTCGAAGTATTGTAAGTGTATTATTCAATATACTTTACAATTATTATTGTTGCATAATTTAGTTAAAAATGTTCTAAGAGATACATTATAAAACAAAAATGGTTTTAAAATTAGCCACCCCCTTGAGCGGGAAAGGGCCACTCTTGTTTTTTACTTTTACTGTATAATATAATAGGTATAGGTAGGATAGTACTTTAGATTGTAGATTATTCACGTCTTGAATTAATTTTATTTTCTAAAAGTAGCTTTTATTTCTTAAAAGTAGATTTTATTTTCTAGAGTAAAAAGAGCTCGACTACTTTTTAGACCTTTGATCTTATAGTGGGTTAAAACTTGTTGGTCGAAATTACTGGGTTCGTGCAGTTGATTTTATGATTGCATATTCATACAGTTAAAATATCTACCATTAAAATACTCTTGAGGCAACAATATTTTCAAATACACATGCAGAGACTCAAAATACACTCGTACAGATTCAAATTCACATGTGCGGACTCGAATATACATGTACGAGCTCAAATACACATGTGCAGACTTAAATACACACGAACGGACTCTATGACACACGTACAGACTGACAACACGGTGAAAAATTACCCAAATTGAAAAACTCCAGAAACTGTTAAAATCGTGTTATGATTCGTATGAGAGTTCAATATTGTAATTTTTCTACTAGTCTTCAATTGTAGGTGATAAGAAATATGGAAGTTGTTTTCATGGTTATTAAGTGATACCTTAATACTAGTAATCTAAAATTATGCAAGTTACCCTGGGGAGGTGAAATAAACACTGTGTAACCGTGCGCCGGCGCGTTCTCGCCCTTGGGCGTTACCAGAAGCTCCGATCGGGACGAAGAAGGGAATCCTTCTGTGCCGGGTCAATTGCACAGGCGTCCCGAGTTACAAGGCGGCAAGGCAGAACGGGAATGAGCAAATAATGAACTATTTGTTTAAAATCTTTGTTAGTTTTATTTATACAAGTAACACCTTAATTTCTAGATTAATTTTCCTTAACACTATTTACCATTTAAACTTTCCTCTCTTGGTTTTTTTGGTTTGGTTAATACTTTAATTGAGAGGTTGTACAGAGTGTACAACCTAACCTTGGAATCTTTTACAAAACCTTAACAGTGGGACTGAAAATATAATGATCTTACTTACTGCTGAATAAGATATTCCAAACTGGGATCAGGAACCACATCTCTAAGCAACGGTTGATCACTAATCACATAATCTAATAATGACAATTACAATATCTCTCCGACTCTTAATTAACTCTCTGACCGAATCTCTGACCAACTCTCTGGCCAACTCTCAATTGCCTTTTTTTTAGGGTGGGGACATGAGTTCTTATAGTTCTCCTCAAGTCCCCCTGAGTATTGGTGTGTTAAAGACACACCAATACTTGCACCCCTTAATGACGTGCAACCCCATGAGGGCCCCCAGAACCCTGGCTTGTGGCAAGGTCCCACGGTACTTGACTATGTGCTAATCTTACCATATTTGCTCTTAAAAAGCCAATAAATTCTGCATCTACTGTCAACTAGGCGGTATGGTCTCTGAAGTAGGCCGCTCTAAAAGGCGGCTTTGTGTAAACATCCTGTAAACCAGACCAGGGATCTGGTAGTGCTAAAGTCTGTATTAATACTTTAATATTTTGAACTAAAACTTATATGAAACTAAACTGAAATATTAAGATGACCAAACTATGAAATTTAAACCTTTAATTTCAATTCCGCTTTACTACACTACCTCCCGCCGACGAAAAATGATGCCGCGCTGAACTGCATGTGACCATGCTGTTCAGGGCGACATCGCGGGTACAGCCGCCTCCTGAGGGTGGCCTAGTAGGGCGCCTTTGATTAATAATGTGAGGTGAAAGGATAGAACCCCGGCAGTATATAGAGAGGAAGGGGAAGAATGTCGCGAGACAGTACATCCCCACCTCACTCGATACTCCATACCGCTCTACCCTCTCACTAGAACCCTATCCAATACCGTGTATGGGAAACCTTGAGCCGAATTCTGGGGTATGCCAGTGGTGACCTGCCCCCCTCCCCGGTATTGTATAACCAGAAAGCAACCGTCCTTATGGGAACAAGAGAGAAAAAGCATCAATCGTCTCAATTATGATTCCCTTACATGTAGGGCAATAAGAAAAACCTGTAAAAAAAAATACCAAAATTGTAGTAATAAACAACAAAATACAATACACAAAAATAGCAATGGTATAATAGGACTGCCATAAGATTAGTATATCTAAGCCTAATTATATATGATTAATTTTTTCTTTGGTAAGTAAGCCCTCCGCAAATCTCTACGGTGAGAGATACAAAGCCCTGCCTTAATCCTATGTTACGGTCATACAGCATTGATATTACATCCTCCCTTCATATATATATATTTATAGTTTTAAGAATTAGGTTAGCTAGTAACAAGCATTCGCCGTGGTTATGGCGGCAACTTGTTTAATCGTTAGACCATGTTAGACCCTATCCTACAAACAATGTAAAATTTATGTACAATCCATTATAAAAATATATAAAAAAATTACTATATATAAAAATTACATAAAAACTAAAATGTTAATATATAATAGAAATTTAAAATAGTTAATGGAATAATTAATCCTTTAATTATTACTAAGGTAGTACTTAAGACTCCTCCTGCGAAGACGATCCCTCTGTTTGCTCCGCTATACGGGAAATTTGGAACGTCATAGATAACCTGTGGGTTTGTTATAGACTTCACCATCGCTGGGGTTTGGTCCGTAGCCTCTGAATGAGGTCTGAGACGTAACTCAACAAACGAATTTGGTGGTGGAGGTGGAGGTTCCATGGGTGGTGAGAATAAACCACTAGTGCGCCGAAAGTGACGATTCAACGCCTCCGTTGGCACCCAGGGTGGAAGGGGTGTTGCTTCGCGAGACATTGAAGGATCCGTGTCATCTTGTTGATTACGGCGGATTGCTCTCCTCCTGCGCCAGTAGGCATATAGGGCAACCGCGCATAACGTTAAGAATAGTATCACCGTCGTGGAAATAGATACATGGGTGGAGATCTCGCGAACCGTTTTAGCGCGTGCGTGCGCGGCCTTAACTTCCGATAGTAGCAAGGTCAACGCGACGTCCGGACGGTCGACACCGGCGGATTTCGCTTCGTCGCGTAACCGTTGGAGTGTCGAGACAACCAGAGCCGAAGTCTCTGGTGAGGTCCAATGTATAGTTTCGTTTGGTAACAGGAGCGAGGTAATGCCAGTTCCACCTTGTTAGCTTCCAGTTGTAGTAGGGTGATATGGGAGTCCCGGGGTAGTAGACTGTAACCTGCTGTCCTGACGTGACATTTATTTACTAAAAATAAACGCCCTTGCCTCCAAGCCGTGCGGGTAACAGCGTACACTCCGTCCTTACCCGTGCATCTCAGGTAAACCGGAGTTTCTTGAGGCACACTGAAAACCCACGACTTATTGGTTTTGTCGTATATCCATACTGGTCGAAAGTCAGGTGGTGCTATGCGGGGTGCACAGGTGAGGTACTTGTGTTTGGTTAAAGAACACAGCACTCTCACATGTTGGCTGAGACCTTTCCATAACTACTACCGTAGGTGGACAGACTATTGGGTGTCCTGTTAAACAAGAAGCAAGAGTAGCGTAGTCCAGTAATGCATAACTACGTTTATCCTCGTTTATCAAAATATACTCCGTTTCATGTTGGAGTACCACCGTCTCTCCTGTTACCTTATCATGACCGGAAATTCATGGATCCGGTATAGATCATACAACTGCTCCTTAGAGCCAGAGGTAGCGTCAACAATATAAATAATCCCTTAGATGATGCTACGACTGTGGTCCTGCTCAAATGATAAACCTGGTCCAACCGGCCGAAAGTTCGATCACCGAAGAATTCAGTACCATCTGTTAAATTTAACCTGATTTTATGCAATAAGGGTATTAAAAGGGATGGCGGTAACGCCAAGGCTGATGGCCTACCTGAGAGAGCAGTGTCAATGGCTAAAGCTAACTTATTTAAATCTAATAAATTTGTTAATGTAGCTAATTCTAGAGACCTAAGAAAGAAGAAACATTTCCGTGAACCTCAAATTTATGATTTAAATATTCTAGTTCATCCCTTAATTCTAATTCCCTTTATCTGCTTGTAGCATATAATGTTGCAATAATCCTATGAGCGTAGCGATACGCTCTTCGTTTTCACTTAATCTCTTATTAAGAGCCCTAGTAACAGTAAGTTGGGATTCCAAAAAGTGGAAAACTTCTCCCTACTCACTTGCAATTCCGTTATATGGTTTTTAACCTTTCTACATTATCAGAATTGCCACCGAAACCAAGTGAGGAAAATGCAGCGCCTGTTAGGCCCCTAACACGGCTGCCCCAATATAAGGTATTATTGCTGTTCGCCTCGCTCGTACTGAACCAGAGTCATATGTAAAGGAGTTAAAGCCATGTCCTCAATGTGATGCCTATAAGGGGCTTGAAAGGGTAAGTCTTGACAAACCTTGATACTTTCGTTTATAATACTTAAAACCTTAGAAAGCTCAAATCTCCAAGACGCAGGTAAACGTCCAGGGTTGTCATATGCATGAAGGGTATCATGAGCCGTAGAAGCAGTTTGATAGAGTTTATCGGTTTTTTTACGCAAGCCGGGAACATCTATTTCCCAAGCGATACTCCAAGAATGTCCGGTTAAGGCTACCTTGCCTTCATTAACGAATAAAAATCCTGCCTCACAGGAATCTGAAATTAATTCGAAAAATCTATTAGTTCC
Source organism: Microvelia longipes (assembly GCA_018340805.1). NCBI lineage: Eukaryota > Metazoa > Arthropoda > Insecta > Hemiptera > Veliidae > Microvelia > Microvelia longipes. The sequence continues at coordinate 43,756,610 of JACMZG010000008.1, read as the reverse complement.
TTTCTATGTATTGAATTTTTATGAACTATATATATTATCTGTTAATTGCTTAAATTTATAGATTGTATTTATTTTTTCGCGGATCAACAGGGGGTGGGTGATCAGGCCACCCAGCTGTTAAGCAGCTGATTAGAAACGTAATAAGTAAAAGCTCTGGTATTGAGACATTCTTGACCTATCTTAACGTTAAAGTTAAAATCACTTGAAGTTGTAATACAAGAGGGCATCTGGCAAACTCCCGGAACATGAAGGCCTTTTTGACGGTTCTTTCATGTTTATAAACCTTTTTTTTTTTTTTTATTTTTATTTACATGGTTCACAGAAATGGATCACTCTTTTAAAATATTTACCTATTTACACCTATTATTAAAGAATGATTAAATAGTTATTATATATAATGTAATTAGTTTTTAAACAATAATTACTAATATTCAAATTAACAGAAATATTACATATTACAAAGTACATATATTAGTTATACATTCAGTAAGTCTTTGATATGAGCCTTTCTGTAGTAGGAAAATCTATATACATTCTACTTCCTTATTCTACTTAAGTTTGAAGATTCCGACCTTACAGGGTTAATGTGTCAAGTGTGTGTGTTTGTGTGTGTGTGTATATGTGTGTGTGTTCCTTCTGAGAGCACTCTCAGTATCCCGTCCGTGTAACATATGTTTTACTATGTACCTATAACCTAAGTACCCTAACCTTTACTTTTACCTTACCTTTACCAAAAACTTTACTTTTTAAATACTCGATATCCCGAACCTATAAGTTTAATTTATTTATCGAGATACAAACATATATTTAAACCTAATCACGTGATTCTTTCCGTTTTTTTTTTAAACCCTACCTTAACACTACCGTCCTTACCCTATTTTATTACCGTAAATTTAATCCCGTATTATTTACCTTTTATCTTCTTCCGTGAAGTTTCAGTTCCTAGGGCGCAATTGATACGGTGACCTTACCTGGACCGGTGCTTCCGATCCCCCTGATTCTTCCGGATTATAGGAAGAGTCCTCTTCGTGTACCGAGGGAAAACTATCGGTTGTTTCCCCGCTAATCTCTCCGTGAAAACTCTGTCGACTTGGACTCGGAGGTATTCGCACGGTCGAGGACCCAATTGGGGTACGAGACCAGGCAAAGGAGTCATCTAACTGCGAGTTATTAAATGAGTCATTTTGACTGCCAGCATCGTTAACCTCTTCATCCTCAGAGTTTTTTCCTAAATTATAATGTAACCAGAATTCTTGCATTTCCTTTTGCCTAGTACTGTTATCTACACTGGACGGTGCCAGTTCATTTATTTCCTTTTTGTGAAGATCTTTGGTTTCCCCTTCCTCCTTAGATTTAGAATTGTTTTCCCTGAGTCGTTTGCGCAAGTAATGATCCTGATTCTGAATAGCCGGTTTCATTCTTTCCCGATTGATTATTATAGTATTTCCGGGCGAAACCTCTACCTGATAAACCCAATCCGATAGTGTCTTAATTATCCTATATGGACCCATCCATGCCTTAAAGAACTTTTTAGCTACTCCTGTGGGTACCGTCATACGTTTGACATACACCAAATCTCCCACTTGGAAATTAGTTGGTTGCTTACCTCTGTCATAATACTGTTTATTTTTATTATGGGCCTTTTTACTGTTTTCTATTGCTACCGCGTGAGCAGTTTCGAGTTGCTCTTGTATTTTATCAATCGCTTCACGAACTGTGGACTTGCTCCGGTCAGTATTTGCTAAGTAAGATATATCACACTCAAATACTGGTCGCACTTCGCGACCGTACAGAAGGTAATTAGCCGAATACTTAGTACTGCCGTGCGGGATAGAGTTAAGGGATCCTGCCACTATTGGCAGCATTACATCCCAATTAGATCCACTGGCTTTTACAAAATGCGCCAGTGATTCATTTAATGTCCTATGCACTCGCTCAACTGGGTTAGCCTTTGGGTTATAAGCAACTGTTTGCATTTTATTGATTCCCAGTAACTTACACATTTCCTTAAACAGTTCGGACGTAAAGCAAGTCCCTTGGTCCGTTGATAGTCTCAACGGAGCCCGTGTCGAGCAAATATTTTTGTAATACAGGCTAACGCCACGGTTTCAGTTGTAACGTTGGGTATTGCACACACCTCAACGTACCTAGTAAAATCGTCCACCATGCTGAGGTAATATCGGTTTCCTCTCTTAGTCTGCGGTAACGGTCCTACAATGTCTATATAAACATTTTCAAAAGGAGTTGTCGCTTTTAATACTTCCCCCAATCTACGATTTCTTTCGGAAGGACTTTTTCTTTGATTACAAGATTTACAAGTTTGTACATAATTTACTACATCACGGTCCAACCCCGGCCAGTAATATGTTTGTTTAATTAACGCTTTGCTCCTTTCAATACCTGCATGACCCGCCAGAGGGCTATCGTGTGAATGACGCAGCACCGTGCTGATCATGGGCTTAGGTACTAATAGTCTGGGTTGTTTTCCGCCATACTGAAACAGTAAACCGTCTTTATCCTTAGCCACGATATGAGGATTTCTCTCCAGATATTTTAGCAATTGGGGATCGCTGTTTTGAGCTAGTCTTATCTGATCCCTAGTCCACGGCATTCCTGGTATAACTAAATTTATTCTACTTAATGCGTCAACATGACCCATTTTACGTCCGGGTACATGTTTTACCTTGAACCTGTATTCCATTAAGGTATAATCCATCGCGCAATACGAGGCGTTGGTTCCTTTTGATTTACTAACCACGTTAGCGCGGCGTGATCAGTACATAATGTAAATTCCCTACCATAAACATAGCACCTAAACTGCTTTACCGCATAAATCATTCCTAGCAATTCCTCTCCATAGCACTAATTCATTTCAGCGCTGTTTAACAACCTACTTGCATATGCTATAGGTTTTTCTAATCCGTTTTCATCTAACTGTGACAGTATTGCTCCTAAGGCATAACTTGAAGCGTCACATGACAAGATAAATGGTTTGTTGAAATTCGGAAAGATTAATAACGGTTCGGTACTTAACTCGTCTTTGAGTTTTTGAAAAGCCTCTTCCGCTTTCTCATCCCATGTATATCGAGCATGCTTTTTTGTTAATTCGGTTAAAGGTTTTGCTATACCTGAAAAGTTTTCAATATGCCTTCTGTAAAACCCCGCTAAGCCTAGGAACGACCGTATGCCTTTAACATTGGTGGGACGCTGAAACCAAGAGACTATTAGAGACGAACCAACCTCATGGGATTTTTTTGTCTAGTTTAAAGGCCATATTTGTACCTTGACACCAGGATGCAGCACAGTCGTTTTGGAGTAGTTGCGTACTTATTCGATGGATTGCGCCACTGACTCATACACCGTACACACACAAGCACACTACAACACCACCTCACACTAGATATCTCCTGAAATGGTCAACAACCCTTGGTTCCATCCCTTATCTGCCATACTTCCTCTGGTTAACATCTTATACCCTAATCCTAATCCCCTACCTATGTCTATTGTAAATCATTATTATTGCATATAGGTTTTAACCAATTTTTAAGGATGGAATTTTATCTATAATACCTTCACACAAATATTATGTGAAAATAAGATAAGAAGGTTAGATCTAATATTTTTAAACTTATATTTCTAATTTTAATAACATTCAATAATAATTGCATTTCTTTTAAAAAC
>JACMZG010000008.1:43598025-43751929 GCA_018340805.1 Microvelia longipes | reverse complement strand
ATCATGTTGGGTGAGTTAATCAAATTGTATAAGGGTTATTCGATGCTGTTTAAAGTCACAAATATTGCATCGGCTTTTTCAAAATGACGGGCTGATTACACCGCCAAAAATATCGAAAACCACAAAAAATGCTTGTTCCCCCCCCCCCTTTAAGGCATAGGAGAAGCCTTTAAAAATATGGGAAAAAAAATAGCCAAAAAAAGCCCTTTACGGGCCATAGAAATTCTTTCGGACAACAAAAAGTTTTCAAAAGTTAATTTTAGCAATTCAAAAATCGCACATTACGCGCACGCTGCCAAAAAAAATAATTTTTTTGAAAAATTATGGTGTGGTATCAAATTGTAGGTATCGATGGGTTAGAACACAAATATGCCTCGCTTTGTTTAAAATGGCGCTATTACTCAAAATTCTTTACTCATATGCTATAAAATTAGGAAACTGATACACATATACAAAAAGGTAGCAAGGCAAGCCATGGAATTTTGTGCCTTGTTTCTTAATGTTTCTCTTTAATGTTAAAATTTGGCAAACAAGCACAAAGAAGGCGAGCGAAGCGACCCTAGTAATTTATGGTTATTTTAATTATATACTCTAAGAAATATGATAGCAAAGACAGATAGGCGAGCGAAGCGAACCCTTGTTATTCTATTTTATGTTTTAAATGTTTTCTATATATTTAGGCATCGACCAAACAAACATACATGGGCGAGCGAGCGAGCCTTAGATTGTTATGTAAAAGTTTTGATTTCTATACTTTAAAATTGCTAGTACCAATCAAGCACATAAAGGCGAGTGAAGCGAGCTCTATAGTATTGTTTATGGTTATTTTTATTTAAACTCTAAGAAAGCACTGATATGCAAACACATAAAGGCGAGCGAAGCGAGTCCCTGAATCTTATTTTATGCTTATTGGTTTCTAAATTTAGGTATCGACAAACAAACTTATATAAGCGAGCGAAGCAGCCCAAGAATGTTATGTAAAAGTTTGATTTTTCTATAGTTTAAAATTGGCAATACCAAACAAGAACCTAAAGGCGAGCGAAGTGCAAGCACCTAGATATTATGTTATTCTTTACTCTATGCTATAAAATGAGTTCTGATAAATAAAGACAAAAGGCGAGCGAAGCGTGCCCTTAATTATATGCCTTGTTTTTAAATGTTCCTCTTAAAATGTTATTGACAACCAAGCACATAAAGGCGATTGAAGCGAGCCTTTAAATTCTTATTCTATGTTTTAAATTTTCTCAAAAATTGGTAATCGACAAACAAATATATACATAGGCGGCGAAAGCGGAGCCTAGAAATGTTTATGTAAAAGTTTTTCTATAGTTTAAAATTGGCTAGTACCAAACAACACCTAAAGGCGAGCAGCGGCCCTAGAATATTATGTTATGGTCTTTACTCTATGCTATAAAATGAGGTTCTGATAAACTTAGACAAATAGGCGAGCGAAGCGAGCCCATGATTTTATGCACCCGGTGTTTTAAATGTCCCTTAAGTAGATATGACAACCAAGCACTTAATAGCGAGCGAAGCGCGCCCTAGATTTTAGACAAAGTGTGATTTTAGATTAAAAATTGGCAGTACCAAACAAGCACTAAGGCGAGCGAAGCAGCCCTAGTATGCGTTATGGTTATTTTCATTTAATACTTAAGGAAAGCACTTGATATGCAAACACATTAAAGCGAGGGAAGCGAGCCCTTGAATCTTATTTTATGTTTTAAATTTTTTTTTTTTCTAAATTAGGTATCGACAAAAAACTATATAAGCGAGTGAGCGAGCCCTAGAATGTTATGTAAAAGTTTAATTCTATAAGTTAAATTGGCTATTAAAACAAGCACATAAAGGGCGAGCGAAGCCAGCTCTTAAAATATTATGTTATGCTTTACTCTATTGCTATAAAATTAGGTTCCGATAAACCTATACATAAAGGCGAGCGAAGCGAGCCCCATGAATTTATGCTTTTTTTATATTGTTTCCCGAAAAAATAATATTGACAAACTTAACAGATTATTGTATTTAATTAATCACTTATTATATAATTTTATTTCAGAAAATTAGAAGTGATTTAGTTTTATTGAATTTGTACTTCGCTGAGTAATTTTTTTCATTTTTGATTTTGCGCGGGAAAGCTACTTGAGTTTTAGGGAGCGCGGGCGGCGTCTACTTTAGGTTGTTCTTAAAGGTTCTTGGTCTTTTTATTATATTTTGATTTTCTTTTAATTTTTTAGGTTCTTTTATTTGTTAGGAAATAGGTTTTGTTAGTTTTGGTGGTAATTTTGATTTTCTTTTATTGGGGTCGGTTGCATTTCCGTTAGGGAAGGTTTACAATAGCTAGTTAGGACTGTCTGAAAGTGGGCGTTACGTGAAGCACGTTTTTAAGTCAAGTTTTGAGTGTTTGTTAAGTCAGTTAGTCAGTAGAGTTACCCTTGTGGGGATTAAGTTGCGCTGTTCCACCTGTGGTTGGAGATAAAAGAGATAAATTCTTGATTGGTCGCTGTTTGACTGTGCTGGGACTTATTCTGTCAATATGACCGGCCGTCATGCCTTCATGAACGTAGCGTAGTGAATATTCTGGATGTTTTGACTTACTGCCATTAGTCAAAGGAAATTTGTTAACAATTTAAAAAACAGGTTAAAATCAACCTTATTTGGTGCTGTCTATTTTGTCTGTCGCTGAAGAGCGAAGTGGGTTTTATAGGGCTCGAACCTAAACCTACCTTCACCTCTCACCTAACCATCACCAGAAATAATCTTTTTATTTTATTTTATATGATCGGAGTAGATATACTTACTAATTTTAGTTGGTAAGCCCATTTTATATTAGGCTGACAGATGACTGTCAGTAGGAGATATTTTGTAATGGGGCCAAGGGCTTAAGCAACTTAAGGACTTATGTATTCAGTAGGGCCACAGGAATACTTTTTATTCTGTTTTACAGAAGTATTCACTTCTTTAGACATCAAGGTTGGGACTGGGCAAGACAAAAGTCTACCCCCCCCCCCTTTAAAAGGAGGACTTGTACTATTAAAATTCAATACAAAGATATTCTTTTATTCAAGCTCAACAAAATTAGTCTTGCTATCATTATTCAACAATCTGTGTCAGGACTGTCCTAGGACATATTGACCTGAAAACAATCATCTCAAGGAAGCAACTTCAGGTGCCTTCACCTCCATTTATCATAACTTGAGGTGGTACAAATAAGTGCTTTTCCTCAGAGCTGATTGGTTACTGGGAAAATACTTGTCCTGGACCCTGAACAGACTACTTCATTCAAACTTACCTTACGGTTCATATTCTACTGGCATGACTCAGTATTCTAGGCAGCCTCATAGACTTTATTCACCCTGAGTTGGATGTTGGTTTGTATTCCTGATTTATTTTTCATAACAAAACACTGGATCAGTATCCAACTTCTTGGGTGAATAGGTGTCCTGAGTTTGGTCTGGGGAAGGACTGACTCATACTTGTTAGAAAATTCAACCCCCCCCCCCCCCCTACTTCCTATTCACCAGGGTTATACCCTATCCTATTTCAGGCTTCCACTATTAGGAGACACCATCTAGGGTATAATTTAATTTTCATTTTTTATGATGAGGTGGCGCTCATTAACGTTTTAGGTTTTAGAACCTTTTGGCAAGTATTTTCCACCACAGGTAAGGACAGGTTGTACTTAAATACCCACCCTTCTTACCAACTGAGTTGGGCAGATTTAGATTGTGTATACAATAAGCACATAAAGCGGAGCGAAACGAGCTCTAGTATTGTATGTATTTTATTTATACGAAATATTTATTTAATATTTTTTAGTGCTGCCTCAATTATACGTTAGTTGAAGGAAGGGGGGGGGTGGTCAAACAATTTTTGATGGTGTCTGATATTTTTGGACGAGTGTTAGGGTCACATTTTTAGAATTAAATCGATGCTATTTCGTGTTTACCCCATTCAATACCTACGATTTGATCCTCCACACGAAGTTTTTTTCAAAAAAATATTTATTTGCGCGTGCGCGTTTAGTGAAATTTATAATTGCTAAATTAACTTGAAACATTTTATCTGGAGAATTCCAAGTGTCGCTCCTATTGGCATTGATTTAATATTTTTTTGGGGCTGCATATTAAGGGTTAGTTAGAGGGGACAAAAACAATTTTTATGTCTTGAAATTTTTTGCGGGTGTAAGTGGTCGCCATTTTGAAAAAGCCGGTGCATATTCGTGTTCTACCCATCAATACCTACGATTTGATATCCCACGTACGTTTTGTTCAAAAATATTTATGTTTTGCGCGTGCGCGTTAGTGAATTTTTATATTACTAAATGAACTTTTGAACAATTTTACGGGAGAATTTTCCATAGCAAGCTATTCATTAAGCATTTTTAATAGGTTTGGGCTGCTTATTTATGGGTTAGGTAAAGGGGGGGGGGTTCCTACAATTGTTGGTGAAATTTTGAATTTTTAACGGGTTTTAAGGTTGCCATTTTTGAAAAATAATGTATGTTTGTGTTTCTACTCACCAATACCTACAATTTGATACCCTACTCGAATTTTTGAAAAAAAAAACATTTGCGCGTTGCGCATTAGCGGCAATTTTGAAAAATACTAAAAATTAAATTTTGAAACTTATTAGCCAAAAAATTTCAATGGCCCGTAGTATTACTTATGAGTAGTTCTTTAATATTATTTATATCGCTTGTCAAAAAAAACAAATGGCGCAGCAATTGAAAAAATCACTTTACTGTCTAGTTACGCAATCTAAATTTCTATAGTTTATAAATAATATTTTTATTTCATTATTAACTCCCAATAAGTTTGCGGGAGGAGATTTTTTGTCACACCAGTATAAGTATTCAAAACTAGAAAAGGCAATAACTGGAAACATCTAAAGCTTTACCAATTATGTATTTACTTGGCAACGCTTGCACTGGTGAGTTACCTCCTTTTTACGTTTAATGTTTATATCATAATATGAACTTATACCAAGTATGACCTAAGAATGACTTTATCCCCTTTATACTTTTTCAGTGAAGACTTTACAATACCGAAAAGTCGCACAGCCAATGTTTTTGGATATTTTTAAGCTAAATATTTCAATTTAAATCTCTGAAAAAAACCAATGATATAACTTAAATTAAAATATTCCTATCTAAACACATTGATTTTAGTATTCAATGGAACACCGGGCTAACTCAGGAAATTTTTGTTTCTGTGTAAATTAGTAAATTTTTGCTTCATGTTTATACACGATTTTTTAATTAGAAATATGAAAAAAACTCTATCTACATATAATTTACTATAATAGTAAGCTTTACTTTAACCATGAAAAAATAGTTTGAATTTTTAGTTCAACAACCTTGAAAATGACAAGTGGAAAATCAGTTCTCAAAAGGGATAACTACCTCTTGAAACCGACAAAAAAAAGTATAAGTCAGTGGTTTTTCCTACATTTTCCCCAATATCTCTGAACATTTATTAATTGAAGAACAAAACTACTTCTCATTATACTAGAACATATTAATAACAGAATAATGTTAAAATAAAAAGCTGTAACTGCGTTTAACGATTTAGAGGCTTCATTCAAAGTTTGTTTTTTTCGGTTCCTTGAAAAGTTGCATTTTTCGACTTATCCCTTTTACTTTTTGGTATCCATTTATGCTCGTGTGTGTGTGTGCATGTTACAAGATCTTTTTTTTCGAAAGCAAACGATAATTCTCAAAGGCCTTCTTTCAAAATCGAAGGGAAACTGGCATAAACGAGGGCCTATTGTTTTGTAAAAAAAAAATAAGAACGTCACAGGCCCAAGTTATGAGTCTTGGAAAAATGATTTGAACGAAATACTTTTTGGGGGCATTGGTCTACTTGACCATACACCATATAATAATTACTTTATTTATACTTATTTAAAATTGGTTATTGGTTATTTCTTCTTATACAGGAAATGAGGTCCGGAAGAATATCCTTTTGAAAGCTTGCTTTCAAGCCTCTTTACCAATCAAGTTCTGCTCAAGTTTGAGTTTTTTGCGTCATAGTCAAAAACAAAACACTTTTCGTTTGGTAAATTACCCTGGTTTTTCTAAAGGTTTTGTGCTATAATATGTGTTTAAAAGATTTTGCATTAAAAATGAACTTTCTATATTGCCCAAAATCTGAGTACAAACCTATTAAGCAAGGCGAGAGATTTTTAAACATCCTATTGTATAAAAAATGCGCAAAAACCTTTATAATATTGAATAAATAAAGAAACAATTTGACTAAAAAATTAGATGATTTTTAGTGAAGCTAGAAGCCCAACTCATGTTGACATTAGGGCGTTAGGTTATGACAAGTAATCTCTGATTAGGGTAAACAAGACTCTCTACTGCTGTTCTCTGCTTAAATATAGACGCCAGGTTTTTTAAAAGGAAAAAAAAATTAACCCTATGATGTAATAAAGGAGAAGCAAATTTGACGAGGATAATAACTTAGATAAAGTAAAATAAGCTGATGTATAACAACGGTAGGTGATTTAACGTAAAGATTTACGTTCATTCCGATGTGACCTCGTCAATTGTAAATGAAAAATTTGACGTTTCGCTTCCAATGTGGGCAGGCATCTCAGGAGATAGGACTCATGGATAAAAACACAATGGCTCTAGAAAAATGAACTGAGAAAAAAAAAGAATCTTCCGCTTCAGTTTTGTTGAACGGAAGTCAGACCGCATTGTGTTTTCATTCTATTGATTGTCCTACATCCCTGAAGATAACTTCCACAATGGAAGCTAAACGTCGGATTCTTCATTACATCGCCGTTGTCACCATCGGAAGGCCTAAATCTTTATAACTTAACCGCAGAAGAGGCTAATCTTAAGCAAGGAATAACATGTATACTGTGCTTTAATTTAACATCTGATTTTATCTGATCACATGTTAGCTTTGCCTACAATATTTAATCAACAACTGCCTTTAAGGTCAGTATAGCTATAGAAATATTATTACTTGGGGGCCCTATTGGTGAATTTTGAAAAATCTAAAAAGTAACCTGACCACCTTCAGCCGCCAAGGTAGGTAGGTGGTTTGGAAATTTTAAACCTTCCGCGTTACGTACACCATTCCATAAATTGCGTGCATTATATGTTGGCAGCAGATTAAATTAAGATCAACCTGACTATTTAGAGGAATTTTATAATAAAAGTGTCACTGTTGTGGTGCTTAAAGAGATATAAAATTCCGGTTACTAAAACTTTGTAGTTACTTGAAGTTTAGTTGATAGCTTTAAGAAAAGCAAAAAGATGAAGCTATCCTCACCTACATTCTACTTTAAAGTGCTTCTCTTAATTAATCCACTAAAAGTGTTTCACCTTTGGACAACCAAAATTAATAAATTTAATAATTAACTTTTAACAGAAAGCTTAAAACCATCTGCCCTTATCTACTCTTGACTTTGACCCTGAGGCTCAAACTAGCCAATTATAACTGATTTCTTTTCAATATAACTGATCAAAATTGAGCATTAGGCTCCAATTTGATTTAAAGATAAATCAAAATTGAGCCATCCTTTATCAATAAAGAAATTTTAAAAAATCGTGGTGTGGGTTACCTCGCAATTTTTCTAATACATCGGATTCTCTACGCCATTCTTCCAACGTCGGACTCGTTCACTCGTTCCTCAGATATAAATCGTTAAATTTATACTGGAACACCCCCTCAAACACGCTTCGCCTGTCCTTCAGAATAGTAATTTCATCCGTTTCATTGTTCAGCGATTAAACCCATCCAGGCCACTGACCACGCTCGATGCTGCTTAACGTTTATGATTTCAACAAAAAATAATGGATATATTGTATTCAAATGAAACTGGTGTACTTATTTATTTAAGTAAAGGTATGTACTTTACCAAATTTCAACTCAATTAAAAAAATATCGTTTTTTTACATTTTTAAAAAGACGTACACAAGCCATTTATAAAAATTGATCTAATGCTCAAGTACAGTTCAAATGAGCAGAGCATCTCATTGATGAGATGCTCTTAAATTGCGCATTATTTTTTTTTGCAAAACTTGGAAATATCTAATGATATATAAAGCACTTTATTTTATATATTAGTGAATCAGACTTTTATTAAAAAAAATTTAAAACAATATATTAATTGAGAATACAACAACAATTATGATGAGTTATTAGAGTTAACGCAGTTTCAGTGGATAAGCTTCGTAAAGGGTCAATTCAGTGTCAGCTCTCTGGTGTAAGTTGGAAATAGATAAATAAATAGTGTATAAATATTTAATTATATGATTATGATAAGCCTGGATTTGGCATAAAACACTCAGTAATACACTTCAATGTAACAGAATATAAAGTATAGATCAAAATTAAGGATACTAGAAATTGAAATGCATAGAAGACCACCTATCGTAAAAGAGAATTTAGTAAGCTTGCTAGAAGAGAAAATGGGAAATTATATTGGTGTGGGAATAAAGGATCAGTGCCATGCTAAAACCTTGGTAACAAGTGGTTTTATATTTAAACTGGATAGTTTGGCTGATAAAGAAAAACATAAGATTATCTTACGCTCTAAAATATTTAACACGATTTCTGTTAAGAAAATGTGTTGCTTAATTTATCTACAAGTTTTTTAATTGAAAGGACAGAATGTAAATTATATATATATATTATATATATATATATATATATATATATATAATATATATATATATTATATATATATTTAAATTTGTATGACCTTTATCAGTAAATGAACTGAAAAAATTACCCAAGAGCCCTAGAGGGACTACGGCGAGCTGAGCCTGTGAAGGGAGGTGGCTACGATGTGGCCCATATGATGTGAATTCGTTAAATATACCTGACATTTGGCCAATGTCAGGTAAATCACAGGTAGTACGATAGTAATACAATATGTTTTATTTTATAAAGACCAGAAGGTTGTTATAACAGTTGATATTTTTAAACAGAAAATCTAAATTAGTCGTCATCTTACAAACTTTGCTAGAAGGTCAGGAACAGGGGGGAAACCTAATTAGGGTTTGACGAGGGAATTAATTTGGGTAACCGATGTAAAAACGAGGAAGACGAAATAAACCTAGTCTTGAAATCCTTCATGTTTTGCATTAAGTTTTACCAACTTATTACAACATATATTTAAATCCTACCACTATTTCCTCTAAGGAAAATAACTATAAATAACTATTGGATTGTGTTATGGCACTATCCACACCTTAAGTTCCTACCTAACCGCTATAAATTACAAACAAAATAATAATATATTCAAAATAACAATTCGACTTTGGCTCACCATGCTATATCCATATTTTCGTCCCTCAGGATGTAACCAAATTATTGGGGCCAGATGACGGACTGTAAATTGTTCGTACGACCTAAGGAGTAGAAAAAGGTTCTCTAGGGTAACATTGTCTTAACTTTACGAGTAGTGAAGAAGAGTTGTTGAGTTAGTTTAAACAAGTGACGCATTCTCTGGAGGATTTTAAGAACTATAATGTGTATTTTAAATAAAACACGTGTTTTTTAAATAATTTATTTATTGACTATAATCACCACTTTAATCTGTTTAGGTAGTCTTGTACTTTTTATGGTAGGACATAAAAATAATATTTTAGAATTTCTGTTATTGGATTTCTAATAATAGATTAGAGTTCTGTTATACTATTCTAAATATGTAAGGATAAAATTGAATTCATACTATACCTCATATATAAACTTGCACTGTATCAATTGGAATAATTAGGTCTTTTATATTTAAAGGTTATCTTTGTTACATAAATATGCCTTGGGATTTAAATAAAGACGATGTATCGTTAAAGTAAATCCAAAGATTATGTAGTATACATACATCTATCTGTAAATATAATCTATGAGTAAATCTTGAGTTTTTTATCCTTCCCAGGGTCCAATACAGGAATCATATTTAGACAATGGCTACAAATACAATTAATAATAACATGAGTTTTGGTTCATTTAAATCTTTTTATTATTAATGCTTGGAAAATAGATTTTTTTTATTAATGAGATAATGCTGCTGCTAAATATGCTGCTCCCTTTATGCTTCCATCAACCTCTCGCCTTAGCTTCACATTCTGAATCAAAATATACATATAACACATTGTATTTTCAATTAATACATTTTATTAACAATTTTATGCATGAATTTAATATTTTTATATGTTTATTTTTAATTTAAATTCTAATAATACATAATTATTATACGCGATATTCTGTCAGCAGTTAGAACTATTTCATTAAAGTTTAGATTTAATCGCACATAAATAGCTAGAGAGCACAAATACTTCATGATGAAATTCTTATATGTACTAGTATATGTAAGAATGTATGTTGCAGCCTTATTACATTGGCTTATACTTTATGATACTTTCTTTAATATTATACTTTTATCATGTATGTTATAATTTTTATAATACTTAAATAGAAGACTTTTTATAAATCGTATACGCTTTATACTTTTAGTTATAAGGATAAATATACCAGAAGGAACATATAAGGTTGGCCAACATTAAATTCTAAAGTGTAAGAAAACAGAATGGGTACACCAAACAGACAACATTTAAACAGACACCTTTTTAAATGTTCGTCAATCATAAAATCAATAAAAATTCGTAAATTTATCTTTAGTGAATTAACTAACTGGTGAGTTCAAAGTCACCATGTCTATCATTGTTAACTATTACCCAAATATGGTAATTTCACTAGCAACTTTGTATACGGGTCACATTTAAGTTATAGCATAGATACTTCGATACCACTATCACACTACAGTCCAGATATTACTCTCCATGCTATTGCTACCTTATACATTGTTGTTAAAAACAATAGTTTCAGAAAATTTTAAACAAAAAATATATTATGCCTAACTTTTTACTAATTGCTTTGTAAAAGTTATTTATGAAATTCATCAAATTTAAGAAATAACTAAAGCACTTATGGAGTTATGCGAATGTTTTGAAAATGTTAGTATTAGTCTTTGACATTGCCATTTTTGAAGTTTTGGGGTTAAAAAAGGTATTGGACTGAAACAATACATTACACTTGCGTAATTATACCTTTTCCGGAACAAGAGTTTGTAGCATTTTCGGTATTATGTTTTGATAAGCTCTTGTTTTTTCATACAACGTTCCATCTATTCCAAAAACGATTTTGTCTTGATCGATTCGCTGAGCCATACAAGCGATGGCTATCCCAGCTAGTCGAGCACCTCTATCGGCTACGGCTTTACACACTTCATTGATAACATGATAGTCTTGAACGTTTAGTGAAATATTTTGATGTTTGCACGGTTCCCTCTCCAGCAATTCTTGTTTAAGCATTTCAATTGAAGATTTCCTTCGATAGTACTTTTTTATTGGCCGACAAAGAATACAGTTACCTGTTATTTCTTCTCTGAAAATTTAGTTAAATAATCAAATAAAATACCTAATTATAAATATTGCTCTATGATTCTTAAAAGGCCATATTCAAAAACTTAATCACTCAAATGTTACTTCTCAATACTAAACCAAATAATTTGAACTTACTCTTCAAGCTTTGAAATAATCTGCGTTGGAAAGCTGAATGGTTCTTCGATAGCGGTGGATAGTTGCTTTGAGCACAACCAATTCCTTTTGCCCAAATATGCTAATGTCCGTCTCACTATCTCTCCTATGTACATTCCTGACACCATCTTTTCAAGGCTGAAAAATGTAATGAAAACATTTTTAAAGAGAGAAAAAAGATTTTCTAAAGTAAAGGAGTATTTCAGAAACATTTCCTTGATAAACTTGATTTAGGGACAGTATGAATTGGAGGACTGAGAATAGGGTCTAAACTCTTAACTTTTCTTATTCTTTTCGGAGTTGCATCGCTTATCCTACACTAGGGCCTAATTTTAAGTTAATTACCTAGATAAGTTTTGGTTTTTATTTAAAGTTTTGATTCAAATTGAACTAACGCTGATAATGAGATGTAAAAACATGTTTTTAGTTGAATATTGGACAACATGCCAATATTAAATCGGTAAGAACCGTTTCAGAATTATATATTTAAGAGCTTAATCTTACGTATGGTTTCCTGGGTTTGAACTTTCTTTGTCAAGGGCAACATCAAATTCAGTTCTTATGAAGTCCAGTTCTCCAATGTCTCCAAATGCTCCCCACTCTGTGTTGACTAAAACGTAGTCTTTATCTGACTTGAAACCCTTAATTTTGCTAGATTTTTCTAAATAGCAGGCGTTTGTTCCAGTGCCTACAAAATAACGGATTTGTTTATAAAGGATATTATCTTGAATAATATGGATAATAAGTACTTAAGTGATAAATAAATAATTCTGGCATGATGGTTCACATGTCGGGCGAATTTCCTTTGAAATGTGTGCTTCCGTTCGTCACAGTCTATTTATAGCTTACGATTCTGGTTTTTAAATCTGGCTATTTAACTGTATTACTTATTTTTCTGGATAATTCAAAGGCAATGCGCGGAAATCTTTAAAATGTATGCATTAACTAAACTCGAAATTAGTTCAAATAATGGTGTGCACTGCTAATTTTAGAAGGATGTTTATAGTTTTTTTTTATAACCAATGGGACAAATATAAGCTTTTCTTTTGAAAATCCAGACAAAAATAAGAAACTAGTCGTATTTCTACTGGAAAGGTTACATAGCATAAACAGCAAAGGTGAGCCAACAATGATCTATCACACACGAAAGCACGCCTTTCAAAGAAATTTGCCCGGCATGTAAACCTCAGCGCCAGAATTATTTTACTACGTCTATTTACATTATATATTAAACATTATTTTATTCTAAAAGCCTGCAATTTTGAAAGAAGTACCTTTTTCAATTAGCTGTGGAAACTTCCTTTACTAAGACTATCCTGGTGATGACAGTGTCCTGACTATGCGGTTAGGTTCTCTGGTGGGTAGGAAAACAAAATTTGTTTTTGTTAAGTAGTGACTGAAAATTTTAGAACAAGATTAAATGTTCTATTACAATATGTTAAGAATCCGTCACCTCTAATATTTTTTTTTTATTTCCTTAGAGAGTAATCTATCCTTTCACTCTCTCTAGTCAATAACTTATTTCTATATAAATTTTTTTTAAAACCTACATCATTATAATTTCAAAAAATATCAATTTCTTAGTAATATAAATATTTTAATACTTTTTTAAAATACAATTTACCTACCTATAGTAATACTTCGATAGCAAATTATAAATACCGGCCTTTTTGATCCGTAGCCGCTACGCGGGCACATTGTTGTGCTTTTGTATTATTTTTTGTTTTATTATTATTGTATTTAGCGAATTTTCATCGCCTTGCCTCACAGACCCACTCCTCGTCCTGAATGGCCGCAGAATTTTCATTTGTTGGGTTTTCTTTTGTTTTAAGTTTTGTTGTTTATGTTTTAATAAATCTATTTACCCTGATGAAGATCAGGATCCCTGGTTGAAAACTCAGTAGTTGTTTTTAACTATTTTCGGACTGATGATTTCTTTTTATAATTGTTTTTCTCGTCAAAAAAATTAATTACTGTTCATTTTTTTTTCAAAAAGCTTTTATTACACATTTACACGAAAGAGAGATATTACATTAATATCTCTCTTTCGTTTAACATAGATAGAAGCAAAAGTATTTATCAAGTTTTAGTTTTGTTTGGAAGAAAACAATTTAACAGACTTATAGAAGATGCTAAGACATTAGAAACAAATTAAAGAAGACCTGAACTTGTTCCTAAAAACTACATTGTTCCTAATCATTTGTTAATGTTATTAAGAATTTATCTGTACGTCCATATACAATAATCATATTCATTAAATAATTAAACAAACTAACTAATCTTTATTGAAAATTAAATATTGGAAGATCTTATTTTTTTTCGGATGGGCAAACACATGGAAAAAAACTGATGCCGCCGGAGTGTGAGGACTGACAGACAAGATACTGAGATACAATACTAAGTAGTGACATACTCACAAGATCTGACGTACAAGATACTGTGGGTCTAAATGTTAAGGGATTTTTATGAATTTTAGGAAGGGTATATATTTGGGTGGTATGACAACATAAGTAGAAAATATATTTTTAGTTTGCAGATCTATCACTTTTTGTTTAAATAGAGTTTTTATCATTATGGTTTTAATAAATTAATTTATTGTGGTTTTACTAGTTACAAATTTTAAATATTCTTTTGCTGTAGAGGTGACTTCTTCATTTCGAATATTATCATATATTGCATCGGAGTTTTTATTTACAATAGTCTTGTAAGATGTATTATCTGCAATCGATTTTAGCTCTTTTAGCTCTTTTAGTGAGAGTAGTGTGGCAATGCCTAGTGGTAGCATTAGTCCATTTTAAATATGGTACGTTTTTATTTTATTAATTTAATTCTTGCATTAGTATTTAAATTAAGTCTTTTAATATTTATTCGCGTTATTTGTTCGGTATAACATCAAGTATTAAGAAATTTTTATTTAATACAACTTATCTGTAGTACAGCCAAAATTACATTTATTGTTTGACCCCATTAGTAAGCTGTCAACAATCCTAGATGGTGAAGTTCTAGTTATTTTACATATACTGCATTTTTAAGCTAGCATATTGCATTGCAATACATTCTTGCGCAGTGGTCTGCTGGCCGGTCGGACTTCTCTTGAAATGCGTGCCTCCGTCGGTCCGTTTGTGGCTTAGGTTTTGAGTTTATATTTATAATTTGAGCAATTGCATTACAGGTCGTTACACCGTTTTTTCTGGAATTTCTAAAGAAATGTGCATATTTATCTCATTAGACATTGGATACACAAAAATATGCCCTCTCTTCAAAAATTTGGAATTCAACCCCTTTATTTGCACTATTTTAGCACACTGTTTTCGCGCATTTCTTTTGAAAAATTGAGTAACAAGTCGTAATGCTCCAGTTAATAAGTATAAACTGTAAAAGTAAGCCCTAAATGGACTGTTACGTACGGAGCAACGCATTTTAATAGTATGTTTGCTTCTATTTCTCCATCTCATACAACGTCCATGGGATTAGAAAAGTTCCTTAATGAGTTATCCCTTTTATTCAAGATCCTTGCTTCTTATAATTATTAAAATTCATTAACTCCTACATTACTAATTTTCACTGTTTCTTATCGCGAGGTCAGATTACCTAATACTATGTTAAGTGAATGGTAAAGAAAAAAACCCAAGAGATCCAATAGTAAAGGACTATGGCTCTGATGATTTTTAAATTTTTATGGAATTTATTTTTTGAATTCTTTTTCCTTTTAATACTTTTTCAAGTGGTAAAAAACATATTAAATAAAATTATATTACTATTAATAAGACACTTTAATATAAAACATACCTAGAACAATGCCCCCTGCCGTTAGTCCATCATGCCATCTGCTTGACAACATTGTGCCTACAGTATCATTTATGATACCAACCAATTTTATCTTCACGCCCTGATAATAAAAAAAATTGATTGGGTATATAGTAAAATTGTCGATGTGAATAATGTTTAATTCTACAAACCAAACCAATAATTTTAGATATTTCTCGGCATATGTACTCTAAATTATTGATATAAAGCTATGATCGTCCATTAAGAACGTATGACATGTTCTTCGCATCATCTCCTCTTTTTTGCGTCAGAACATACTCAATTTCTAACAAAATTACATAAGTGATTTCAAACTTTTTCAACCACTTCCAAGTTTAATTAATAATCTTTAAAATGTAGTTATTAAAAATATATCTCACAAAGACTAAACAGACTAAACAATGTTCATAATGCTACACACTGAATAAAGACGTTTAAACAATATGTACGCTTTTATTTTCTATATAATGCAACTCTTGAAAGCTAATTAGTTTATTATTTATTTCGCTACATAGGGCACTTAAAGAGCCGAATATTCTAATCCTACACAATATAATAGGTCTAGTTACTGACACTAGAAATCATTGACGCACCTCTTTAGCAAATGCTTCGGACAAAAGTGGACCTATTTCTTTGCCAATAACCTCTTTGCAGTCATATCCTTTTGAAAAACTAACGATGGTCCCTTTATCAAGTGCAGTCATCTTAACAGGAAAACTGAATGTAAGAACAGTAGGGAACTCAAAATTATCAATGTCCTTTAATTTGTTGGCTAGATAACTTTTTGTAAATTTTGCCATAAACTGGAACAACTGAAATATATTAAAGATTTTATTTGCATTAAAAATCAGATAAAAGTAATTATGATCTTATTCCGGAATCGATGGAAAGAGTTAAACTCTTTCAATTTCAATTGAATATCACAAAATCTTTTTGTATAGGACCTTATAATGACCTTGTTTGGAAAACAAGAGGATCTTAGACATTTTCATCAGTCAAAGTAGCGATGTTGACGAATTGGTACTGATTTGAATTTAAACTCTTACTGTTCTTGTCCTATAAACTATGCTTAAGTCTTAGCAAGGTTTACACTATATCGTATTACACTCACACCAACTCATTAGTTATGTAAAAGTGGATTATTCAAATCCACTAATAAAAAATTAAAATAATGGTCTGTTTATGTTTTGCTATTGCCTGGAAAAGATGTGCATATAAAATACACATCTTGTAAGAATGTACTGATTCTATGGATGGTGCACAGATGTTAGGATGTACAGATCCTAAGGATGGTGTATAGATCTAAGGATGTACAGATCGTCAGGTTGGTGGACAGATGTAAGGATATACAGATCCTAAGGATGGTGTTCAGATGTCAGGATGTACTGATCCCAAGGATGGTGTTCAGATCTAAGGATGGAGTGCAGACGTAAGGATTTACAGATCGTACGAATGGTCTACAGATGTAAGGATGCACTGATCCTAAGGGTGTATAGATCCTAAGGATGGTGTTCATATGTAAGGATGGACAGATCCGAAGGATGGTGTGCAGACGTAAGGATGGAAATAATGTACTGCTACTATGAGAAAAAACTCTGCGAAACGAAATGTAAAATTTGTATTTTCGTTACAATGTGTGTTAATATTTAAATTGACCTTTGATCAGATGATTAGACCTCGGATTAACCTTGGAATACCTTAGATCAGAAGATCGTTATCTTATCTTGTTTTTGCTTTGTGACGTTACACTGCCTCAATTTTATCACGTTAAAATTTAATTGTATTATTTGCTAAACTAGAGTCATAATTTTCATAAGTTGGCATACGCCATACTGGAACTTGCATATTGCATAATACGTCGAACATTGTTACATTTCTTAAATAAAGAATAATAAGTAGCATTGTTAGATTTCTTCAATAAAGAATAAAAAGAGTTTCTACGCATGAAAAATCGGATGACGCTAGATTTACTAGCATAAGTTTTGATAGTGTGTAAACAATTTCAAGTAAACACTGACACAGCAATTTAGAGAATACATAAAAAATATGGGTAACGGAGGGCCTTGACTTACACGTCAACATATACTGTTCAATAGCAGACATAAAATTATATCTACAATGACAAAGCTCATTTTTATTTTAATTTGATTACCTCGTATCCAGAAGATGATCTGATTTCCTCAGAAACTTGTGTCTTATTGAAACTAAAAGATTCTCCATGGTTATTTATGTCCATCAACATACTTCTAAAATTTGTTCCACCAAGATCCAACGCAAGGAAACGTCCTCTTTCTGTATAAACGAGATAATGTGTTATGAAATAATTACATTAACTCTATTTTTGCCTAGTTTCGGTGAAGAGGAAAAAGGTTATCGATTAAAATAGTTTATAAAATAGTATATATTCCTCTATAAATTTAGAGGAATATATTAAAATTGATGATGAGTTCGATGCCGCCGTCTTTGTTATCAAAGTGTCACTCTTTCTGTTCATCTAATGTAAGTATTAATCCTGCAATATATAGCGGTATGCGTTTAAGCATACCGTGGACAGTAGCATCGAACGTGGTAAAAAGATGAGTACGTGGCCGCTGTAATTAAAACTGATCTTCTCTGTGAAAGAACGTCCGAAGCGAGTCTGAAGATGTTTAATTTTTAAAAGAGAGTCAATCCAGTCCAATATATAAACGATTCGCGTAGCTAATCTAACAAGAAGTGGAACAGTTCCAAACGTACCCCGCGATTTTTGTAGTTTACATATGTTCTTTCATAATTAACTGGTCATTGATAAACTATACCATACCATTTCCTGATGGAAAGTTTTGCACATAAGTGTTAATACAATTCAAGGAGCTCTTGTTCCCTGACACGCACGCTGTTATGCTGTTCTGCAGCCTCTCTGCTACCATCGCTACATTCTTTTCACATGTCAAAGGCTGCCTGATTTGGTTTATTACTTCATTCACCTGTCAATTAATTATATAATATTTGATATTGAGTGGTTTCAGACCAGGACAGCATCTTAGTCCAGTATACTTATGTTTTTCAGAGTAGTTAAATCTTATTAATAATCCATGCCAAGCCAAGTCATTACTTTTGTAATGTTTCTTGGAATCAAGTTTACATACCTTTTCGGAAACATTTCTAGACATGTAATTTCGTTTACTTGAATACCAGACATTTTTGAAGTTCTGTAAACATAAGAACAAAACACGTAAATTCTTCGCATGGTATGAGTAACTTGTTCATCATATTCATAACAACATACATCATATGAGTAAGTTGCACATCATATGAGTTACTTGTACTAGTATTTGCAATTGAATGTGAGTAAGGATCTGGTAATTATATTTAAATAGTCACTACCTTGATAAATGTCTCCCACAGAAGGAGCTTACTAATTGTCATCCAGATAGCATTCTTTAAAGTTGAAGAGATATTTCATAGCTATATCTCTTAGTTGTTAAAGTGAGGTAATAGGTGTCAAAAAATGCATACAACACTTAAGAAGTTTTTTACAAGGCCTAAAAATAATAGATAGAGTTCAAGGTTGTTTCAGAGAGTACGGTTTATTTTATTTTATTTTTATAACGCTTAAACCCGGTCATATTAGAGTTTTCACTCAAATCTCACTCAACTATCCCACCCCAGAGTTTCATCAAGAAAACACACCCTTTGTACATTGGGGGACATATCAATAGTTAACACTGAGCCTAGTGTGTGCCTAGTTCATCTAGCCACACCTGACTCTATCCAAACTCACCATTCTGGCTAGTGCCAGTGACTAGTTCATAGTGTGCCTAGTTCATCTAGACCAGCTAGACTCTGGCTAGGCTCACCGTTCTGGCAAGCGCCGACTACTAGTTCACAGTGTGCTTAGTTCATCTAGTCTTACTAGCTTCTCTGATCACATTAGTCTTCATTAGGCTAATGAGTTAAGTTCCGCAGTGCTACTAGGAGACGTCTGTCTTCAAGAACCGACCACTTCGTTCCTATTCACTTACTTTTCTCGTGGTGACCTCGCTTTCACTGACTTAGTTTTCGTACATACAAAGGCTCAGTATATCTTTCCGACCTTCATCTCCATCAGCCTACAGAACCTTAACTTTTCGTGAGCTGGAGACAACGGAAACATGGATCCAGACTTGTCTCGGATGAAACAGGAACCAACTCCGCATTTGCGTATTTATAGCCAAGAAAACCACGTAAAACCCAGGCTAGGTTGGCTTGACTTAAATTTATTAATATGAGGATTTATTATTAATACGATATTTTTAATATTATACATATATTAATATGGGTTATTAATTAATTAATTAAATCTTTACTATTATGAGGAATAACCTCATATTAAGGTCCTCCCCCGGCTGGATTCGAACCCTTGACCTTTGGGTCTTATAAACAGGCAAGCGCTGAAGCGCTGAGCTACCGGACTGGGTAAATACATTGTTAAATATTCAATTAAATGAAATTCGTCATAAGTGGACCTCTTTATCAATTAATTTGAATTAATTAATTAATCCCATTGATTGATTTGAATTAATATATGGAATCCACTAGATACCGTATTTTACCAATACCAGGAATAAAATTTAAAATGGTTGTTTACCTTGCATAAAGCGTTTATTTTAGAGCAGCATTTCTTGGAATACATGAGGGGTACATGTCTTTGTAGATGCCTTTCTAGTACTTGATTACTTGTGCCTTAGCATTGTACGACTGTTTATGTCTATAAATGACGATGTAATGAAACCATATAAAATTTGATCGCACGCATTATAAAAATAATTTTAGATTACATTATCTTGATTATTCGTTGTCAAAATAAAAGTGACAAAATTGTCATTTAGGCCTTTTAAGTTAATTTCCTTGGGCAAAATAGGCAATGTCGAGACGGAGAGAGATGGACATCAAAACAATTTTTCAGCACAGTTGTCCTTGTGATTTCCTACGAATCAGCTAAATACATTTGAAATTTCTGCTCAAAGAGCAGAATATTAAAAACCTAAAACATGTCGGGCGTATTTCCTTTGGAATGCGTGTTTCCGTGCTTAATTATCCATTTCTTGCTTAAGGAAATAATAGGGAAGTAAATGCACGTAATAACTCTGTTGGATAATTATCCTGTTGGCTTATTATGCTGGCAGGGCACACCATTATTTGCACTATTAAAGCTCAGTTACTGTTTATCTTTAAAGGTTTTAGAGTTTTTCCTTTAAAAATACAGAAAAAAGAGTTACAAGTAGTGCTTAGTAATTGAATAACTGCAAATGTTAAAAAGCATAAAGCTAAACCTTAAACAAGAAATTAATGCATAAGCGAGGAAATACTCATCCCAAAGGAAATTCGCCCATGCGGACCACAGGGCGAGAATTATTTTGTAATTATTGACTCATATAATGTAAATTTAACAATAAAAAATTATCGAACTTACCTGGATTCGAACTCATGTTTCCTGACTTTAAATTCTATTAAGTTATATACTTTAAGTTCTCTTATCGATACGGGCCATTTTCATTCGACTCACAGGCCCAAATAACATCGAAAACGACTCCTGGCTTGAAATATGTCCTTTACCGGCTGTATTTTAGGTTTTCCGGCAATCGAACACCTTTTTTATATTTTATTCAGTTTAAGTGGTCGCATCGGCTCCGTACTAGTTTTATTCAGTTCTCATTCTGATAGCAACATTAGTTGTCTAATATTGTCTGCGTTTATAATTTTTCAAAAATTTTACTAATTCATTATTGTGGGTTCATGACGTCAACAAAAAATTTTCCAAATAGCCAACTACACCGTGACTGATTTTTATACAAAGTTTCAACTCTCTTGCATATATACACTAGGCGTAACGATGAGAACAGACACCCACAGAAAAACAGACAGGCAACTTTGTATGTATATATATATATATATATATATATATATATATATATATATATATATATATATATATATATATATATATATATATATATATATATGCCCGTTTAGAGCCTTGTGGCTCATCAGGGATTACCCCTGCGGGAACAACCTCGGGTGGTAGTAGCAACCGTTACGCTCAAACTGTATTCTAAAGTTGGCGATAATTTGTCTAAACAATAATTCGCTAAATAAATAAATGATTTCGTGGAGCATTGGAATCCACACTATCAATTCTATATGTGTGCTGACAAAAAATATTAGCTACACTAAAGGTTTAAGCTGTCAAAATTTGAATTTTAGAAGTGGATATTGTCAAAGTAACGGCAGCCTATTACCTTTCTATTAAAAAAAAAATTATATATTCACGACACGAGTATTTACTCAAAATTGGTTATTAAAGCAAATATTATAAAAACTTAGTTTTGAGTCAGTAGTAGTTTGCTGAAAATATGACGGTGCATTCTCGTGGTTGGCATGGTGAAACTACTAAATTACACACTAGCGCTCCTAACTGGGTTCGAAGCTAACATTTTTGTGTCCAAAATGATTAATCCCAGGGTCATCTTCCTTGATCTATAAATTCCTTGATACATTATTATTATTATTATTTATTAATTAAAAGATCTGTTGTGGCGTCCTGCATTATTATTAGTTAAATACTAACTAGCTAAGAGTAGGAACGATAGTTGAGTAAAAGTCATATAGTTTTAACAAACTTTAGGACTGTACTTAGATGAAGTTAATGCCTTATCAAAGCTCATGAGTCTCTGATAAGGACTCTACCTTTACAGTATTCTGTGAATATGTTCTGAGGTTTCAATAAACTCCAGAACAGACAGAGATTGCTAAGAGATTTTTAAGATGGTAATTAAGAAGACAGTGCAGAAGAGAAGACCTGTAAAGTGTTCAGTTATTATTCTAAGATTTGTCTTAGTTATTGATAGATAACTAAGTAGATCTAGTACTAGTAGGAGAGACAAACAGCATTACTTGCCTAACTTTAGGACCTTAGTAGTATTTTTAATAATTGACCTTCCCATCTCTTCACAATATTAATAATATAGCTGTTAGAAACACAGAAAGGTTCTGGACCGTAAAACAGTGTTTCACTGCCTTTTCTGGCGAAACTGCCAGCTCAATACCTTGATACCCTGGCCCTGACGTACCTTGATCGAGAGACCAAGGGATCTCTTACGTGGGTGAAAATGAGAATTTGCACCCACATAAGAGATACATTGTTGGTTTCGGGCAGTTTTATAAGTGATTTATGTCAGTCCCAGAAAACTTTGAAACAAAGCTGTGGTTATTTTATGCCAGAAGTCCTGCCTGACTTTCAGATTATATCAGTAGACTTGCTACTACCATTCCTTTTTCTAAAATAGTTTGAGAGCAGAGTATTATTGCATAGATTTCGTTCGTTGCAGACTGTAAGAGAAGTGTCCATGGCTACGGATATATCACAGTCCAGGACATGCACACTGCACACCTACACCAACACTGCCCTCCATCTTAGACCATTTTGCAGATCTCTTACTAATGAGCTTGTTTTCCTGCCATATTCTTGTATGGTTTATTAAACCATGTCACTTGAATTCGCCTAACTGGATAGTGGAGGGAATTATCCATAACTGCACCCATAGACGGATTTTTGTAAAAAGTTTCGACTCTCTAGAATAAATACTCTGGGAGCTACGGTGTTAACAGACACACACACAACTTTGAGAAACCTACTTAGGAGGTCTTAAAAACTACCAGAAACGAATAATTCCAGTGGCATCCCGGTTTCGGATTTTTTTTTGATAACGCAATACGTTTCCTATATCCCGACGTTATAAATGATAAAAAGTAAAAAGTAAGTTTTACATTTATTAATAATGCAATGCTCCTTTTAGAAGGTATAGGGAAGCTAAAGCTCATTATTTCTAAATGTATTTATATTTTCTATTGTGTAAGTGGAAAACTTTAAACCAAAAGTTTTATTCGATAAGAATATTGATCAGTTGATATACATCCTTTAAAATGACTAT
The DNA here is from genome assembly GCA_018340805.1 of Microvelia longipes. NCBI lineage: Eukaryota > Metazoa > Arthropoda > Insecta > Hemiptera > Veliidae > Microvelia > Microvelia longipes. Next base: position 43,728,613 of record JACMZG010000008.1, on the reverse strand, counting down.
AGAATAACTATTAGGACCCCTTGTTCCAACTTTATTCGTAATGCCTACTGAATTTAAACCAAAGAATATAAAAAAATATCCATTAGCAATGAAATATATGAGGAAATTATTTATTATATATAAAGCTTCCATTTTATTGTTTACTTTAAATACAATAGCTTTTACTTCAGCAAAACCACTTAAAAATATTTCCAATGCTGTGTTATAAGTTTTTAAATAAATTAAAAAATAATATTTAAAATATTTTCAAAAATACTACATTTTAAGTGCCAATACAAACCCTCGAATAATATAATACATTAGAAATAAGGGAAAACTTTTAAAGGACGCTACTTTTAAAACCTTGATTAACAAGTTCTGTGTTAAAATGACTTTATTCTTTAAAGAGTAAATTAAATTACTTTGTGTTAATAAGTTTAAAAAAAATAATAGCAAACTAGACAAAAATTGTAATACAATTCAGTTAAACTGGTCTTTCAGTAACGTACTATACTTTTAGATTTTATTGAATAATATATTTGTAAATAATAATAATAATTAATAGTTAACATAACATTAATTGTTAATTAATAAGGGAATTAAATAAATAAATTATTAATCATTTAAAATAATTACTAAACTTTTTTTGGAAACTAGTTTTTATAAATTAATTTAATAAACAGAAAATTATTGTATATAATCTAAAAGAATTAATTGTAAAATTACTTATCTTTACAAAGGAATAGTTTCCTTCAAAAATAATAGTTGTAGTTAGTTTGTTTAAAATGTTTATAACGGAAGAACACAAGAAATACTTCATGTGCTTTAAGTTTTTTGGTTTCTTTCCTTACGACAGAAGATTTTACTCTACCAGATATAATATTATACCCACTCTAGTTGTAACCATATATATGATAGTTTTATTAAAAGACGATGTTATTGTTTTTGTTGTTAACAGTAAATTGTTTTACAAAGCCACGTCTACTAAACCACACTTATTATTTCTGGTTGAAGTTTTCCGGTGTTTATTAACTTTATCATTCTATACCTTCGCGCATTTAAAACCGAAAAAATATATTTACATATTGAATAAATTTAAAGCTATTGATTTTTATTTAAATTTAACTGATTCGAAACATATATCTAATTCAAGTCTTAATAGAATATTTGTAGTGCGTTATATGCTTATGGGCATGCACTGTTCGTACAGTATGTACCAAAATCGTAAAAATTGGACGGATCCTGTTGTTTTAAATACTGTGCTTGGAACCTATGTCATTGCCACGTGTACGCTTATATTTGAAATCAATTTTGTATTGTTTGTTAATGAACTTAGATACAAATTGAAAGCATTAAACAATAAAATCAAAGAGATGAAAAATATAAATAGATATTTCACCATGGCTGATTATGAAAACATAATGCTTGCGCACCTGGAGATTGTCGATACTGGAAAGGCACTAACTGATTATTTTAGCGAACCTATTCATTTCACCATTTTCTACTCTTTTTTTAGAATTACAGTGTATTGTTTTCATGTCATAAGAGCTACGTATAAGTATTGGAATGGATCACGTGGTATAATAATGTGGACATTACCCAGGCATATACTATCCAGCATGTACTCCTTTTCTCAGATATATAATGTAGTTAATTGTTGCTCTAATACTAAAATTGAGGTAAGTTATTTGTTCGAGTTGAAATACGCAGTGTTGCGCGGGACAGGGCTACACAAACACTGTACTCTACCAGTCAATAAAGAACAAATAAATGCACGTTAACTTAGAGTACACCATCAACCGATTTTGATCAATTTAGTTTCATAATTTTAATCTCATAATATATTTTAGTCTCATAATAATAATGGCGTTTATCAGTAAAAATTAGAGACAAGCTGAACTTTGAAAGAGGGAAATCTCTATTGTTAGCACATGCAATTACAGGCTGTGGCTCATCATGTCTATATGGATTAGACTAAGTCGAAGGTGTAGAATTTTATGAGCGTTCCTATCTCAAAAATTATAGTTTCTGAGTTTTTAAAGGACAAAAGGTCGAAACAATTATTACTTAGAATAAGCCTCCCACCGAACCCCACCTACTCATTCCATACATTTAAGTTTTAAGTCTCAAAAAATAAATTGGAAAACTAATCTTATTATAGTATTATTAGTAATCTTATTATATATTATTCCTCATTAATGCCGTAGGAATATCGAAAAAGTATTGTTTGCAAAAAAATCTGAAACCGGGATGACCGGAATTATTCGTTTCAGGTTTTTTAAGACCTTCTGAGTAGTTTTCTCAAATTGTCTTTTTTAATGTGTGTGTGTGTTACTGTGTAATACTGTAGCTCCCAATGTATTTATGCTAGAGGATTGAAACTTTGTACAAAAATCAGTCTACAGGTGTAGTTGTGCTATTTGGGAAATATTTTTTATGACGTGAATCATTAAACATGGAAGAATGTTGCGATCAATTTGAGATCTAGCACTTATGTGGTCATGTATAAGACTAAAATATTAGTTTATTATCAACATTAGTTCAATTGTTATTATATGACTTGTGCACGTTTTTTAAAAAATCGTAAAATAATCCATTTGAGTTGAGGTTTGGTACAAGAGTATACCTTAACATAACCAATACTAAGTTCTGCAACAAATAAGTTGTATATCATGTATACTTGTTGTATATCATGGATATACAACAAGTATATCCATGATTTTTGTGGAATCATAAAAGTTAAGGAACATCGAGCGTGGTCAGTTCCTGGATGGATGGCCGCTAGTAATGAACGTATGTATTTACTATCTGAAGACAAGCGAAGCTATTCCGATAGGGTGTTGCAGTATAAACTTAACGACTTGTATTTTCTGAGGACGAGCGAAGCAAGTCCTAACTAAAGAGGATAAGCGTAGCGACTCCGATGTGATGAGCAACCCCATACCCGTTTTTTATATTTTACTCAGAAAATATTTACTTCTTTCTTGCAATTTTTTTTAGTCTAAGTTTTAGTTCTAAGCCATAAAATTACTGAGTACACCAAGAAAACTACTGTCCGCCATTACCAGGTTATTTGGTGGCTTTTAATTTTTAAGCTATCGACCTTCTAAGAAGAGCTTATAAATAAATTATATCTATTAAAAACCGTACAACAAATATTATTTTAAAAAACTATCTGTCAATCTTAACGTATTTTTATTTCCAATCGAAATTTAGTAAGTGTTTATTTTATATTTTTGGCTTTTAAAATCAACTGTTTAAACCATTTTTTATTTTTTATTTCTTTCGATCTTATCATTTTTTACATAAATTCTTAGTTTTATTTTTAAGGACAAGGTTTTACAATACATCAGTATTATGGACACTACAATGCTGTTACACAATTAAAGAATTGCGAAGTAGTTTCATAGTTTTTAGTTTAAAATGGTTCTTTATTGTTCCTAAATTCCAGCTAAATTAACATTTGTTCAGAACTTAATTAAGTGGATTAAACATGTATGTAACATTTCATGTCCATGCATAAATTCCTAGCGGAAAAATGTTTCGCTCAAATATAGTCTTAGACTACGACTTCTTCTTTTCTTTGCTGCGTTTCATCGGTCTCTATCCGTACGATGAAGCATTTAACAAAACAGTGTTCAGTATCCTCCCTGCGTGTGTCATATTTATTTACTACATTTACTTTTTCAAAGATTTAATTATTGTTTACGTAGTTAAAAGTGAAATTTTTATCACCATAACCAATACCCAGCCACATTTATTTCTTATCATACAAATTTATCGTGTATTATTGACGTATGCTCACTACATTCTACCTTACGTGAAACAGACGAAATTTATTCTAATTGTAAAACAGTTTATAAAAACTGATTACTATTTGAGATCGTTTGAAATCAGGTTGAAATCAGAATTGAGTTATCTTATCAAGGTGGCATTTGTAAGAATCACAATTATTCTGATTGATTTCATTTACATGATTTATCAAAATCGATACAGGTTGAGTTATCATTTAATAAACATATTATTTGGTAGTTACATAGAATGCTTTATAAGTTTATCGTTTGAAAGTCAGTTCATTATTTTTATTAATGAATTAGGAACGCGTTTAGACAAATTAAGTAATAAAATAAATTTTTTGCCGTCATTACTAACCCAACGTTCTGGTATTTTCATTTACGAGCATCTTATCTCCGCTCACATCAGGATAGTTGAGACCGGAAAATCAGTTATTGATTATTTCAGTTATCAAGTTATTCTTATAATGATATTTTCATTTTTAAAATTAACCGTAAATAGCTATCACTTATGTAGAAATGCGTTTTTAAAAATTTATGGCATGAACATATCAAGTTGGAATGTAACGAGGCACGTGTTACCTATTTTGCTATCATTAATTCAAGTTTATAACTTAATTAGTTGTTGTGCCATAACAAAACAGAAGGTAAATATACTTAAAGATCTCGTAGTGATTGCGTATTATTTATCTATTACAATAATAATACATTTTTGAGTTTCCTTTAGAGAAGTATAAGAAGGAGAAGTATAAATAAGGACTTCATCAGAGTTAGTATGTTAAATCTAGTTTCAACATTTTTGTATAATGCTTAAAATACATCAGAGTTTAAAATTGGAAAATTTAGAACCGCATCTCTCTAGAATAAATATTTGTTACAGATATTCGTAAACCTATCTGAGGAAAAAATGTCTAAGAAATTATTAAAATTGTTTCATAATCAACACGTTTTATACAATAGGGCTACGCACACACCTGAGCACCCCTGACCATCATATCCGATAAATAGTACTTGGTGGACCCCCTATTTTTCTTGCATTTTGCTATAATAGTTTGATTGTTAGTTTATGGGCCTTCTAAAAACTTTACACGGACCCCAAGAGGTTTAGGGACCACACTTTGCGTAATCCTGCAGTAGGACATATATGCTCTATATGGAACTGTTGTCTCTTAGAACAGCCAGGTATCTATTTAGTAGGTCTATGGTCTACTGTAGTAGGTACTACTACTAGAAAGGTATCCAGAAAGTCTATGTTTGCTCTTACCTATTCTATAATTATACTACTGCACAAATGAGTATTACCTATAATGTAAATAAAGTTTATTTTTAGGAGGAAAAATTCAAGAATAATCTTTATAGATCTCTTCTCCGTTTTAAAACCGACCAGAAAAGTTTTAAAGTGAGTATAAGTAAATGAAAAATATTTAGTATATAATTTGTATGAATCTTACCTTTCCCCTTTATTTATTTTTTTTGAGATCGTTTGAAATCAAGTTGAAATCAGAATGGAGTTTTCTTATCAATGGTGGGAGATGCTGACGTTGATGGTGTTTATTTTAATTTTTAAACGGAATTTTAATTAATTACTTACTACAAAATTTAAATTATGCTTGAAATAGTTACCTATTCCAAAATCGTTGTATGGAATCATTTATTTTTTTATTTAAATTATATACATGCATAGAAAACTACATAATACGTGTATAATCTGAGCCCCCAACGGCCCAACAGCATAAAGCAAGTATGAACAGTGTTAAGACTGTTCCGTGATTTTTTTCAAAAGCATTTGCTTTTGAAATCAGGCTACTACTGGACATAGCATGTCTCGAATTTATATACATTTAATCAAATTGGTATTATTACTAGAGAAATCGGTTGAATTTTGTAATTTCAAAAAATGTAACCTGAACACCTTCGGTTATTAATATTATCAAACTGACTTTTAAAAAATACAGTATTACTTCTATTATTACATGAGATTATATGATTATTTTATTGAGCTTATATTTATATGAGCTTGCATAATAACAACAAGGATTGATGTATTATAACCTTAACTTTACACACCAAGAAGAAGGTTACTATGAGGTTACACAGAGCCCTAAAAAGATGTTTCAAGACTTTCAATGTATTAAGAAAGGATATTGCCTCACTAGTAATAATATTTCTATGCCTGTAATACAATACAGCAATGACATGTGGGTTTAGCCTTATCATTAGAATTGAAGGGGCAACTCTCTAATTAAATATGTTTATTCTTTGTTAAATATATAATAATAGTTTGAATTCTTTATGCTTCAAATTACATACAAATGTTGACTACTAAAAACGGAAATCTGAAAATGCTGCTTTTCATTTTAACAGTGTATGGATTTCTTACAGAGAATTAGACCTTCAGATGCTATCCTAAAAATCAATATTAAAAAAATAAATATCATTTTAATACCATTAAAGTCACCTTAAACAGAGTACACATGCAGAGTATGCACACTGTACATACATGTGTAATATATGCACAAACACATATAGTATACTGTATGTGTATGGTATATTCCAATCATATGAGATGTAATTTTTTTTATTCATTGTACATAAATATTTTTTATGATGACCTAAATATTTTCACTGCGTAGGATTTAGTTACATCATATTTCTTTTTAAAACGAGAATTAGACTTTTCATTAAAAGGGTTTATCACACTTGATTTCACTCTGATTCACATGGTAAGTTAATTTAGTTTTTATTTACTGTTTTTTCAACTGATTTTGAAAGGAACAAAAAGTATAACGTCAGCATATTTATTTATTTATTTGTGTGTATGAGTGCTGCACACAGTAGTTCACACTAAGTGGTCTGGCAGAGGCCAGTTTCCTCTGATAATGTAAAACATTGATTTCTATTCCTAAATAAAGATAAAATGTATTTTAGGCTTAGAAAATATGAATACATTTGATGAATGAGCTAAAGTGTACGAAGTGAGAATATACTCAAGGTAAAAATAAGAAAATGCTTCTCTTGTCAATATGTACCAGAGTCAATAAGTCATAAGGAATTTTTATAGATTTAATACTTCAATTTTAATAGATGCAAAAATAGGTTAGAGACAAGAATATTCAACAAATAAAATGTCTTGCAATCATCTAAGATATTAATTTTCATATAAATTACTATAACAAAGAAAAGTTGTCCTAACTCATGAAAATCATATATCTTATAAAAAATTGTATTAAGAGCTTTGTATTTATTTATATAATTGCTCATAAAAGCATTTCCTTCAATACACTAATAAACATGCACCGCTTTCGCATAAAAGATCGACATGTTATGCGAAAGCAGGAATACTGTTATGGTAAATTTAAAAAAAAATACACTAATTTCTTGTCTTTTGCAATAGCTAATAAGTGGTAGGGTAGGACATCCAAAGTAAATTAAATCTAAAATAAAGCCCCCTTTACACATGAATAGTATCCCAGGTTCTATTACTACTATTACTTCATGTAGAATGGTTCAAAATTTCAGGAATCAAAATGGGGTTCAGGGTTAAAAATTTCAGAGGGGCAAGGGAGATTTTAAGTTCGTTCGGCAATAAAAATGACTAGGTACGCTTGTTTTAAAAATTTAATACAAAGGCAATTGTTTATTTTTTAGTTTGTTGGAGCTATAACCACATACATGATTATCCTTCTCCAAATGGATCCTGGTTTGCTAATGCTTTAATTCCAAATAATAAATTCTATTGCGAGAGCACTAAAATGTAGTCTAGTTTTAATGAAACACAAGTTTTGTCAAACACACTTCTCTCAGAAGAATTATTATAAGATGTAAAAATCTTATTCCATTAAAAATATAATTAGTTAAAGTTGATTTTATTTTTTGTTTCTGTTTATGGTGTCATACTTTATCTCAGTAAAGAAAATAATCCCAGTTCCCCTATCTGCAAAACACATATGCTTGACATGTGTTGACATATGCTTAACATATGATGTTTAGGGACATCCCAAAGTTATTTTAGAGAATAGTAACTCACTGGAAGTTTGTGAGTAAGATAAGAGGATAACACACTCAATGGAAGTGTTTTTTAGGTAGACTTTTTAGGCAAATGTAACAAAAAATAAAAAATTGGATACAGGGTACCTTGGTACCTTTCCTTGCAACTTGGGACTTGCTTTGATTCTCCTCTGAATGTAATGGTGGTATTACCATTTCATCACTCAGAATAAAATGTTTATCCAAAGTCTAGATTGTTATGACTTTGGACTTGATTCGCTTGTCCTCAGAATGCCATGCTTATCTAAAGCCTAAGGTGGCATTACTTCGGATTTCCTGTGCTCGACCTCTGAATAGAATGGTTATCCAAAGTTTAGGGTGTTATGACTCGCTTCCCTCGTCCTCAGAATGTCATCAAAACCCAAAGCTTAAGGCAATATAACTCCAGTCATGCAATGGTCAACCTCAGAATTATTAAGGATCTAAATATCTAGGGTGTTATAGCGCTAGGCCAAATAAAGCTTAGAAAAGTAATAAGCTAGATAGGCATTTAATCAGATTATATGGGTAATACTGTTCTATTATATTCGCGAATGCATTAAAGACCTATACTTGGCTACCTAGTTATTTATAAGTACCTGGTATAAATCTTATTAAATTATTCAAAGAATAAGGAAGGTTTTAGTTTTATCAATTTATCCTGTCTACAATGTCGCAACCATCACTGGTCCACTCATAAAATAAAAACAGTTTATTATTTATTTATTTATTGTGGAGCTTAATTAGACGTTATATTAGCTCCACGCAACAACTATAATTAACATTGGTAAGACAAGAAAAACAACATAAAGGTTAAAGGTGTTTTGGATTTGAACTGTGTTTATATTGATTGGGCCAGCTGTTGATAGACAGTATAAGAAAAAGTACTAAGTTGATTAGTTAAGTAATTAATTATTAAGGATTAATTAGAAGGAGGGATAAACTTGAAAATAAAATGAGAGAATGGGTGTTTTAATTGTATTATATCTACAAATAAACTGTATACAAAAACAGTTTATTTGCATATATATTTTTACTTATCCTCACTTACAACCAAAAAGTATTGTGTTCACCCCAAAAGAACCAAAACCATGGTTTTGGTTTCAGGCATTTTCATGATGTTTTGAGAGGCTTTCATCATGCTGTCTGTCTGTGTATGTGTGTGTGTGTGTGTGTGTGTGTGTGTGTGTGTGTATCTGAAGTTGTGAGAAAAAGTACTGAGAGACCCTGTACCCATATTTGTTATTAAAAACTCCTTAAAACTTTATAAATGTGATTATAATGGAATAATTAACACCAATGAAGTCTTTTTACTAATTTAAATTTTATTAAGTTATAACTATATTAAAATTAAAATTACTAATTCAAAACTTTATTATAAATCAATTATTATTGCTTGCATTAATGTTATCTAAAATGTCGTGGTGAGATGTATGTCGCCACTCAACATCTCACCACAGCACTGTAGAGGGCATTGTTACCAAAAGCTCACTCACCTTAATAAAGTTTTGAATTAGTTAATATTACAGTAAACAATTACACTGCGCTTATTAAAGTTATGTGTTTAAGTTATGTAAGTTTCTGCAAGTTTCATTTATTTGATAAAGCATTTAAAAAATAAAGGAAGGTGCGTAAAACAAAGCCCATTGTTCAAGACCACTGTGGTTAAAATACAATGGTTCTTGAATGAAGCCAAGGAGTAGGGAGTAATAGAGAAATATAGCGAAAACTGTGGAAATAAATGTGTATATATTTATCAGTATTTAATTTAAATTTAACTTTTAATAATAATAAGAAAACACTAACTATTTACATAATTATTAACTAGATTCTCTAATAGTGATGAGTTTACTTGCAAAATAAAGAATCCTTTCGTAGTATTGTTTCTTTAACAAATTAACAGCAACAAAATAAATGTCATATTTATATATTATAGTTTATTTACTTTTCGTTTTATTCCCACAATTGGTGTTATTCACATACTTTTCAACGATGCTTTGTGATCTGTTGGTACCAGGACCTGGCAGTAGTCGTTAATGTTCAATTCCATAAAGAATTGAGGATGACCCCTAATAATTTGTTATAGAGAAAAGATATATAGTTTGTTTTAATGTATTATTTCAATTTTGAGGAACTCCAGCCCATCTTCAAAACTGAATGGCTATTTTTAGTTTCAAAAGATTAACTATTTATAAAAATTTAGAAGATTTTTACCTTCTAATGGTTGTGAATCATACGTTTTTTGACTTGATTTCTTGTCTTAGCAGACTGTATTCTTTTGTTTAATAACTGAAAATAAATAAAATGTATAAATCCATATATTCGTTCTTTTCTTTTTTATTAGAATAAAATATATTATTTAATTTAGTAAAATGTATTATATTAAATTAAATATAATAAAATAATTACAATAATTGGTTTTAACCAATTTATTAAAAATGAGTTTTGACCATTTAACTTTTTATGTCAATATTTCTTTAATAACTTTAGGCATAATTAATAATATTTTAGTATAAAAAATATTTTACCTCTATCCTTCTTTGTTCAGCACCCTCTATCTTCTCTTTAATGATATCTTTCGTTAGAGGAGGTAATTGCTGATCCTCTAATCTTTGTATTCTCTTTGGAGGATGCTTCTTTATGACATCTTCTTTATCATTATCTAATATCACTTCAAATGCACAGCCTTGTGCTAAAACAAACATTTATTAACAATCATTTACATAATTGATTAAAAACTAAGTCTTAGCTGAGTAAGACTTAAAACTAGGACTATACAACTTAATCAATCAGCAACCTACGACAGGATAATAACTCTGTAAGTGCATTGAAGTAAGTTCCCAGTTATACTAAGTATATACTCCCCACTTCCCGAGGCATTGGTAACAAGCTCAAAATCAGCTCCTGTATTGCCAAATTTTCAAACTTACTTCATTGTCTCATTTTGCTAGAAAATAAGAAATTCCAGTCTTTATATTTAGTCATATAAATAGTATGTCTGTGACATAGTAAAGAGATTATGTATAAACTGGGAGTTGATCATAATAGGGAATATTTCTAAATCACAAAACTTAAATATAGTAATTTTAATGAATAACTATATTAATGATAAGAAGAAAATCATTCTGAGCAATACGATTGTCTAATCTAGATTTATCATTCTGAATGAAATAAGCAGTTCTTCAATATAAAAAGTCTTACTTTTATGACTTCATAACAAGTAATCATGATTTTGAATACAAAGTTTAGTTAGTGTAGAAAAGCAATTACCTGTATCACCTCTTTCCCAGTTTAAAATGGTAAGAAACTTAATGGTTTCTTACCATTTTACCTTAACGGGAACTTAATGGTCTAAAATAGTAAAGAAAACCAGGTTGAAATCCATGGTTGGACAACAAAACTTTAATATTTAATGTATTAAAAAACCTTTATGTATTTATAATTTTAATATATTATAAGAGAAGCCTGTTTATAATTTTTGATAAATATTTATGAAATATTTGTTAATTTTTAATTAATATTAATTACCAGTTGCAGCCATTGGCAAAATACCACTGTTGTCTTCAGAGTCTGTAAAAGCTTGTATATTTGATGGAGCCTTATCTATAGACGACATGAGTTGGCCTGGCTGGGGCTCTACTACAGGAACTACTGTGTTCCCTTTCCCTTGAGTACAGCCCATTCTGATTTCTGTCGCATTACATTTTTCTAAAACAAAAATTGTCATTGAAGAAATAAATATTTATGTTAGCACTATACGGTAAATGCATATTTACTATAATAATTAGATTATACTGGATAAAGGCCTATAGCCTATAGTTATTTATTATGAGTGATCAGGCGGGCCAAAACAAACAAATACAAAATCTCTCCGAAAAGGAGGATTGGGGGATATTTTGTTTTCGTTTTTAATATAAAGTGTTTTTTAGAAAATATCAGTTTCTCATGAATTAGGAAGACTTTTCTTTGTTTTTGTAATTAATTAATTTATAAAAAAAGTCAGTGTAGGGATTCCCTTTTTTTAAAGTAGCAAATAGCTGACGCCCTTTAATTGCTTTCTTTGCTGAATACTCTTGAAGGCATTTACAAAGTACAAACTGCTTATCAAATCAATCAAATCACAACCTGCTCTTGCTAAAAGTAAATTTTAGTAAAACAAGAGCCTAGATGTTTTAAGCTATACTAAAACGCATTGCATAAGTGTATTGATCTTTAAAACATGTTAACAGAGTTAAACGTCATAAACCTTTACAAAAAATTCTGAATCGTGTGATTTATATTTTTCTGTTTTAATTATGATTGTATTTAATTTAAAAAGTGTTATAGAATATACAAATTATAAAAAATAAATTAAAAAAAGAACTCCTTTCTTATTCTGTTATTGTATAATGATATACTTATTCATTTTTAAATATAATGGATGTGTTATGGCTCTTCATTCAAAAATGTTTATTATGATAAATGAATCGTGATAAATATTTGGAGTAAAATAAAAATTAATCCTAACCATAAACAACCTAGAGTAGTGAATTAAAAATGCAATGTACTGTGCTACATTCTGTTGGTCAATATAGAAACTAATTTTTGTCTAAGAATACCAATCAACTTTGATGTTTATGTAATCCGGGTACTCTACATTGTCAATTATAATATTTCCTCGAGTTAAACTTTGGAATGTTAAAAATAATGTTCGTAATTTATTAAACACGTAATAAAACAAATCAATAAAAGTTAGATGTTAATAAAATTTACTGATAATTTCTTGGCTTGATTGGTGCTGCACTCTGGGTAGTAAACTAGACACTATATTTTAAAAAGTTTTTTCCTACTTCTTCATTAAAGTAAAAATAGAAAGACTAACTGTTGATATTTAAGAAATAAATCATAATTAATAAATGAAAAATAAATTTAGTAAATTATTACAATATTTATCATTTAATTAGGCATAAATTACATTTATAAATGTATAAATAACAACCCTTCTAGATTATAGCAATATAACAATTATTATTTAATTTAAAGCCAAATATTATTATTATTTTTTTATTTTATATTATTAGTACAATATTTTTTTATTATTATTTAAATACCATAAACCAATAATGCAGAATATAATTTTGGACAGTTAGCCTAGTTTGAATTGCTTAGCAGACATTCCACACCATAAATATACCACTATATCTTCGCTAGAGAAGAGATGCAGTATACGGGGAAACCTAAGTAGGGAGTTTAGTACAGTAGTTATCAAAATGAGTGATAGCCCTCCTGGGGGCAATGAAGGAGGCAATGTAGGTGGCTAGTAGCAAAAATAAAAATATAGTTTTCAATTTAGATGTAAAGAGGCAGATTATAATTCCACACGTAGATCATATACAGGGTGGTACATTTATAATACATCATCCTGATTACTCAGCCCCCTTTGAAGCTATGGCAAAAAAATTATTATCTAATCCAACTAAGTCAACCACTGGGAGTTTAAATACCTAATTATTTAACAAGCATAATGCTTGTACTTTCCTAGTGTCTCTCGCACAATTATTTGTGTAACTATCATGTTTTGCAAAACTCGGTAGTATCAAATGATATATGTTTGCTTGCCATGCATGATGGCAGTAAGAGAGCACCACTCTTCTCTGGTAAGTACTTCACATTATACTCTTCGGAATTAATTGAAGTTCAGAGTAAGTTCAGGCTCTGTCGGCACCAAAAACAGAGTGGGACATGACATTATGTCGAGCCATCAATGATGAATGTCGAATGATGGAACAGTTCCAGATGCAGCATTGCATTTTGTTGTTACATTCCTAGGTGTTTCTCACACAATTATATTGTGTTCAACTAATTATTTGTTTGGTAATCGTCTGGCCCGAGGAGGGTTTGGCCTAAGAAGGCCCAAACCTACTTCCCTAGGGGTCCAATAGGGGGGGGGGAGGTTCCCATATTGCTTTCCAAAAAGAGGGGTCTAGTTTTAATTATAGTCGTATTAATGATTATAGCAAGCTTAATTTAATTTATTTGATTATGATTAATTATACCCACACAATGTGTTAAAATAACATATAAAGAAAGAGTTATTTTATTTGATTAAATTAAAATAAACTTAAGTTCATAAATAAGTAAAATAAAACTTAAGGTTCATAACCTTAAGTAAAATTAAAATACACTGAATAAAACTTATGTTTGTTCTATAAACTATTTTATTTTTAATCCCTGGGGCTCTTTTGTACTGCTTATGGGCCCTGATCAAGTCTGTTAAGGGCCCCTTGTTTTTTTTTAAATATTTTCTTTATTAAATAATATAAATTAAATATAATATCAAGAAACTTCTTAATATAATACGTAGAAAATAAAATTGTGTTACTTATTACCAATAATTTCAAATAAAAGAAAACAAAAATTAAGAATAATTTCCGTATAGAAAAAAATATATCGCCTAATATTTCATATAGATAATATTTATAATTTTAGATAGATATATGTTTTATTTTTTTTATTTTTTTAATTTTGTATTTGGAGTTATTAATAATTATTTATTAAGAAGTTTATTATAATGTTAGAAAACGTACTCTTTGCTGTAAGACATAAGTCTTGAGCCACAAAGAGGCGTTGTTATATTACTCGCCTTCATTTGTATGTTTGTTACTAGCTAATTTTGCAGGATAAATAGTTATTTATGCAACAAGGGATAAAAGTAAGTTTTACAGCTCAAGTTAAAGTTTCGTCCTAAGGCAGCGCCGAAGGAGGAAACTTCATTAGCTCACGAGGCCGGTAGGCCAAGGGAGATAAACTAGTTAGCTCCCGAGGCTTGCCGAGGGAGTTAACTAACATTTTGGCTCCTGAGGCTTGACGAGGAAGATAATACGAGAGCTGAAAACTTTCATCCCTTGTTGCTTATTAAATTTTATCTACGACTAGAGAACTAAAACTAACAACTATTAATATATTCTTCAGCTCCTAATTGTTATTGTGTTAGTTTAGTTTATTCTTACCATGTCAATTACTCTGATGAAGAGAGAATAAAGCCACTATCTTCACATTATTTCATTGTAAGCTGTCAATAGAATAATGTGTAATACTATATTTGTAATTTAAACATTAGCGTGTGTATATTGTATATTCTACCCGTAGTACCAACCTAACACCGAAAAAAAATCCTAAAAAATTCCTAAAATTCCTAAATTTTTACTAAACAATTCTGTCAAGTTGGCAACATTTTCACTTTTCCGCCCTAGGGAGTAAAAGTACATTTACAGTGTGAAATAACAAGACTGTATGTAGAACTTACAATACAAGGAGTAGATAAAATATAATTTTACCTAATACTCGTATACTAGTGTTTTTTTGTCAATAACTAATTTTAGGAAAAATAATTACATAACTTAACATTCTAGGACTCGATTCGCTCGCCTTTGTGTATATCAGTACCTAATTTTATTACAAAGAGAAAAAAACCATTACATAATATTCTAGGGCTCGCTTCGCTCGCGATTATGTGCTTGTTTGTTTCTAGCCAATTTTAACAAAGTTTTAGCTAATATTTTAGGGCTAGCATCGCTCGCCTTTATGTGATTGCTTATCAGTACCTTCTTATGAGTATATAATAAGTAAAAACAATACAGGACATTGAGGCTCGCTTCGCTCGCCTTTATGCGCTTGCTTGTTACTAGCCAAATTTTAACAATAAATTCAAATTTACTTAATTTTCTAGGGCTTGCTTCGCTTGCCTTTATGTCTTTGCTTATCAGTACCTTCTTGTGAGTATATAATAAACAAAATATGAAACATTGAGGCTCGCCATTATAAACTTGCTTGTTACTAACCAATTTAGAACTATTAATTCAAACTTTCACTTAATATTTTTGGGCCCTCTTCGTTCGCCTATAAGTGTTTTTTGTCGATACCTACTTTAAAAGAAATTTAAAACAAAACATAAAATTCTAGGGCTCGCTTCGCTCGCCTTTCTGTATATGTTTACCTAATTTTAAAGCATAAAAAACATAACATAATATTTCAGGGCTCACTTTGCTCGCCTTTATGTGCTTGTTTGTTACTTGCCAATTTTAAGCTATAGAATCAAAATTTTACATAATATTCTATAGGGCTCGCTTCGCTCCCCAATATGCGTTAGCTTATCAGAGTCCTTATCAGGACCTTATTAGAACTTTATAGAGTATATAATAAAAAAAAAGTATAAAACATTAAGGCTCGCTACGCTCGCCTTTATGTGCTTGCTTGTTTCTAGCTAATTTTAACAATGAAAACAAACTTTTACCTAATATTTCGCTCGGCTTTCTCTATATGCTTATCAGTACCTAATTTTAAAGCATAGAGTAAAACATAATATAACATTTTAGGGCACGCTTCGTTCGCCTATAAGTGTTTTTGTGTCGATACCTACTTTGAGAGAAATTTAAAACAAAACATAAAATTCTAGGGCTCGCTTAAAGCCCTTGCTTTATTTTAAGCTATAAAATCAAACTTTTACCTAATATTTTAGGCCCGCTTCGCTCGCATATTAGTGTTTGTTTGCCGATACCTAATTTCAGAGAAAAAATTAAAACATTACATAACAGTCTATAGCTCGCTTCGCTTTTCTTTATTTGTCTGCTTATCAGTTCCTAATTTTATAGTAAAGAGTAAAAACATAACACAATATTCTTGGGCTCGCTGTTATGTGTTTGCTTATCAATACCTTATTTAAAGCGTAGTTTAAAAAACAATAAATAAATAAGGCTTGCTTCGCTCGTTATTATAGGTTTATTTGTTACTAGCCAATTTTAATTGGCTAGGGAGGGGGGTGAAAACCATTTTTTCGGCGGGTGTAATAGTCACCATTTTGAAAAAGCGATGCATATTTGTGTTCTACCCATCAATACTTGCAATTTGATACCCCACATGATGTTTTCAAAAAATATTTATTTTTTGCGAATGTACGCATTAGCTTATAAATCGACAAATGCGCATGCCAGATAGTTAGCTATATTTTTCCTGTTGTTGGATAAAATAGTTACACATGTGTACTAAATTTCAACTTTCTAGCTATCGTAGTACCGGAGATGTGAAATCGGACAGACAGACGCACGACAGAAAGTATAAGGGTTTCGAGGGTATCTTCGATACCCTAACAACAACTAACACACAAGGACTCCTTTTGAGGGTGCTAAAGGCCCACAAAGCAGTGGCGGCCAGGAGCAGATGACCCTTTATTAAAAACTTAGAATTAATTTTGTTTTATTATAATAGCAATTAAAATAAACTTTCTAAAATCAATTTAGTTTGATGCATTTATATATTTTTATTTTACCTCATTTTAGCGTATTAAGAAAAGGACTATGTGGGGAAAAATCGGCTTGAGATTTGTCACGCATGTAGTCATATATAAGTCCAGCATAACAAAAGGAACGTATGTGCTAAGTCATTAACAGCATTAGTTTAATTTTTATCAAATAACTTGTATACGTGTATGTGTGTGTATGTATTATAAAACTTGTGAAAATCGGAAAATAATCCCAATTGAGTTAAAATTTGGTACGAGTATGTTCCTTTAGCGAATTTAATTTGAGAAAAATTCGCTACTGGGATAGGCGTTATGGTGGGAGTCGAACCTCGGAGCATGGCACAAATCCGTACCATGCTATATATATATATATATAATATACTATATATATATATATATATAATATATATATATATATATATATATATATATTATATAATAATATTATATATATATATATATATATATATATATATATATTAGATATATATAGTATGTATGGATTAGTATATATTGTAATATTTGTATTTCTAAACCACTTTCTTGTGAACACGCTATTATTCGAACGGATTCATATTTTTTAATCAACCTTGAGGAGGACATGAACTCTATTAAAAACCAGATTTTTGTGACGTCATTAATTCGGTTAGCTGAGTCAGCAAAATTTTCAAAAAATCGGTAAAGATACCAACTATGAAACCAACTAAGCATTACACTAGTGCAAATAATGGTGAGAACTACCAATTTAAGAGGCCTAGTTTATTATAACCAAGTGCATAATTATGTGCACTTCCTTCGAAAAGTACAGAAAAATTAGTTATGAGTAGTGCTTGATAATTGAGTAACTGCTCATGCTATAAAGGATCCTTAAGCAAGAAATGGATTGTTAAGCAATGAAACACGTATTCTATAAAAAATTTGCCCGACATGCGGACCACGCGCCAGAATTTTTACGTAAATATAAGAATACTAAGTTCCGTTTGAATATTGCAAATATATCTAACTTTTTTGTTGGACCATAAGAGTTATATCAGTGCGTCAGAGCGATCAGTGCCTGGATGGGTGAATGGTAGAAGTAGAACGAATTATTTTAGGACGAGCGAAACGAGTCCTAAGTAGTGAGGATGGGCGTAATGAATCCGATTTGTTGGAAAAAAGTTTAGTAGTATTATGTGCCCTTATATGTGTACTTATGTGTAAATATTAAATATTTGAGAGTTGTTCTAAAGGTCAAAATGATATTAAAACATGGTACATTTTTTTTATAAAATTTAATTATTCAAAGGGATACTTGACCGCTGTGATAGTACAAGGCAGAGCACAGTAGCGGCCATCTAATTTAAATTTAATATAATCACAAGGTCTAAACACTTTTTATTTTCAAACTATTTAACGAGAGAGAAAAGGGTCTTAAATTATTTAAAAGTTTAAGAAAAGTAGAAATATTTATAATTGTCTCTTTGTCAAGGTTTTAGCCTTTTATTTATTGAACATGTTTCCTATCATTTATATAGCCTGTGAAAACTGTATCCGTCACTATATATCCTCTATAAAGACCCTTAATAAAATTATAGTGTTTTACACAGGAGTAAAAATTAATGAGTTCTAATACTGATTTATTTTTCATTAATTTTGAACAGCAATAAACCTACTACTTGTTTTACTGAGAAATGATAGTAATTAGGTTTTTGTGACTCGATTCTTTCCCAGAAGGGTGGGTGGATGGATATTACCATGTTTGGTAACCAATACGACAGACATCATTTACTTTAACACCTAAACATTGAGTTTTAATTATATTAACTTGTTTTTAAATATCATAGCTTTTAATCCATGAGAAAACAGTTCTACATCCTTTCTTAACTTAGCTTTTAAATTCTCCGCCAACTTTTTTGTCGTCTAATCTTTCATTATTTCCTTTAATGTATAAATTATATTGTATTTATTATTACATTTTCTAACCTATTCTGTATTTAATTAAATCAATCAAGATCAAGGATTCTGGTAATAATATATTAATCATAGGGGTTAGCATACAAATACTTTGAATTTAAATTTAACACAATACAATTCAATTTACTTGCAAATTTTCGTCATAAAGTGACATATTTAATATTTACTGTAAGACGAGTCAAGGTTTAGGGAAGGTTTAGAAAAATTTAGTTTCGTGAAAGAGGCCAAGATTTAGTTTTTTTTAGATTTTGATAAGTACGTCCTTCTCTAAGGCTGCTATTTTAAATTGAATTTAACTTTTCTTCTTTTATACCGTACGTATATAGGAACATATATAATTTTGATACTACCGAGTTTTGCACAATTATATTGTGTATATAGGAACAATTATTTACTACATTTGCAAACAAATCCAAAAGCAGAATTTCACCTGAATTATCCGTTTAAGGTGTTTTTAAGACCTCTTTGTGTTTTCACTAAGTTATCTGTCTGTGTGTGAGTGTGGGCCTATAATCATTGAAGACCTCAACGTATTTCTCCTAAATAAACTTATTAAAAAAATCAATATTTGGGTGTAGTTGTGCTATCCGGAAAATATTATTTATGACGTCATTAATCCGCTATTAGTTGATCGATCTGTCGATTAGTTTAAGATTAGGCATTAAGTCGTGTATAAGACTAGCAACATATGTGCCAAGTTTCATCTCATTATCAGCATTAGTTCAATTTTTATCAAATGACTTGTGTACGTTTTTTAACAAATAAAAAATCAGTAAATATTTCAGTCGAGTTAAAATTCGATACAAGTGTATACCTTTACGTAAAAAATTAGTACACTAAGTTCCGTTTCAATGCGACTAATACATCCATTATCCATGATTTATGTTGGATCATAAAAGTTAAGCAGCATCGAGGGTGGTCATTGCTTGGATGGGTGACCGTACTAATGAAACTTATGTTTTTATAGTGTGAAGACAAGCGAAGCGATTTTAAATACGTGCTGCAGTACATTTGACGATTTTTATATTCTGAGGCTAAGCAAAGCTAATCCCAGCTCAGCAGTAAGGATGAGCGTAGCAAATCTGATGTTTTCATAAACAGTTCCGAGGTGCCGCGTACCCGATTTTTTGATTTTTCAAAAAAAAAGTTTTTGATAAACTCCTCAAGTATGAATTTCTTATCTTTCTCTTTTACAATGCTCATAACCTCTTATTTCAACACAGTAAAGCCATAAATTTCACAGTTCAGAGGTGTATTTATGATATAGAATCGTGAAGAAGAATCTCGGAAGTTTAAAAAAATAAATTTAGGAATACTTGAAATGCCACTGTCCTAGTTAGCGATCTATAAGAACCGAGAGTGAGTTACGTGGGACCGAGCGGATCACCAGTATGTCAGGGAGGCTCATCTTATTCTCATCCAAGATGGCTTTGTTTTCATCATCTTCAGCTCGCTTCTTCTATCGTGGGAAGCTAACCACGCCTTTACTTTGAAACCTGTCACAAACCTGTCAATACTTTAAAAACGATACTTGCTACTTGACAGACCGGGCCGTTACAGAATTGCAAGTTTACCTTCACACGGCCCCTGACTTTCCTTAGACCCCTATCTTTACTTGAACAGATATACACCGGTAAGTTGGCCGCCGTCGAGTCTAGTCCGGTTCGAAAAACTATTATGCTTCACTATAAATAGAAAATATTATGTTGTTAGAATCCATAAGTAGTAGAAGACAAAAACTTCCGTACCAATAACGTGTCCAATACGATTACTTTCATTCATTTTTCTAT
Organism: Microvelia longipes; assembly: GCA_018340805.1. Taxonomy (NCBI): domain Eukaryota; kingdom Metazoa; phylum Arthropoda; class Insecta; order Hemiptera; family Veliidae; genus Microvelia; species Microvelia longipes. The sequence goes on along the minus strand of JACMZG010000008.1, from coordinate 43,707,794 downwards.
GAAATATATTCAATGTCTTACTTGACTTTCTATCAACGTCTTTCTTAGTAGTATAGGCTTAATAAGATTAAACTATTTTTTAAGCCCAATAAATTAATTCTCTATTTAAAAGTTTCTGATAAATAAAAATCCTTGCAATCAACTAGTTAAAACATTTGACTGATGATAAGTTCCACTCAGTCATATATATTATATATATATTATATATATATATATATATATATATATATTTATATATATTATGTGTATTATTATATATATATATATTATATATAATATATACATTATATGTATGTGATATTATATGTATGTACGTATGTGTGTGACTTGGTGATATATATGTATGTATGTATGTACGTATGTGTGTGTTTGTGGATATATTTCAAGCGGATTCTAGTAACACGCTATCTTTCGAAGAGATAAATAGTTTTAAATTACACTGACTGCAAGAATTAACCTTAAGCAGGGTTAAGAACTCTAACTGAAACAGGTATTTATCACCTAATCACTTAATGAGCCTAGGTTTGCTAAATCAGCAATATTTTCAAAATATTGGTTAAATTATGGGTTAAGGGTTTTTATGCATAGTTTTTTAATAAGCGCGGTTTTACATTGAATTATAACCGGTTTTATGCTGAATCGAATAAAACCGGTCTAGATTCGATATAACCCCTTTAAGGGATCAAAAAGTCAAATAACCCATAGTAAATAACCGGAAACCAAAAATACAGCCTAAAAACAATCAATTTCGGTGATCACAAAAAGTGCGGTGACCTTTTTAATGTTTTTGGGGTGCTTGATTCGATTAAAACAAGCCTAAAGTCGAGTCGACCACATAAAGTGACTAAATAAAATTACTTGATAACCTGAAATACAGCTGTATAAATTAATTGTAAATACAGGGGTATAAATTCGAGGTGGGTGTTGTTTTCGATGTTCTTTGGGCTTTGAGTTGAGTTGAATGAAAACGATCCAGAGTCAATTGGAACACTTAAAGTACTAAAAGCAAGTGTACCTAGGTTCGAACCCTAGTATGGAACATTTTTTATAGCTTTATTTACTCTTTATCCATCTCTCTATGTACTCTATATATACGGAGGTCCGCATTCCGGGCGATTTTCCTTTGAAATGCGTTTCTGTGATTAACAATCAATTTCTTGCCTAAGTTTCTGGTTATACTTTATAATTTAAGCAGTTAGGCAATTATAAAGCACACATTTTTTCTGTATTTCTCAAAGAGAATGTGGTAAAACATGTAAAGATATGCATTACTCGTGCTAACTAGTGCAAATATCGATGGGCACTGTTTTGGGAATCAGATAAGTATGTGCATTTCTTTGAAAAATACAAAAAACCGAGGAACGAGTTGTGATTTATTATTGAGCAACTTATGTTATTAAGCATATACCGGATTCTTAAGCATGAAATTGATTGTTAGGCACGGAAACAAGCATTCCAAAGAACATTTACCCGCTATAGGAACCTCCGCGCCTGAATTATTGTCCGTTAGAAGGGTAATAAAATTAATTGTTTACGCAAGCTATTTAATTGCCAAAGCTGATACTTCTGGTCTTCAAGAAAGGTGTCCTAAAATTGATTACAGCTAGGTATGTGGCAGTAGGTAACAATAAGACTGTTTTACAAACTTTATTTGTTTTACCAAAAAAAAAGGTAAAAACAAATGAATAGTTGATTCCTAAATGCAACCAATGAAGTCTGTCTCAAATTAAGTATACCAACCTTATAAGAGAAATAAAAAGTAATTCTCTTGAAATTCCTTATAATAGCCTACACCTATAATATACTTACCATCATCTATTTGACAATAAAACTTAATTAAAAATATTTAAATAAATTAGTTATTTTTTACGAAAAAAGCAATTAATACTAATTGCTTCTTTATCACAATATTTATTTTCAAAACTATCTTTTTTCTAATTTATTAGAATAATATTTTAACTTTAATAGATTTGTGGGTTTGCATCATTATAAGGATATTGCATTAAAATAAAGCAGGGTAGGCGTCCCAGGAGGTCCTAATCACTCCTCCGGCCCACTCCAACATCTGATATTCTCTTTAAATTTATTCCCCAAATATTTGTCATTTTGATGTCAAATATACGTGTAATCTAGTCACATATCCATTCTTTATGGATATTACTTTAATTTATATTTTTTGACAGAAAGGTTTTATGTAGTGTTTTATTGAAGTAAAGTTTTACTCTGCCCACGGTCGCTGTAGCACAGATGCTGAGGCTTCTCTGACTCACATTACATTTCCACTTCTTAATGGTCAGCGTAAATATAAATGACATCATTCCAGTCTTTCTCTAGATTTTTATTTATTTTATTACAACAAACGTAAATTTTTATTCAAATGTAGGATTTAATAAATTAATTCATTATGAGAAGTTTAACAGAGTGCTAGAAAGTATTACCATAAATTTTTGATTTTGTTAGAACCTTATTTATTTATTTGTTAAGTTCTTTAGTTTAAGTTTGCTCTATATTTCTATTTCGCTTAATTAAAAATGTACTTTTTGCGAATGGAATGCATTTTTACTTTTAATTCTCATTAAATGTTAAAATAAAAATCAGTCCAAGAAATTTACTCTTTTAAAATAAAATGTAATTAAAATGAAATTATTCTTATATCATCTTAATTTAAATTATCAACACAAGCTTCAATTCTGCTACGAACTTTTAATAAAACATTTTAGCGTTTTATACACACACACACACAAATATATATATATATATATATATATATATATTATATATATATATTATATATATATATATATATATATATATATATATATATATATAATAGAGCGTAGTACAATCTACATACAGTCACATTAACTTGGACTGTAAATGTGTCTAGTTCATCTAGAACAGCTAAACTCTAGCTAGCTAGGCTCACCGCTGGCCAGCGCCGACTACTAGTTTACGGTGTGCTTTGATCATCTAGTCTCACTAACTCCTCTGATCACATTAGTCTTACTTGGCCCGCCTTCGTTTAACCAGACTCACCAATCCCATCAGCAACTCCAGCATCACTAAACTCTAGCTAGGCTCACTGCTCTGGCTAGTCCAACGCCACTTAACAGAAAACTCTAGCAACCGGACGTCAATGTGGAAAAACTCATTTTTTTATCCCTGACCTGAATGTCAAAGTTCCGCAGTGCTACTAGAAGACGTTTGTCTTCAAGAACCAAGAACTTCGTTTCTAGTCACTTAGGTTACTCGTGTCCCGGCTAAGTTTTTGGTCATACGAAGGCCCAGTATATTTTATCTTTCCGACATTAATATCCATCATTTTACAGAACCTTAACTTTTCGTGAGCAAGAGACAACGGAAACGTGGATCCAGACTTGTCTCAGACGAAACAGGAACCAACCCCGTGTTTGCGTATTAGGAGCTAATGAAACCATGTAAAACCCTGGATGGGTTGGCCGGCCTTGAATTCAAGTACTCCCTAGTGTACGAACAAGAAATAACCCATATTTAGGTCCTCCTCCGGCTGGTTTTGGACCCTCGACCTCTAGGTCATAAGGCGAGTGCTCTAAAACTGAACTACTGGACTCGGTATAGTAAATATTAAAATTACCTTATTTTTTAATATAGGTTTTTATAAGTATGCTAGTAGCTGATTTGATTTAATATGCAAATGGGGTGCAAGATTTCTGCCTTCGTATTATCTACCTCGTCAAAGCCTCGGGAGCCAAATTGTAAATAATCCCTCTGGCAAAACCCACTTAAAAAAATAATTTTCACCCCCATTCTTTATTTATATTAATTATTTATGCTATCCATAATTTATTCCATCCTGTTATTATTAAAAATGTTGATAATTAATACAAATACACATAACACGCTGATTAGCAGGTCACATTACTGACACACCTTTTGTAAAACATTTTGACAGAGTAAAAGATTTCGAAGTCAAAATATATCTTCTTTATCGAGATCTTATCGAGCCAACATATCAACATGTAATAACTTATTAAACTATCTGATAACATCGTAATAACGTAAAAAGCGAACGTGATATTCTTTAAAGAATAAATGTATATATTGAAGCCATGTGGGTTAGTAGTGATAACAAAAGAAATTGTAGGTTGAAAAACAATTAAGGATGAAATAGATAATTTGGCTACTTAAAGCAAAGTTAACAATAGATTGCCATATTATGCAAAATTACGTAACGTAGAGAATAGTTTTTGCAGTTAGGAATTGTATGACTCACAATAAGGAAGGATAGGTCTAACAAGAAAATTAGTAGGCGATGGATAGGATTTGAAACGTATTGTAGGCGACATGTGGGAGACCCGACCCACGCCCCATATAAAGCATCATATTAGCCATGACTTTTTTGGATTTTAATTAACTTGTCTTAAGTTTTGTATTATGTGCGATTTCTAAACATTTTATAATCGAAGCAAAATAAAAATTTAATCTTGTTAAATTTTGTTGTAAAAGTTGACAGTTATGACAAGAAATAAATTTTAAGTATTGATTGCCAAAGATAAAAGAATTAGGGTTTAGGTAACATTAAATCAAGGTCCTTTAAATAAAAACAATAAACAAAATTAAATATTAAAATCTCGATAAGGATTTCGTGTTATTTTTCCCTTTGTTCGTACTAATATCCATACCTTAGTTAAACCAGCATCTTCTGCTTATTCTATTTAACAAATGATTGCAATACAAACGAAACAGATATGCATAAAATATGACGAATCCAAAGTTATCAAAAATTATCTAATCTAATTTCCCGATAAAAATATCTAATTGAGTCGGGATCAATTTATTGCATGATAATGGAAGGGACTTCGGACAAAGAAATTCGGTTGCTAATTCCTGCTTAGCGTGTGAAGTGTAATCATTGCAAACTTGTTGGCCACCATCAAATAACTCACACTGGCTTTACCTAGAATCCTATTAACTTAACATTTGACTGCATTTCAATAAAAAATACATTATTATTTATTCTAAACAATTTTCTGTTTTACAACGTATATAATACGTACAATTACGTAATACGTTTTATTACGTAATTGTACCATAAGTCAGAGAGACGCAAACTTCAGTGCTCCGCAGACTTACATTTCACTTAAATGGGACTTGGCGGACCCCCATCCAAATTTATTTTTAAATTTTCGAGCCCAGGTTATATTAATGGAAATTTTTTTAACCTGAGATTCATAATAAATCGTTCTGATAAATTTAAGAAATGAAAAAAAAAACTAAGTATAGCCTTTAAATACTATAGGCACTTCATCTACGAATAAGAATTAAATGATTCGAAAATGTTTTGAACCAACACCGTCTATACCAAACCGTCTGTGCTGTCTCAAGCTGGATGTCGGCATTTAAGAACAGATAATTTGTTATCATCATTTACATAATTAAGGGGAAGGGGTTGCATCGCGGGTGCAAGCTAACCAAAAGTTTTTCTCTGTCTCTCTTGTTTATTTTTTTTCATATTTATAATCTTAAACAGATTTTTATTGGTAGTTTACTATTAATTTTGATCATTAATTAAATAATGAAAATCAAATACCTGTGCGTGAGTTCCGAATGAATGATACTAATATTTAAAAGTTAATAGAGTTCCTATTATTTTTTTATGTATAAAACAAATATTTTGTAATTTAATATCATGGTAACCTATTATATTTTATAATAATATATATATATATATAATATATTATAATATTTATAAATATTATAATATATATATTTATAATTTTATTGGGTCGCGGACCCCCTGAAATCTTGCTACGAACCCTTAAGGTTCCGCGGAACACAATACGCGTATCCCTGCCGTACGTTATGTACCATATATAATTTGCTAATAAAGAACAAAATATTTTATAAAGATGAATTAAGATATATTAAAAGTTTAGTCAGAAATATATTTTTATTTAGTTATAAAAATATAACTTCTCCCTCTCTTCAGAGGAAGCGATATTAAAACGGCTTTTTCTTTAACAAACTGGAATAAAGAATAAATTATCCATTAACATTATTAATCAAACGACAAATAAAATTAATAATTCTTCTTTTAAGAAATAAATTGAGTGCAAAATGTAACTTTTTAAGTAAACATTTCTCACGCATTTATTATAAATTTTCTCATAGAAATTTAAATTTATAAATAATATTAATTTGATCCAAATATGGCTTTAAATTTAAATTTAAAAAATGGCTAAAATCAGGAAACAAAAAAACATGGAAGATTTTTTTTTAATTTATTTTTTGAGTCTATTGATCTTTGAACTTTTAATTTTTATAAAAATATATTTTAATTTATAACTAGGCATCAAGTTACAGTGACATATATTACTTCTTTAAGCTTCTAACATGACATTCTCTGTACAAAGTTTACGTGCATAATCAAATGGAACAACACTTGAAAAAGAGATGTTAAAATATATGTATAAAACTAATATATTTTGTTCAATGAAACTATTTTTTTATAAAAGTAAAGATTATAAAGAAAATTAAACTACATAAACAACTTAATTTGAATATCATTAATAAGTAATAAAATAAATTATGGATTTAATACGTATGGTAAAACTTACATTTATTAACCAGTTTTTAATTCTTTAACATATACCATAAGTATGTAAATAGCTTGTCAATATTATAAAAAAAGTAAGTGTTTTATTGAGTTTAGATCAATATAGACTCAATTATGTGGATTAATTATGATAATACTAATAGATGGCTGTTTATATATTAACTTGTTTATGAGCAGTGATCACAAATAGTAATAACTAGTAAGCACACAGAGATAGTAAAAACAAAGTAAACATAGAATTTTTACTACGTATAGTAAGTGTACCATGTTTAATGTGTAATCATAGTAATTTTACTGTGATTTTAGAGAAGAGATTAGTTATTACTATGTATACAGTGTTTTTAGAGAAGTGATTAGTTATTACTATGTTTACTGTGTTCTTAGAGAAGTGATTAGTTATTACTATGTTTACAGTGTTCTTAGAGAAGTGATTAGTTATTACTATGTTTACTGTGTTTTTCGAAAAGTGATTAGTTATTAATTTTGTATACTGCATTTTTATAGAAGTGATTAGTTATTACTATGTTTACTGTGTTCTTAGAGAAGAGATTAGTTATTACTATGTTTACAGTATTCTTAGAGAAGTGATTAGTTATTAATTTTGTATACTGTATTTTTATAGAAGTGATTAGTTATTACTATGTTTACAGTGTTCTTAGAGAAGTAATTAGTTATTACTATGTTTACTGTGTTTTTATAGAAGTGATTAGTTATTACTATGTTTACAGTGTTCTTAGAGAAGTAATTAGTTATTACTATGTTTACTGTGTTTTTATAGAAGTGATTAGTTATTACTATGTTTACAGTGTTCTTAGAGAAGTAATTAGTTATTACTATGTTTACTGTGTTTTTAGAGAAGTGAATAGTTATTACTATGTTTACAGTGTTCTTAGAGAAGTAATTAGTTATTACTATGTTTACTGTGTTTTTAGAGAAGTGAATAGTTATTACTATGTTTTTCAAGAAGAGATTAGTTATTACTATGTTTACAGTGTTTTTAGAAAAGTGATTATTTATTACTATGTTTACAGTGTTTTGAAAGTGATTATTTATTACTATGTTACAGGTTTTTGGAGAATTGATTAAAGCATTTCTATTTAAACTTTATACAATATATTTTATTGTGTATTGATCATGTGTTCTATTTATAGAACTACTCGATTAATTAATAAGGTCAATTTATGGTGTATTAAATGATTGCCAGAACAAAATAAAAGAAATAGAGAATACATAAAGATCATTTTGCTTGCCTATCGCTTATTATAGGGGTGTAAAGCATTGTAATTCAAAAATTGGAGCCCATGTGGAATTGATTCCCCCTAGTTTATTCATGTGATCAACCTATCATAGAAGAAATCATTTAGATGGCTCCTGTTTGGTTGCCAGTAACTACTCTACCCTCTAATCACAGGGGAAAATATTTAGAAAATTAAGAATGAATTTTCTTGCGTGATAGTTCAATTAACTAGTTGCTAATCGCGCTAGAACAAATCTATTTTATAAATGTTTAATGTAATTTTTTCATCCTACTTTTTAATAACCTTTTTTCGCAGGTTAAGCAAACTTAACATTTTTTAATTATGTATTACATTTCATTCATAAATCGATTTATATTTTATGTTTTCATTATAAGCACTTGATTAAATTATTATGGTTAAAGGACGTATTGATTATTTTATAAAAACTAACCAATAAGAAACAAAAATAGATATTAAATAAACATTTTTGTTGCAGGTTTTGCCTGATTCCTTAGTTTATTCAATTTGTTAAGAAACAAAAGGAGTAATCTTTTTTAAATTACTTTTTCTGTCATTTAAACAAGATGACAAGAGTGTCAAAAATGTGCTTTTTTATTTAAAATTAATATGAAATATTATTACAAATATTTTGAAATTACTTTTAATTATAGCAACGATCTCAGGGCCAGGAAAGATAGTTTTTCATATTGCACGGTTGAAACCTTGCGTATTAAATAAAACTCGTACTTTCTCATTTAAACATTAAATTAATGATTAATTTCTAATTTTTATAAAATTAGAAATAAGTTAGATCCGTATCCAATAAAATGTAAACATCAGTATTTAAAGCGTCATCATTCAATCTGGCTATAAGTTGTTACAATAAACTACCTCACTCAGTTAGGTCATTTAAAAAAATTAATTCCTATATTAAAGAAACAAACAATTTTTGATAGAAAAAGCATATTATTCATTGCAGGATTTTATTACATAATATAATCCTATATTATATATTGTGCTTTTTTAAATTGTTAGCTATGTAGTTGTGTGTTATGTTTTTTATTTAATTATTTGTATATTATGACTTGTTATATACTTATTTATTAAGTCACATGACAAATAAAGAATAATAATAATATAATTGATTTATCAACTCAATACTAAATTTGTTTTGCGTAAAGTCTAACAACATTTTTACATAAACTCTAAACATTTCTCTACTTTTTTAACTTTTTGGTCATATTTCAATACTATTATTACAATCTGACCAAAAAGTTCAAAAAGTAGAAAAATGTTTACACTTACATCGTGTAAAATTTATAACAATCTATTTACATATAATTATAGACCAATTAAAATCGAAATTAAGTATTGCTGGACAGTTAAACAAATTTGAGTTTTTTAATCTAAAATTACTAAGCGGAATCAGCTTATTCTTTTCATCAGTTAATAGCAAAAACAATTGTTGAGTGTTAATTTAATTTTAAACAAAATTGCATAGCTTACAAGTTAATTTACATTATTTTTATTTTAATCTTAAAGGTCGGATTTGTTAAAACTAGAAATAAATAGATTGCAACAGACTATACTGAATTTAGTCAAAACTCGAAACTACGATCTTACACTAAGCAAGTGTTAAAAATGTCCACCGAATTTCAAACGCTTTGATTAAAAATGTCTCCACTGATATAAATATTTCTTCAAAATAAAAGATAACCATTTTAAATAAATGTCATCAGTGCCAGTGAGATGGTAGAAAGCTATGTTTTAAGTCTTTTCTTACCTTTAACTGATAGAAGACTCAAGTGTTATATCAGAGTCACATATAAGTCAGTAGGGTGGAACAGTTCAGATGGGCCAAAATTTAAACCATAAAAAATGATGATATAGTAGACCTAGACATTATAATTGATTACTAACTCTCTGAATTTAAGTACAAGCTATTTTAGTATTAAAAATTACCACATTTCTCAAATGTGGTAATTTTGTTACCACTTTTCGTTTTTTATTGGTATCCTCAGGAAGTCTAACTGGAGCATCCCATGAAATAGACTATAACCGAAAGAGCATTATATCTTATGTCTTAAATATAGAGTCAAATAAAGCACTAGTCTTATATCGAGAAACAGTAAGGACTCAAAACATAGCTCCCTGTTATCTAACCGGTCCTGATTATGACTTTATTTGGTTGAAAGATAGTTAAGCTCATTTTTAATAAATATTAACGAGGAGAATCATTTTATTTATTTGATTAATTTTCACTATTCTTGGTGGGACTAAATGGAGTACACAGTTTTAAAGAATAATAGCATTTTTGCAAATTTCCAATAAAAATGTGAGCCATAATGAAATTGAAGACATTCCGGGGTGTGGTGATTTATCTGAAATAGAGTCCCCCTTCAGTGATTGATACTAATTACTGCAATCACATTTTATACTTCCAATCAATCATTTTTCTACTGTATATTGTTTATACAGGAGAAAATTATTGTTTCTATTAATTGTTGTTTATTATTGTTTCTCCTGTATGTTGTTTAGCAAATTATGTAAAATATTTTGCTTATTTTAATTAATACCTTCTAAAATTAATTACAAGAGTAGTTTATTGACGGCCAAACCAAACAAGCAATAATCAATTTGATGTTTCAATAAAATTATTCGGCAATTATTAAAAAATTCAAACAATGTCAATTAAATAATCTTATAATAATTCCACTATTTATAACAACCGAAAGTTAAGTTATTACTTTTGCTCAATCGTCAAGCATTCTGTGACTCTAATCTACGCTTCACTTGATTGACCTCCTTGTACCAATTCTTCTCATTGCTACACCTATGATTTCCTACTTCTTATCAGTAAATGTATTAATTTAAGAAATACTCAATTACAGGTGAAAGTGAAAATAACAATTCTATGTGTTATATAAATGATTTAAAATTTTCAAATATTGCGTGAAAGGTCATACAAATATTTCTAGTTATTTAAAAGGTTAGTGTTATAGATTTATCATTCCAATGAGAAAAGATAAGGTCGTATTTGTCACTTTACAGGTGTAAACTAATTCATAGCTTTGTTCGTGACGTCATTCCTTGACGAATTAAAATGAATGATACAAGTTGGATAGGAAATATAGATTTGTTTGTTTGTTTTGGAACAATATGCTATAAAGATAATGTAGAAGTGTTTTATTGGCCACCCAGAGCATATGGTTCTCAGTGTTAAGTAAACACCGTTAAACGACTTCAAATCACATTTGTTGGATTCAATCCAAAATAATATTTTTATTTTGACAAAATGTGGCAATATAGGAAGTAATATTATTATTGTTTTTATTTTATAACTAAAACTTCTGGTGCCAAAGTGTACAAACTGGGCGAATTTTAAATTTGCTGTTTACCAACTATATTTTGTTATTCATCACAGATTTCCATTTTTCGGTGACTTTGTAGTAATTTAGAATGGTTGTGACGAATCCACAGGTTTTATTCGATTCAGCGCCTCAGAAAACTTAAAAAAGACCTTTTTTGGCTAAATTTTACCTCTTGATTTCACCGATTTTTAAAAAATTGTTTGAATCTTTTTTTTGTGATTAGGGATTTTGGAGCTCGAGTGGGCACCCTTTCTCTCTATAGTTCAGATATGCAGCACCCATCCTCACCACTCAAGATTTGCTTTGCTGGTCTTTCGACTTCTGGTCTTTACACCTATATTGAGTTGATACGTTGGACTTATTTTTCAGCAGTCACTTAATCTAATACCACTCTTGATGCTGCTTATAACAAAAGATCCAAATAAAACGCTGTTTTATTTAATAGCAATAAAACTTGGCAATATGTTTGATATCGGAACAAAAGAATTCTTAGCAAATTTGTATTTCTATAATCTAATAATAAATAAACATGGCATTCTATAAAGTTAAAACTTCATTAGTAACTCTTGATGCGTAATTTTCATAAAATGATTTGTAATTATGTTTATATTTAAATATATAAACTATATGTAACTATTTAAATATATAATAAATAAATAAACTTAATAATTTATTAATAAATAAAATAATTTAAAACTCAATAATTTTAATCTTCCGAATGACACATCTTAACCCAAAGGTTGAATTTTGTTCAAAGATTTAACTATAGCAAAAATACACTAGCAGTTGCAAACACATGACACACACATACACTTATTAACTGGACCAATCAATATACTATATGTAAAAACTGTATATACTTTATTGGAAATAAATGGTAACCTAAAATATGATTTTATAAAAACCTTTATAAATTACGTATTGAATTATTTCATTAAAGACCTTTAGTTATTTCATAACTAGTTATATCATACTATTGTATACTACAACAGTATACTATAAACTATTATGATAGAACTGGTCGTTTTAGTTAATTGATTAAATAACTAGTTATTGTTTAAAATAACGGATTTAATACTATGTATTTAACATACAAATTATCCAGTTAGAATGTGATTGTAAGTCTTACAATTCAGGGCTAGCCCTAAAACGTATGTATAATTTATAGATTTAACATAGATTATACATAATTTTTTTTATTTTATTTTCTCCAAATACAAAAAAGAATACATATTATTCTATTTAACAATAATAAATTGCTTAGGAGATACCCCATAAGGCAACGCCTTGATCGGAGTAATAGATTATAGATTATATATTGATTATACATAGATTATACATAGATTATACATATAGATTATACATATAGATTAACTATACACCACCTCGTAGTACGAGTAGTGTCCGCGAGTATTATGTGCATCTGGGGAAACTGTTAGTGATTGTCGAGCCACAAGATCATTAATCAGTTTCGATGGTTAGTATGTATAATATGTGCTGAACAAATATTGAGTGTAATTTTATTTTCATTAGCAATTAAATTAATTTACTAATTAATCAAAGTTCGCAGTTTACTATGGTTATAAAACATATAATATTGCTGTGGGGAAAGATATGTCAAAACAATTAAAACTTATGACTCCCTCGAAATGTTTTCGGTAGATCAGGGGTTCTCAAACTTTTTGTCACCCCACGTACCATCCAACATAATATGTGTACCAACGTGTGTTATAATGCATGTAGAATATTGAGGGAGACTGGGTCTAATAATACCCTTCCTTTAAACAGGTATAATAAGCCTTTGATATACTGTCTATACCACCGATAACCTCTGGCAGAACCAGAGAAGGAAAACTCTATGCAGCGTAGGTGCGAGTGGCTGCTTCGAGTAAAAATGATTTGAGCTTGTTTAAATCTTAATATTATGGACTATTCTCAAACCTATTCCAAAAACGCTACAGTGTAGCGTTTTTGGACAATTGCCGTCTTAAGACGGTAAATAAATTACTTAAATCTTATCGGTAGAATTTAATTTAAAATACAAAACATGTAAAACAACTAGCAAGAGCATAAAATCATCAATTTCGTAAGTAAAATATTTTAAAGGTGTTTTTAGTGAGCTAAGTTAAGTGTACTTAAGACTTACGGTAGGGGAAATTCGAGGCTAGGGATGAAGGGCTAGAAAAACTTAGAAAACTTGTGAACTGATTGAAGTGCTGGGACACAATGAGGATAGAAAGGGCTAAAAGACCCCCCAGGATCGATAACCATTATACCTGTCCATGTGGATCCGAGTCAAAATAATCACTTCGACCCAATACTGTCCTAATACATCATTAATCTCTTTTCTTTAAACTATTATAAGAATCAACAATAAACAACTAACTCACCTTGTCCAAAATATGAACTAAGCAACATCTAAATAACAATCGGACGATACAGTGCACGTACGTTCACCTCGAGATAACGAATTAATAAAGACACAATTGTATCGATGTTGATTTATTATCTCTGGCATTGTAATACACAAAGCTTCTTATATAGTCTAATATAAATAGTGTTAATTAGGAATTCAAAAAGTCTTATACGATTTTATCAAAAACTTCGAAGTGTATGGATCTAAATTTTAGCACTTAAATAAAACAGTATGAAAGATTTAAAATTTTTAAATTACTTTCACTACGATGATTAATTAAATATTCGTACAGTGTTGTTCGATATTTCAATTCATTATTCAAATATGATAGACAATATTTTAAAAATACACTTTTTAATTATTTAATCGAATCAAATAATAAATTACATTCAGCAGGTAGGTCGTAGGAAACAGTTATTTGCAATAACAACTAAATAATCTGAACTGACATTTTCTAGAAAGAAAATTCAATTATGAATATTTTAAAATCTAAAGGAAGACCCAGCCAAACAATATTTATTGCTTTACTTCTAATAGAGTTTACGCTAGATACAGGGTGAGCTCAGGATTTTAAGCAAATATCGGATCATGCCCAACAACTTTCATGCACGAACACGGGGTCAGTGTTCTGAGTTTTAAATTTGTATTAAAACAACATAGACCAACAAAGGCTATTTTTACTTTGTCTACAGATTTGATGGGTAACTAGATTTTTTTAAATTAAAATTAATTTAATATCGGAGTCAAGGATCGCGTGAGAAAATTAGGCAGGGGTTAGAAACGTATATGCTGAATAGTTAATTTAACAATAGTAGCATACACAAGGATGGGTTTTTACTTTTTCTCATTTTCACTATAGGTATATAAAAGTGTTATGTTTGAAACTGAGATGTCACCGAAATTATCTGTTTCAGGTGTTTTTAAGGCCTCCTGAGTGGTTTTCACAAAGTTGTCTGTTGTGTGTGTGTCTGCTATTATTGTAGCTCCTTGTGTATTTATGCTAGAGAGTTGAAACTTTGTACAAAAATCAGTCTACCGCTGTAGTTGTGATAGGAAAATATTTTTTTATGACGTCTATAACCCGCAATAATGAAAAATGATAAAAAGCGGAATTATAATGCGATCGGATTGAGATTTGGCACGGATGTAGCCGTGTATAAGACTAACAAATGTGCTGAGTTTTATCTCAATATCAGAATAAGTTCATTTTTATCAAATTATTTTTATACGTTTTTGAAAAATTGTAAAAATGGAAAACAATCCATTTGTGTTGAAATTAAGTAAAAGTATACCTTTACATTATTAATAAGTACATTAGTTTCGTTTTAGACTATAAATATATCCATGATTTGTTATGGATCATAAAAGTTATGCAGCATTGAGCGTGGTCAGTAATGTATGGGTGACCGCAGAGAATGAAACGAATGCATTTACTATCTGAGGACGAGCGAAGAGAGGACATGCTGGAGACACATATAATTTGGCGAATTTAAGGACGAGCAAAGCGTGTCTGAAACAAGGAGGACGAGAGTAGCGAATCCGATGTGGTGAGGAAAAATTCCGAGGAACTTTTCGGGAACCCTGTACCCGATTTTTTTTACATACATATAGAAAAAGGGGTCCCGGTGATGTAATGGTTAACACGTGCGCCTTCCACCCAGACAGTACGGGTTCGATCCTGGCCGGGGGCTCCAGGATTTTCATGCCTTTCTTGTGGCCACTATGAGGGATACCTTTCTCGTTCCGTCATTCGGAAGGGACATTAAGCCGGTGGTTTCGAGCCTATGCGATGTCAGGTATTCGTTAAAGATCCTTAATCCTAAATAAACCTGGGTTTAGACAACTTATAGAACCCTAAATAGTAGATTTTGTTATATATATATATATATATATATATATAATATATATATTATATATATATATATAAATTATATATTTATATATATATATATATATATAGGGTGGCCCTTAAAATGAACTTTTCTCTTTTTCTTTGCTCCCAACCCCTAATTTTGTCGAATATATGAAAAAAAAATTCCATAAAAATTTCAGCCCGATCGGGGTGATTAACAGGTGCCGCCGGGCCTTTGAAGTTTTATAGTGTCAAAATTCTCAAATGTGATTTTCGTGACAATTTTTTTTTCTGTGATTTTTGTACATTATGTTCTAGGTAAAAACAATACCTAACCCACTAATAAGACACTATGAACTTATCATTAAGACTGAAATTATCTTAGTTTTTACTTACTTTGATATTTAATGTGGTGGACATATATATTTTTTCTGAAAAAATTATCAAAACAAAATTTTTTTTCTACAATACAAAGTATAACTCATATAATATGTTTTTTGTTATCAATTCATTAATATATTATGTTTTGTATACTGTCTTCTATAATTTAAGACCAAATATTGGTTACTTATACCAAAATTAGCAGACCTAATGTGTAACATACAAAACACTGCCATCCTATCTCGCAGTAGGTGAAAGCTAAGTAATGAATATAATAGTCCAATTCAGTTCAAGAATTTTCAATTAGTTTTTGGTTGAATTTATTTTCAAACAAGCCATTATGTGACATTTGAAACTTTGTGTGTTACCCCCCCCCTTTGCCAACCCCCCCCCTCTTACCTATTATGAAATATGAAATTTTTAAAAAAATTTCACAAAAAATGTATTGAATAAAGAAAGGCGAGATAGGTTATAACTTTGAATACTTTTTAATACTTGTTTACCAAAATACTTTCAGGTAAAATAACCCTAGTGTCCACTTAAGGATTAAAGATGAGTGAAGGAAAATACCATGCAAGATGCAAGTGATCTAAGCAGGGGTACTATGAATGAATCATTTTAATCCCTTTGACTTACATAAAAAAAAGTTTCAGTTGTTCAGAAAACAAACTGTTACCATCAAATCTGTTTAAATTTCTTTTTTAAATCAAGTGTTTGGTTTAAGTTGTTTGTTAGTTATAAAAATTACAAGTGAAAGAATTCTTCGTTCTGACCATCCTTTTTTAGTAGGTCCTGTTTCCACCAGATACTGGGGCAAACTTCCTCCTAACAGACAAGTGTGTTGTTTTATAATCTCAAAATAATCAAGTTAGATGTAAAACATAGTGCTGAATTGATTATAAAGGAGGTTAACATCTTTTGGGAAAAAGCAAGAATCCCTGCAAAAAGAAAAGACCACTGCAGTGAGATTTTAATCAAATTATAAAACGATTGGAGTTGTCTTCAGAAAAATTCTTCTAAAACGACTGAGTTTGCTATCAGTAGTAGTTTTGCGTTTACAGACAGGCTGGATGATTTATTTGATATTGCCCATAGTGACGCCGAAAATCAAATAAAAATTCAGGAGGACATAGAGTTTTTGCGGATGCAAAGAATGAAAGGGCGACCTGGTGTTATGCTGGGAGTTGAAATTAAGTTACACAGGGCAGAATAGAGAATTGCAGAACGGAAGGAGGAAGAGGTCCGTTGAAAACTCGATGCATGGAGGATATGATCGATCTAGTTTGTTTGCGGAATTGCTACCAAGCACCAGCAGCAGTAGTAGCACAGACGACAGTGAGGGAGTTTCAGATGAGCTTGTCTCTGATGCAATTTTTCCTTCCGTCAGGTTTTAGAGGAACTGTTGATTTTTAATGATCGCCTAGCAGCAACGTTAGATAGGTGCAAAGTTAGAGACAGAGATGCTGTTCATATATTAGTTGCCACAGCAGAAGCGTTAGGCCATAATGCAAAGAACTTGGTTCATCCCAGTTTTAGATTTTTAGATACAATGAATTGTTACAAACCTTTAGTATGATAGAATTCAGTGGCTGTGCATTGGGATGGGAAGCTTCTTTCTAATATTACAAAAGACAGTAAGATAGAAAGGTTGCAGTTCTTATTTCATATGACGGAAAGACAAGTTGATGGACCATGGAGCTCCGAGCATACCACAGGCTACTAGAGCAGAATAAGCCGCCGCAGTCTATAGATGTCTTGAAGAATGGTGACTTCTTGATTTAGTTCAAGCGATGTGTTTTACACCACGGCATCGAACACCAGTAAGAACAATGGAGCTTGCAGAAATATTGAGAACCTCTTAGAAAAGGATTTTCTATACCTGCCTTGTAGGCACAACGTATTTGAAGTGGTATTAAAGGTGTATTCAATGAAGTAGTGGACCGACTTTTGGGCCAGATGTTCCACTGTTTTCTAGTTCAGAAATTCATGGGCTCAGATAGACTCTAAAATATAGTCTTCTGATCTCAGAAGTTTAATTAGAGATATGCGTGACTTCTTCGTAAAAAGTTTCAAAGAAAAACAATTAAGAGAGATAACAGGGAGCTAATGGAGCTGGCAGTGATTTTTCTAGGAAGACCCCGCCTCGAGGAGTGTCATTTAGAAAGCCAGGTGCTATTAGCCATGCAATATGGATGTCGAAGGCGATCTATTGTTCAAAAATTTATTTATTTAGAAGTGACTTCAAGTGTCTACCAAAGAAAAATCTTCAATGAGAAAATTTAACATTTTTCTTATTAGAGTGTATTTAAGCGTGGTATGGAACACAGTGCGAGTAAGGCCCCAATGTCTGACTTGCATTTTATTCAGTCATTAGTCAATTACGAGGCTATAGATTCAAAAATTAGCAATGCTATACTAAAAAAATGTATTAACCCATTTGTTAATGATTAATAAATTCGGTAAGGGAAGAGGAGGGTCAGGCAAAGGGGGAGGGAGGGGGGGGGTAACACACAAAGTTTCAAATGTCACAATAATGGCTTGTTTGAAAATAAATTCAAACCAAAAAACTAATTGAAAATTCTTGAAACTGAATTGGACTATTATACTCATTACTTAGCTTTCACCTACTACGAGATTGGATGGCAGTGTTTTGTATGTTACACATTAGGTCTGCTAATTTTAGTATAAATAACCAATATTGGTCTTAATTATAGACGACAATATACAAAAACATAATAATTAATGAATTGATAACAAAAAACATATTATGAGTTATACTTTGTATTGTAGAAAAAAAAAATTTTTGTTTTGATAATTTTTCAGAAAAAATATTATGTTCACCATTAAATATCAGAGTAAGTACAAACTAAGATAATTTCAGGTCATAATGATAAGTTCATAGTGTCTTATTAGTGGTTAGGTATTGTTTTACCTAGAACATAAAAAAAATCACAGAAAAATAAATTGTCACGAAAATCACAATTTTGACGAATTTTGACACCTACAAAACTTCAAAGGCCCGGCGGCACCTGTTAATCACCCCCGATCGGGCTGAAATTTTTATGGATTTTTTTTTCATATATTCGAACATAATTAGGGTTGGAGCACAACATTTCTAACATTTTTTTCACCCTATAGCTAAGGGCCACCTAATATATATATATATATAATATATATATATATATATATATATAATATATATATATATATATATATAGTGTATATGTGTGTGTGTGTGTGTGTGTGTGTGTGTGTGTGTGTGTATGTGTGTGTATGTGTAATTATACAATTCACATGTATCCTGTGATCACACAGACTGGTATATAGTGTCAATATTTTATTACTAAGTTTTTCATTTCTCAAGGAACGGCAACTAAACTGTATAGTTAATTTATGAATCTTCTTAGCTATCTCTAAATATGGTTGCAGAAGATGTATCACATGAAATCATAAAATATTTATTGTATTAAAAATTATTTTCTGGCAGGCTTTTATTTCCACCGACCTTTAAAATTAACTGCATGTCTCATTTATTTACTTCTTTATTTAGCTTCTTGCTCATTTAATTATTAATTCTTTTTAATAAAAGAATCCCTTTAATATGATATAAGGGGGAAATAACATGCATGCAATAAAGCATTATGATTTAATAATGTAATTCGTTTACTCAAAAGTTTCAACCGGTATGTTTTAAAATAATAAAGTCGGTAGCAAAAATAAAGTTGATTTTTACCAAGTTTAGTACATAAGCAGCTGATGCACCCACGATGAAATCTCCAAATTTGGTTTTAATTAATGAATTTGTTTTTTTAGTTAACGTCAAAACTTAAAGCAAATAAGATTAACCTATTAACCTTGCATTTTTCTGGTTTTGCAGTATGAAGTCTGAAAACGATAATTACCCGTACATTTTATATCTCAATCATTACAAAACTTGATTAAAGATATTTATTTCAAATTGATTCCCATTTATGGTCAGTAAAATGCAACAATTATAATTTTACCACCCAGAATTTTATTATTTTATTGGCTGGTCTTGGATATTGATTATTACACTTCTCTGATTACTGTATCACTTACATCCAACATTACTAAATTCAGAGAAAAAAAAAATAGATGACAACAATTTATCGACTTAATTAAAGACCACTTATTATTTATAAATAAGCTTAAAATTATGTATAAGTTTAATCAAATTCAATTTGTTATCTTGTTGGTGTTTAACTCCCCTCGCTCTAATGAGCTGTTGTTTCATCAGAGAATGACGCGTCAAGTCTCTTGGGTGTTGGCTGTTGTTTTGTATTATTTGTTGTTATATCATTATTAATTTTCCTTATTTATACCATAGAAATATAGGAAAAGTATTGTGTTTGCAAAAAATCCGAAACCAGGATTTCACCGGCATTATCAATTTTAGGTGTTTTAAAACCTCTTGAATGATTTTTACAATGTTGTCTCTCTATAAGTTTGTGTGTGTGTGTGTATGTGTGTTATATGTGTGTGTGTATGTTACCATCGTAGCTCCTAGTGTATTTTTGCTAGAAAGCCGAAACTTCGTAGAAAAATTAATCTACTGCTGTAGTTGTGCTATTCGGATTTTTTTATGACGTCACTAACCTGCAATAATGACTCAGCAAAAATTTAGAAAAATTATAAAACGCGGTAAAATGATGCGATGGGATTAAGATTTGGGACGCATAAAGCCGTGTATATTCAATAAGCAATTTTAATGCAATTATAGGAAAATAATCTAATTGCATTAAAATTCGGTTCTAGTGTATAACTATACGTAATAAATAAGTACAATAAGTTTAATAATTATATCTATGAGTTTTGTTGGATCATAAAAGTTATCAGCATTGAGTGCCATAAAGTTCCCTCCGAGTCACCCGTGCCTAGACGGGTGACTGCAGGGAATGATATGGGTAATATTTACTATCTGAGGATGAGCCAAGCGAGTCCGAAAACGAGTTGCAGTATAAATTTTACGACTTGTATATTCTGAGGACGAAAGATCAATTCTGACATAGTTGGATATTGGTATTTTGAGTAGTTACAAATTGTAGGGTAATTTGCAAACCGGGTTCCTCATAGGTACTTTTTGGACTAACTTTGATTAATCAACCTGGCCAGCCTTTAAATTTAAGTTAAAACAGAAAACTTATTAAAGTTGATGGTACATGCGGGTCCGGGGTTATATTATTTATTTTTTACGAGTTACCTAAAAGGGACCTCTAAAAAAGCGAGACTCATAGCGAGATTCACAGGCTTGCGGGGCGAGCCTGAGAGCGCATAGTAGCTACGAGCTGAAAGCTCGTATTTTGCCTTATAAATCCAATATTGTGATCAAAGTAATTGGTTTAGTAATATATTATTTGTATACACAATGTATGGTATCGTAGTATACATTGTTTCTAAATAAATTGCTCTATATAAATAACACTATATATTTACCATTTTACAGAAGAAGATATAAATATTACGAATGTTAATTTAAAAGTACATGTATAAGTATCTAAATGGAAAGGACTATACGTAGATATAAACTTACAGTAAGGTATATTTATTACATTTTGCTCAAAGAACAACAAAATCCATTTCTCAGTACAAAATAATTTTTGAACCAAGTACTTAATACGCCTGACAGTAGCAGAACACAGAATAAAATACTACATATTAGAGTTAAAAGCATCCTCTGGTATATTAGCATCAGATTCATTACTTGCAACTTGAATGTAATATGGAAACATTTAGTTAGTTATAAAGTATGGTGAACCAGATGTTTAAGAAAAACACTTTTTAAAAGGTGTTTACCCCCTTTAGTTAGAGTGTTTTGTGCAATTAGTAAAATGAAAATAATATACTGTTGACAGAGGACTCGGGACGGAAGCAAGGCTTAAGTCGGCTCCTGCTTACACTCAGACTTAAAAAAAAACTTGAGGGGCTTAGAAAATCGTAACAGGGATAAATGAGGTCTTACAGAGAACCACCAGACCCACACATCTTCTTATCTACCCAAACCAATTTATTCTAAAACTTTTTTAAAAAATATATATATTATTACCTTAAATGGATAAAACGGGGCTTGTTGAATTTCAAATGCGATGTCTTGCAAAAAATAAATATTTGTTATTTTCGTATTGAAGAATATAATTTAAAATGAGTTAATGCAAAGTCGTCATATCAAAACTATTAGTTTAAATAAAATATTTAACACTGAAGTCATAATGTGTTGTTTTTCTGCCAAAGAATTGATCGCTGTTAAGCCGTTGTAATTTTTTTTAAGCCTGTCATTCAATGAAATAGTTATTGTTTTGTTCACTGAAGATGCTTCGAGGTCCAATAAAATTAATCTTTACTGCTAAGTGAGAATCAGTGTAGGGCAAAGAAGAGACTGTATTACAATATAAATACAATTTTATTTGTATTGGCGCGGTGTTCTGCATGTCCGATGAATTTCTTTAGGAATGCGTGTTTCTGAGCTTAACGGCCCATTTCTTGCTTGAGGTTCCGGTTTATGCTTTATAACTTCAGCAGTTACACACTATCCTTATATTACTTATCCCTATACACTAATTATCCAGAACTACTCGTAACTCATGTTTTCTGCATTTTTCATAGGAAGTGCGCATAATTATCAGTTGGTTATATAGAACTAGGCCTCTGAAATTGACAGTGCACACTTAGCACTACTTTAATGCTCATTTGGTGTTTCTCTTTAAAGGTTTGCGCTCATTTCCTTTGAATAATACAGAATATGTTCATAATGCTTTGCAAAACGATTTTTTTCGTTATCAGGGACCCTTGAAATGGGTTTTGGTCATGGCCCGAGGTTCGATTCCCGCCATTAGAAATTCGCTAGTAAAATAAACTAAATAGTTTAGCAGAGCTCTGTTATATAATTTGTGCATAGAAGATTATTTAATGTGCCCTAAACTTATTCTCATCTAGTATTATGGAGACACTTACACGTAATTAATAATATTTTATTGCTAAATTTTAGCTCAGAAATTAATTAAATTTTAGAGGTGGATTCTAGGACGTGAATATGACAGACTGGCAGAGGAATATATAACTACTCTTAATTTTATTATTTAAATAAGATGGATCCTTAAATAACGACCATAAATAGCAATGATTGATCATTATTGCTCAATCATTATGCTTTGAAAAAAGCTGGGTAACTATTCCGTATCACGGATTCTGAATGCTCATCCTCAATACTTCGAACTCAGAATATAAAAACAAATATTCTGCGCTTCGCTCGTCCTCAGACAGTAAATAAAATCGTTTAATTGCCAGAGGTCACCTATCCAGACACTGATCTCGCTCGATGATGGTTTTCTATGATCTAATGAAAACCATAGATATAATTGGTGTATTAAAAAAAAACATTGTATACTTATTTAATACATAAAGGGATATATTTACATCGAATTTCTCAATTTTATTATATTCCGATTTTTAATAATTTTTTTAGAAACTCATACAAGTCATTCCATAAAAATTGAACTAAAACTGATAACTTGGCATATATGTTGATCTTATAATGATATATTATAATGACTACATGCGCGCCAAATCTCATAGCGATCAACAAATGTTTCTATGTTTTATGAATTTTTGATGAATCATTAATGATTCAAATAAGCTATTATTTGCCGATTAGCACAACGAGACCAAAAGATAACTTTTGAACAAAGTTTCAACTCAATTTTTGTTTTTTATCGAAAATTGTGTGATTTTATAATTGTTTGTTCTTTAATATAAAATGCCTGACAACGTTTTTTACTTATAGGCTAAGATAAGTTACATATCCTATTATTCTGATAAAATATAACGCAGGTGCGTTTATTATACAACTTCAGAGTGTAGGCCCCCGTCTTTTTGCGCCACTGATTTGCCCAAAAAAGGAGTCATAATTGTTAAACATTTTACTAATTAAAGGGAATCAAGCTGACTTAATCAATCTTCGTAATATGTAAACAGTAAACGTAACCTTTTATAAGAAACTCTAAAAACATTGAACATATTAATTAAACATGTGAACTTTAGATAATAATTTATACAAACATAGAAAGCAACTTTTTGCTCCAGATGTCCTTTTTATAAATAAATAAATATTAGTTTTATTCTATTCAATGCCGCTTGTAATTCACAGTTGACAGTTTTTAATATATTACAGAAAAAAGTTCAGACATCCAAATCGGGATTTCCTTTATATTTTCTATAGTTATGTATTATCTCTTTATTTAATTAACCTTTTATATGCAATTTAAAAAAAACACATTAAGTTCATACAAATGTTGCCAGTTTGTATTATAAATTACAGGAAAGTAAATTTGTATAAAGTCAGAATATAGCAGTTTTCAATTATGCCCGACCGCATGTGCCCCTAGACTTGGCGACATGAAATTCAGAAAAGAACTGATTAACCTTAAAGTAATACTAATAAGAGCCAACACCTGAACAACAAAAAATCGGGTATGGGGTATTTCGGAACTATTCCTCTTTACATCGGATTCGCTACCCACATCCTCCCTACTTCGGACTCGCTTCGCTTGTGCTCAGAATGTAAAAGTCGTTAAATTTATACTGCAACCCTCATCAGACTCACTTAGCTCGTCCTCAGCGGCCATACAGCACTGACCACGCTCATTGCTACTTATAACTTTTATGATCTAACAAAAAGCATGATATAATTATTATATTAAAACAAAACTTGGTATAATTATGTATTACACAAAGGTATACAATTGTTTCAAATATCAAGTTAATTGGATTATTCAACAATTTGTTTACATCCCGTATCATTATGAACTAACGCTGATAATGATATGATACTTATGTTGCCACATATGTTAGTGTTTTACATGGCTGCATGCATGCTAAATCATAATTCAATCACATCATTTTTCCTCCTTTAATGATTTTCGCTGTCATTATTGCCGGTGAATGACGTCAATAAAAAATATCGAGCAGCACAACTACATCTATAGACTGATTTTTATTGAGTAATTTATACTTTACACCATGTTTCATCATGGCGTCATGGATATGGCAATTTTAAGTGCCTCAACCCATATTGCTAAAATATTTTTAACATTACTTTTAGTACAATATTATTTTTTTTAATTATGTCAAATAATAACTTAGTTAAAATATAAGTTAATTTTACTTTATTAACTTCGAGTTAAAAGTAAAAAACAGCGGTCAATTACCAGAAAACCTAAAATACACCCGTGTTAGGGTGCTTAACAATCTATTTCTTGCTAAAGGATCCGGTGTATGCTTTATAACTTAAGCAGTTCCTCAATTATCAAGCACTATTCGTAACTCAGTTTTTCTGTACTTTTCAAAGGAAATGCGCAAAGACCTTTAAAGAAACCAAACAGGATAATGATGTGCATTTTCTTTGAAAAATACAGAAAAAAATTACGTGTTGTGCTTAATAATTGTGTAACTACTCAAGTTATATAGCATAAACCGAACCCTTAAGCTCGATGCTCCTTAACTTTTATGATCGAACAAAAATCATGGATATACCTGTCGTATTAAAACTAAATTTTGTGTATACTTATTTATTACGAGGACTATATTTTACACCTAAAAGTAAGTATTGTTATATAATATCCATTTTTTAAAAATATTAAAAATTCATAAATTCAACTTTACACCACAGGACTCGATCTTGAAACATCGTGTATTGTAAACATGCACTGTACTACCGAGGCAGACTACTGCCTCTTCACAACTACCGACCACTTCGAAATGTTTAATTACACTAGAAAAAGATTAATTACATTATTTGTTACTAAAACATTGCCATATACCTAATACATATTAATACTTGATTAATATCATAATTTCTTTGCTCCCACCGTATTATGATTTTTTCTAAAATTATCTCAAGCATATAAATGCTAATGAGTAGTCAGTAAGGAGATCACAAATACTACCTTAACTTGATCTCTTCGGCAGAGTTGAGATAAGCGTTACAGATAACAGGGCTCGTGCCGAGCGTAGTTGATTAATAATAACTTTGTTCTTGGAAGACAATAGACAATAGTTAAGCAGACATCATCTTTTGATTGTTTTACGGATAGATAAGTTGAGACATCTGCGATTCATATTCCATGGAACTGCGAGGTACAATAATACACACATTAATTTAAAATCATCATATGTCTTAAGTCATTTTTATTGATTCATAAAAGAGAATAAATTTAAAATAATTTAAAATTATAATATAGTAAAAGTTATCAAGTATAAACCAATAAACGTTATTTTAGATGAGAGTCAAAATCACGGTGACTAATAATAAAATTAAATAATAGAATTAATTACATATGAATAATAAGTGTATGCAAGTATGCACATATCTATGTTAACCGTACATTATTTTGTACGATTTATTAACTTATCCTCACCTAAAACCTAACGTGTGTTCTTCCAAAAAACAAAAAAAACGGATAACAATAATCATATGTTGCAGGCACTGTTATGACGTTCTAAATGGTGTTCATCGCGCTATCTTTGTCTCACGTAACTCCTGCTGTAATCATATTATTGAGATTATCTTTAACACAAATAACAGACTTATAGTTTTACATGAGAGCAGCACAACTTCTAGAATATTTAACAAGGTTAAAATGTAACGCAAAACTACTTCTTAAATCAATGCACCAAATTTTAATTCTTTATATAAGAATGATGCTTATGAGGTTCGGTAATATATATATATATATATAATATATAATATATATATATATATATATATATATAATATATATATATAATATATAACACATATATATAACATGTATAGTATATACACATATATATACAGTGATCAACGAAGACCTTACATTTGTCTTCTGAGATCCTTAATTCTTCTTGTCACCTAAGTCTGTAGTTAACCTACAGACTTTTAAATCATTGAAGCTGTGAGTCTCTGGCAAGGTGAGTGTCGTAGCGCCACTCGACATTAAGGATCTGTTGCAACCTTGCTGCAACAATCATCCTTTAACCCTCTACGCCCGGTCACAAGGTTCAAGGGTCAGGACCTAGGATTTATTAGGGTCTGCAGCTTTGCATTCATTTTTCAGGTTTAATTTCCATAGACTTAATTTCTCTGTTTTCAAGAGCTTAGTAGCTGATCGTCGTGTACCGTAAAATTTGTTACATTCTGCGTGTTAATGTATATCAGGATCATTAAATTTATTTATAAATATATATAATAATATAATATATATAATATATATATAATATATATTAATATATATAAAATAATAATATATATATATATATATAATATATATAAATATAATATATATAATAATATATATATATCCATACGGACCCCCAGGCCGCGATGGGTAAAACTTCGTTTTTGACTGTGAGAAGAACGCTCTAGAATAACCTTAGCCCGTGACAAACCTAGCGCTGCAGTACCAGTGAAAAGAGAAATAGTAAAAACCATTCCAAGCGTCACAGGATTGCTTAGCTAAGTCTTTCGTGTACTCTGACTAAAGTTAGAAATCATATTTGTTTAAGGATGGATCCTTCTTGACAGAATTAATAAGACACCAAGGTCAAATTAGTTTAATTTAAAGATCTAAGTTTCTACACACAGAAAGTTAAATAATATCAAATCATAAAAAATAACTTTACTCTTGATTTATCTGGCAGTTTGTTTAAAAGAAAAAAAAATGGACAATAAAGTTTTAGAATATACTAGAGGTCCAAACGACGCGACGGGCTAAGTCAAAATATCGGCCAATCAGAGAGGTATTGTTCAGTAAACAGAAGAAGTATTGTTAATCGAAACCTTGATGTGGAAAAATAAAATAACCTAGTTAGATCCATCTTATAGGTCGATCCGCTCCTTAACTCCTATATTATAATATTCACTCATGAAATGACCTTTTAAAATACTGTAGGACAGTCTTATTCATATCCATTACACATGACATTAAAATCCTGCAAGCCGGGCGAATTTACTTAAAAATGCGTGCTTCAATATTAACAATAACTATATATAACTTATCATGTCTAACTATGTATGTATGTATATATAATAAATATATATAATATATATATATATATATATATATTATATATTATATATATATATATATAATATATAGGGTGCCCTTAGCTATAGGGGAAAAAAAAATGTTAGAAATGTTGTGTCCCAACCCCTAATTTTGTCGAATACATGAAAAAAAAATCCAAAAAATTTTAGCCCGATCGGAGGTATTAACAGGTGCCGCCGGCCTTTGAAGTTTACAGGTGTCAAAATCGTCAAAATTGTGATTTTCGTGACAAATTTTTTCTGTGATTTTTACATTATTTTCTAAGTAAAAACAATGCTTAATCCACTAATTAGACACTATGAACTTATTCATTGTGACCTGAAATCATCTTAGTTTGTACTTAATCTGACATTTAATGGTGGACATATATATTTTTTCTGAAAAATTTTTAAAAAACATTTTTTTCTCTACACTGCAAAGTATAACTCATATAATATGTTTTTAAACATGGCATATGTTTTTGTATACTGTTTTCTATAATTAAGACCAATAATGTTATTTATACAAAATTAAAGATCTAATTGTAAACACAAAACACTCACATCCATCTCGCAGTAGTGAAAGCTAAGTAATGAGAAATAGTCCAATCAGTTCAAGAATTTAATTTTTTTGGTTTTAATTTATTTCAAACAAGCCAATTTGAATTTGAAACTTCGTGTGTACCCCCCCCCCCTCCCCCACCCTATTGACCCCCCTCCCCCTCCCAATAGCTTCGTTATGACTAATGATTGAATTAAGTGCAAGTCAGACATCGGGGCCTTACTCGCACTTGTGTTACCATACCACGCTCTTAAATACACTTAATAAGAAAAATGTTAAATTCTCATCGAAGATTTTTCTTTGGTAGACAATTTGAACTCACTCTAAATAAATAAAATTTAAACAATAGATCGCCTTCGACTTCCATCTTGTATGGCTAATAGCACCTGGCTTTCTAAATGACACTCCTCGAGGCGGGTTCTCCTAGAAAAATCACGCTGCTCCATTAGCTCCCTGTAATCTTCTCTTAATTGTTTTTCTTTAAACTTTACGAAGAAGTCGAGCATATTCTTCTTAAACTTTTAGGACATTCTCCTTCGATACCAGAAGACTTTTTTTGGCCTACTGACCCCATGAGTTTCTGAACCTAGAAAACAGTGGAACATCGCCCAATAAGTCGGTCCCACCAATCATTGAATACACCCCTTAACACCACTCAAATAGTGGTGCCTACAAGGCAGGTATAGAAAATCTTTTCTAAGAGGTTCTCAATATTTCTGCAAGCTCCATTGTTCTACCAGTGTCGATGCCGTGGGTGTCAAAACCATCGCTGGACGAATCAAGAAGTCCTCATCTCAAACATTTATTAGACTAATGCGGCTTATTCTGCTCCAGTGGCTACTGGAGTAGGAATTGATAGGAGCTCCGAGCATACCACAGGCTTGTGGTATGCTCGGAGCTCCTATCGACTGTAGTTTACGCCATATGAAATAAGAAACTGCCAACCTCTCTACTTATTGCTTTGTAATATTAGGATGAAGCTCCCCATCCAACAACAGCACACTGATTTCTCAATACTAAAGGTTTAACATTCCTTGTATCTAAGAACCTTAACTGGATCGTTTACAGCTTAGACTTCTGTTAATTATCAAGTCCTTTGCATCATGGCCAACGCTTCTGCTGTGGTAACTAATACATGAACAGCATCTCGTCCCTAACTTTGCACCTATCTAACGTGGTGATAGGCGATCATTAAAAAAATCAACAGTTTCCTCTAAAAACCAACGACGAAGGAAAAATTGCATCAGAGACAAGCTCATCTGAAACCCTCACTGTTTTCTGTGCTACTACTGCTTCTGGTGCTGAGCAATTCCGCAAACAAACTAGATTGATCAATATCCTCCTTCCACCGCTGTTCTCTATTCTGCCCTGTGAAATTAAGTCAAATCCCAGCATAACACCAGGTCGCTCCTTCATTCTTTGCATCCGCACAAAACATTATGTCCTCCTGGATTTATTTGATTCGGCGTCACTATGGCAATATCAAATAAATCATCCAGCCTGTCTGTAAAAGCAAAACAACTACTGATAGCAAACTCAGTCGTTTAGAAGAATTTCTGAAGACAACAACAATGGTAGAACGAAGAACTCTTTCACTTGTCATTTATAACTTAAACAACAACCTTAAACCAAACACTTGATTTAAAAAAGAAATAAAATATTTCATGGGTAACAGTTTTGTCTGATCTAAGACTGGAACTTTTTTTTTTAGTAAGTCAAAGGGATTAAAATGATTCATTCATAGTACCCTGCTTTAGATCACTTCCATCTTGCATGTATTCCTTAACTCATCGTTAATCCTTAGTGACACTAGTTTATTACCTAGAAAAAGTATTTGGTAAACAGTTGTGTCATTACTAATACTTTATCAAATTATAAACCTATCTTGCCTTCTTATTCAATCATTCTTGAAAATTGTATAGAAATTAAATATTTCATAATAGGGAAGAGGGAAGTCAAGCAAAAGTGGGGAGGGGGGGTAACACAACGAAGTTTCCAAATTTCACCATAATCTGTTGGAAAATAAATTAAAACCAAAAAAAAATAAAAATTCTGAAACTGAATGAACATATCTCATACTTACTTTCACCTACTGCGAATAGGATGACAGTGTTTGTATGTTTCACATTAGATCTGCTAATTTTAGTATAAATAACCAATTATTGGTCTAAATTATAGAAAACAGTATACAAGAACATAATATGCCAATGAATTAATAACAAAAAAACATATATATGAGTATACTTTGCAGTGTAAGAAAAAAAATGTTTTTAAAAATTTTTCAGAAAAAATATATTGTCCACCATAAATTTAGATTAAGTACAAACTAAGATGATTTCAGGTCACAATGATAAGTTCATAGTGTCTAATTAGTGGATTAAGCATTGTTTTTACTTAAAAATAATGTAAAAATCACAGAAAAAAATTTGTCACGAAAATCACAATTTGACGAATTTTACACCTGTAAAACTTCAAAGCCCGGCGGCACCTGTTAATCACCTCCGATCGGGCTAAAATTTATGGAATTTTTTTTCATGTATTCGAACAAAAATAGGGTCGGGAGCAAAGAAAAATGAAAGTCATTTTAAGGCCACCCTAATATATATATATATATATAGATCTAATAAATTAAAATGTATAATTTATTTGTTAATAACAAGGCAGTTGCATAACTATTTCTTTGCATATACTATTTTTACGGATTTTAAAAAGAAAATGCTTTATGATTAAAAAAAGCAGTTATCCAAATGATCAATATTTAAAACATGTTACATAGTTAATATTCGCAAACTCAATTATAGCCTAGTTTATATAATTTATTTAAATATTTTAACGCATTTTCCCTTTTCTGAATCTAGCATTAAATAATTGAGTGATCGTCAATCCAAATCGGTTTCATTTAACTCAGAGGCCGTTGTTGTTGTTTCGTATTGGCCTAGGGTCCAATATTCCATGATCTGAAATGGCAAAAGGAATTTCCGCATTTTTCCTTTCTGGTGGAATCATAAGGATTCCACCAGAAAAACCGGATTTTGCGTCTGGCCCTTGGACTATAGAAAATCCGAAACAAGAATCTTAAAAGAAAATGGTTATAAAACTCAAGTAGAGTATTATTATTTCATTAATCAATAAAATTGAAAAATTGATTATTGAATGCTTCGTATCAATAATTGATTATTAATACGAATAATGAGTCTTCACTATTTTACTCAGAATTACTTTAAAACGTTTGGTTTTATTTTACTTAATAAAATGAAATGTAATTATTATCTCATATTAACCCATAAAGTATGTCTATAGTACATAAATAGACACAACAACGTTATGTTTTATGATTCTGGATAATTGAAACTTATAAATGCAATCAGGAGAAATTTTATAGCTTCTTTTAGCCTTATTTATCTACGTTAATGCAGACTCGAATATTAAAATATTTGAAAGAAACATTGTTAACTATACTTAAAGCAATTAATATTGGCGGGATTAAGATTCAAATTGCATATATTTTTCTAATAAGCTTTGTATTCCTCGAAAATTCTATTACAACAACATTAAATTTATTAAAAAATTCGAAGAATCAATGTCAGCGACTTTAATTTTATTTTGAAGATGTTCATTTATAGCGACTAGTCCAATCGCACTAAACTGGGTTTCTAGGAAAATTTTCTTTCCTCTTTAATAATTATTACAGATTTTCCTTTTAACTCTTACTAAGCAATTCAAAATAAAATAGTTGAACATCATTAATACCTACAGTTACATACTTAGAATTTACTATAAAGGCTAATAAACTTAACTGTTACTTATTTCGGTCTAAGAGTCTACTCAACACACGAATTTTTACAAAGATTTTAAAATGTGAAACGCTTGGTTTTACTTTTCCTCATTTATAACGTAGGTATACAGGAAAAGTCATGCGTTTGCAAAAAAATCTAAAACCAGAATTTCAATTTAATTATCCAATTTAGGTGTATTAAAGACCAGCTGAGTGGTTTTACGAAGTTGTCAATGTATGTCTGTCGTCGTAGCTCTCAGTGTATGCGAGTTAAAACTTAGTACAAAAATACTTAGTTTCTTATGTATGCACCATTTTTAAGAAAAGCATGTGTGCAATGTTCTACCTTATCCAAAATAGTTAAAAATCTAATTGTAATTTGGCTCGAATTTATTATTTTACGTAATAATAAGTATACATTCCATGTCATTGCGGCTATTAAATCTATGGTTTTTATCTGATAACTAATATTAAGTAGCAAAAAGATCAGTACCTGGATGGGTTATCGCAATGAATAAAATTAGGATTGTTATTGTCGAGCGAAGCGAGTTCGGAGACGTACTTCCATATAAATTAGGTGATTTTCATATTCAAAGGACAAGTGAAGCGAGTCAGATTTGATGGTAGCGAATCCATTATAGTGAGGAAAAGTTCCGAGGTATCCCGTACCCAATACCCAATTTTTTTGGTTTATATTTAATAACCTGACAGTCCAAGAGCCAAACCTGAAAAAATGTGACTCATTTTAAACTACTTTAAACCAAATTTTTCTGAAAATATACTTTAAATTATGAAGAAAAAACATAGTCTGGCTATCCAGAGTGGAGCCCTTTATATGATTGCACCAGCTCAAAATTTTATAAAATCGCACAAATTTCAGTTTTCATAAAATAAGTGGTTCCCTGTGGGTTGGGTACAAAACATGACTATGAACATTTCTTACAGATAATGAAATGTCCAATAAAGCAAGTGTTCTATCATCAAAATCGGATAACTACAACCAAAGTTATGACTCTTTCAAAAACATAAAAAATGGTTCATTTATGCAAAGTCAGCAAATTTCTTTGAAAAAATATTGACTTTTTGTGATTTTTTTGGTCATTTAACAAAAGTCATAACTTTAGTTGTAGTAATCCGATTTTGACGAAGAAAACACTCGTTTTATAGTAAATTTGATTAACTTAAAAAAATGTTCTCTTCATGTTTTGTATACGACCTACAGGGAACCACTTATTTTAAGAAAACGTGAATTTGTGTGATTTTTAAATATTTTAAGCGAGCGCATTGAGAAGGGCTCTACTCTGGATAGGTAGACTAAGCTTTTCCTTCCTAATTTATGGTATATTTTCAGAAAAATTTGGTTTAAAGTAGTACAAAATGAGTCACATTTTTTAGGCTTGGCTCTTGGACTATCAGCAGTAGCGTCACGATATTTAATAACTTAACTTGATATTTAATTTCTTCAAATTTTCCAAAGGAAATGTGCTTATTTATCCCACAGATTCACTACAAACACAGCATCATTTGCACTCATTTCAAGTTCAGTTTATGCTAATTCTAGCGCATTTTCTTTGAAAAATTCGAATAAAATTAAATAAAAAGTATGACGCTACTTCTCAGATGATTAAATTTTTACCGAAAAATTAGGCAATAATTCAATTGATATACAAGAAAACGAGCATTTCAAAGAAAATTTGACCGGCTTGCGAAACTCCGCGCCAGAATTATTTTGAAGTTATAAACTTAAATACTATAAAAGAGATACCAACCGCCGGTACCAAGATTCGAACCCGGGAACCCTAGCTTTAAGAAGTCTTATCGCCTTCAACTAGTTTTATTGAATTTAGCAACCCAAAAAACATTGAATATAACATCCTACTTGAATTCTCTTTTTTTTACCGATTGTTAATTTGGTTTTTTTTATGTTTTGCTCGGTTTTTAATTATCAAGCACTGCTATAACTAATTTTCAGTATTCTTCAAAGGAAATGCGCATAATTATCCTGCTGACTATACAAAACTATGGCTCTGAAATTGGCAGTGCACACCATTATTTGCACTAGTTTAATGCTCAATTGTTTTTTTTTCTTTAAAGATTTTTGCACATCCCTTTCAGACAACATGAGACAACAACAGACAGAAAGTTGAGACAACATGAATTACGATCAGTGCTTGATAATTGAGTAACTACTTAAGTTATAAAGCATTAATCGCAACCTTAAGCAAATGTACTGTTAAGCCCTGTAACGCATTCCAAAGGAAATTCACCCGACATGCGGACCACCGCGCTTAAATTGGAAATAGAGTTATATAATATAAATAAAACGACAAAAAATTATCGTTCTTACCAGGATTCGAACCCAGTTTTTAAGTTCTTTAAGTGCTGCTATAGACTCCGGAGAATTCTAATTCAACTCACAGGCCTAAAAACATCAAAAACGACTCCTCACTTGAAATATGTTGTTTACCGGTGGTATTTTAGGTTTTCCGGTAATTTATTACCTTTTTTTCTTTTTGGTCACTTTAGACGACCACTTTACGAAGTGGTCGTATCAACTTCGGACGTATCTGATACAGCGCTCCATAAAAACATTGAAAACGACACCCAACTCGAAATTTATTTTTCATCGACCTTAACTTTTTCATCATTTTTCTGGTAGTTTATAATGGGTTTTTCGACTTTGGTCACTTAGAGTGATCGTATCGACATAGGACTGGTTTTATTGGATTCAGGGTCCTTAAAACGTAGAAAACGACATTCTACTCGAAATTTATTTTTAAACACCATAATTTTGGTTTCCGGTAATTTATCATGCTTAATTTCACTTTTTGGTCACTTAGAGTGTGTGAGAGTGTGTATGTATGGGATAGTGTTGTGTGTTTATGAGTATGAGAGTTTTATCGTTTTCGCAACAGTTTAATTCGCGGCGAATAATTTTTATTTTTATTTTTATTTTATTAACCTTGAATTTTACTGATTTGTTTGAAAATGTTGCTGACTCAGCAAACCGAGTTAATGGCGTCACAACAACATTGTTTTCAATAGGGTTTGTGTCCTCCCTAGAAATAGTGTGTTTACAAAAAATGTCTAGAAATACAATAATATATATATATAATATATATATATATATATATATATATATATATATATATATATATATATATATAATGTTTCGTAAAATCTATTTTTTATCATCAGGAGCCTCTGAAATGGATTTTGGCCACACTCCTGAGTCCTACTCCTACCAAGAAGCCTATCCCATATCCATGGTTGATTTTTGTACCGCAAGTTTGATAAAAAATATATATCCTTTCGAGAGATTTACAGTTATGTGCAGTGTTTACAAGTTTTGCAAAACGTATTTTTTCGTGATCAGGAACCTTAAAAATGGCTTTGGCCATTGTCCGAGGTTCTACTCCTGCCATGACGCTTATCCTAATAGCAAATCACGTAATTCGCTACAATAGGAAACATTTTCCAAGATTAAATATCAAAGGAACAGAACCCTATTTTAGAAACCTACATTTTTGTCATTATTATTTTGACCTTTTAAGTCTTATTGACCAATGTGTCTTTGAGATATATTTGCTATAGATGATTAAAAATGTGTGTCTCATTTCTCCCTCGTTACAATTTTATTACTTGACACTAGGAGGTAAGGACAAATAAAAATACCAACATCTATCGTTGTTATACTTAGCTTGTTTATAATTTCATAATTGTCCTAAAAAAACTATTTTTTTTTTCAATGTAAAAATGATAATCTTAATATCATTACTAAAAATAAGTACCAATATTACGCCATACTTAACCCCGTCAACTTAATTATCAACAACTTTAAACACAAAATTACATTTTAGGGGTTAGATGTTTTACTAACAAATGTAATATTTTACAATAATTTAAGAAATATCCATGTTAAAACAAGCTTACATAACCATTCTGTTTTAACCGTTCTTTATAACGTTCTGTCATATTATTTTTTGCCGTTTTTTATCAGATGCACTCGCTACAGCTACTTGTCTTCACCAATTTGAACAAAATGATACTTAGGAATAGTCTTACCTAAATAAATATTGAGAACATAAATAAAGGAATAAGCGGTGGAACAAGGTGTGTGAGGCGGCCCGGGGGCATCGTAAAATAAGAGGAGTGCCGCTTCAGCCGCCTCATCTTTAACAATGATTTATAACAAATATTTTCTAATAAAGAATTAATGAACAATAAAATAAAACTTAAATGTTTTTAGTATTGGTTTAAGTGTTTCAAAGTGGCAAAGTGAACGGCCATTAGCAGGTCGTAAACTATTCACAACAATGCGCTTTCCAACCAAACCAAAATTCAAATGTTTCATTCGCCGTCCTTTTTCCCTTCCGACACCAATAATTACAGGCACATTAAAATTAAATATCAGCTTACAAGCGCATTAAAATAGCCTGGAAGAATGGCGAACGATTTAGGAAAATTAATAGTCCCCCCATGTACGACGCTTATGTTTTTACTAAATAGTAAGCGAAGTGTTTTATGTACTTTTATACATTTGCGATGCTACGACGCTCCTGTGTCGGGTCAAAGATACTAAGATTTAAGTGCAGGCTAACATCTTGAAAGAAATATTCTAACTCTAGTATTTACAATAGTAATTTTATTTTTATGTCGCCAATTAGCTGATTATACTTTTATGAGACATAAAATAAAACAATTACGCAAAGAAATTGCCAATATTAAAAAATTGCCTGTCTTAAATATCATACATATTCTATAAAACTACATGTAATACAGAGTTGTTTACAAGTAGATAGAGAGTAGCACACCTTTCTCTGGGCATTACATCAAATATGGTGATTTATTGCTTGACATATAATGCTAACATATATATGTTAGCAAAACTTCGTAAAACATACATAAATTTCGTAAAACATCGTATTTTCTAGCGTTAAATTTTCTAGTGTTATATGTCAATCATTAAACCATCATATATGCGGGCTTTGCTACTTTCTTTCTTTAGAACAACTCTATATCACCTTTAGTTTGATATAATATGCTTGATTTTAATATCTGCCTGGAACGTAAATATGATAACATGGAGAACCATTTACCACCCTTAGCATCGCTAGATGCCAAAATTCCTGAATTTGGCAGCCCTGACTGTTGACAAAGCCGGTTACGCTCCTTTGTTTTCAAAACAAACCTGTAAGTATGGGGATTAGTAAATAAGATTTTACAGAAAGGTAATTTTTTCTCTGTTCTTTGAAGCCTCACTTCAAAGAACAGAGCGTTTTAGATTTTCTGCAGAAACCTAAATTTTCCTCATGTAGGTTTGAAGCAGATAAGATTATTCCTCATGCTGCAAGTATTCTCATTTCTGCTATTTATTAAGACAACAGGAATGCTCGCAAGTAGCCGAAAATTTCTACTGTCTTAACCCCGTAAAAAGTTCTTAACTTCAAATATATAAATTTCCTCAATAAATGAATATAAACTCCTAAATTTCTTGGAAGCAGCATATAGAATTTGTATAGAAGAGAAAGTCGCCTCTTATATATTTGCATTTAGTAAGCTAAAAAAAGTATTTGCCTCTTGAAGCATTAGTAATTGTTTATCATGCTATGGTAGAAAGTTGGATTAGTTATAGCTAAGTTAATTTGGAAAATCTGTTAGTTAAGCAGAAAACACTAAGTATAATGACAGGAGCAGGATAAAGAGATCACTGTAAGAATATATTTAAACTTTTTAAATAACGACTACAGTGAATTTATATATTTATAGAGCATTAGATTATGTAAAGACAAATATTCACACCTATCCTGCGCATCAGCCTAGGTACGAAACCAAAAATAAAAACATGCGTATGATACCAAAGCATAGTCTTAACAAGTCTATAGTAGGTAATAAAAGTTTTAGAATAACTGTATAATGCTCTAAATATTAATAATAATTAAATATATTTAATATTAATTAGTTAATATTTACCAATAAAAAAAAGTAATAATAATTGAAAACTTTTCTTACGGAAAACGTTTTCTATAATATGAATGACTTGTTAATAAGTAAAGTTTAATTTCCTTTGTGAATATTTGTTGCAAGAACAATGTCACTTTAAGCAGTGACCTCTGTTTAATTCTGTATCATTTATCATATTATTAAAAATAAACCTTAATTTATTAGAATTTATTTATTACATATTCACTAAATTAGGATTAGAAAAATTGTATTGCAACGCTAAAAAATAACAATCAATATTTAAAAATAAAAAACTATTAAAAAGTCCCTTCAAAGTGCAAGAAGAAGAGCAAAAAAGCAAACACTGCAGACATAAAAACCAAAAAGAATTCTTTAGAGAGAGTAAAAGAACTGATGATAAAAACTTGTAAC
The DNA here is from genome assembly GCA_018340805.1 of Microvelia longipes. NCBI lineage: Eukaryota > Metazoa > Arthropoda > Insecta > Hemiptera > Veliidae > Microvelia > Microvelia longipes. The sequence goes on along the minus strand of JACMZG010000008.1, from coordinate 43,669,153 downwards.
TTATAAGAAGAAAAAGTGTAGAAATTGTTTTAACTGTCACATTTCATTGTAAGGGTCATCAGAGGGCAAAATAAAATCTTTAATTTATTCAGTCGTGTGCTTGTGCAAAAGAACTTATAACGACTACCCATTTATCGGGACGTGCTGAAAGTCAACGTTAGCCGGCCACTACATAAAAAACAAAGACAGCGGCTTGCCAAAATAAAAAAATAAGAGTTAGGAGACAAGGAATGTACCTTAAGAACCTCTCTGGGTTGACTGATTGGCATTGTCGAACAAAAAATACACCAAAAAATTCTTTCTGCTAATTAAAAACATTTTTTGTCTTTTATTCTTTGTTTATATCTCTCATCCATCTTTTTTACAAACAAAAAGGTCCTAAATTGAAGAAATTAAATTCTTAGGAGGGCGAAAAATCACGATAAAGGAATTAAACATAGTTCACGTGCTGCTCGTCGAGATGTCAGTAATATTCATCTCCACACTAATATAGTTTTAATTTATGTATTTAAGACAAACCTCATTAAAGAAAAGCTATTGTATACAACTGATGAGAAAACTTTACGGAAATATATAGTATCTTCAAATGACTGCAATTCTTCAAAAATAATAATAAAAAATTTTACTTTTCCTCATTTATACCTTAGGTATATAGGAAAAGTATTGTGTTTGCAAATAAATCCGAACCCGGGATGAAACTGGGATTATTTATATTTAAAAATAAAAATATTTTTAGTGTTATTTTAAAGTGTTTTGAATACAATAAGATCTCACCCACATCTGTGGCTAGTGTATAATTGCTGAACTGAAAGGATGGTAAATTTTTCGCAAGTTTGACTCCTATCCATTTTAGCAGCTTATAAAAAACAAATAATGATCTAAATAAATTCTAGTAGTCCACTATTTCTTTTCTTAATTACCTAACTTTATTGACAGTGCAATTTTTTTCACAAATATTATAATGGATAAGATCTTTTCATACTCTCTACATGTAAATTTTGGCCTATTCATACCTTAAGGAGTGTTTTTTTGTAAAATAATTTTTAGAAGTTGTAAAATAATCATATTTAGAAGCAAAACCACTAAAAAAAATCTTTCAAGATAAATCTTTTTGATACCTGTATTTTGATATCGAACTTATATTAAAATGCCATAAGGGCAAAAACAGTTAAAATTACGACCTTTTACACCCGAGCCATGGGCTCAGTTATAGGATCCATATATAGTGGTTCCAAATGTTTTCTAGAATTCTTATATTTTTTAAGGTCAAGAATAATAAAGATTGTGGTCCCTTATTATTAATTTATTTTTTGGTTATACATTGTTATAAAAACGTTTCGCTGATCAGGTACATCATGAATTTTACATAATGAGCGAAATGTTGCTATAATGTATAGCTGTTCAATAAATTAACAATCAGGGACTGTAGTCTTTAATATTTTTGACCATATACCTTAATTACCAGCCTATGAAATTTACTCTTTTCTGATGACAAATATTTTTCTGTTATAACCCCAATTTAAAAATGCCCAATTTTTCCTTTGCAGAATCGCTAAAATAACTTGTCATTTTTAATGAGCTTACATGAGTCATTTTTATGTGCGTTACACCAATGCCTATTTCTCGCGATTTCATATTCAAACTTGCAATCCTTTTAACATATTAAGCGTGAATGTCATTGAATTGGATAGTTGTAAAATCGGCCAAACGGTAAAAAATTTTAGTTGATCTACACTTTCGGCTAATTATAATATGTCTGGACGAATTTCTAGTAAAAACTATAACCTTAATTTCATAAGCTCAATTTTCCTCAAAGTTTGATTTTTGAAACTTGCATAAGAAAGGGATTTTAATTATATGCTGATGGTATTATTTGTTTTTTAAAGGGTACATAGACGTTTCATCGAAAATAAAAAAACATTACTTTTTTAAATTAATAAAAAGAAGGTAAACTTTAGGGTCTCTGCTCCTAACAAAATAGCTCAGTTGGGACTTCATTTAAGAGTCTATATAGTTTCGTGATATTTACCGCAAACGTTTATGGTTATCAAAAGGAACAGAACTAAGAAATAAAAAGCAAAATAAATACAATACAAATTTATTTGTAATAAATAATTTCTCTTAACAAATGTCATGGCACTTGATTGATTATCTCAAAGAAAAACACGAAATAACAAATAATCAAGTACAATTTAGCTATAACAGACTTCAATTTTATTAATAAAAAAAATTCTCTCCCATAGTGTATTTTACAAAACTTATAACAAAATGTAGAAGAAAAATTGTTAATTTTATTAGCGCTATGACTAGCAAACTAAAATTACTGAAAAGTAAAAAGGAAAAAAGACAATTGGAGAATATAAATTAAAATAGAAAAAAAAGTTAATAAAACTTTAAAATAGTGCTTAAAAATAAGTTGTGATTAATTAATTATTTAAGTAAATAAATTACCGTAAAAGCACCAATAAGCGCAAAATACCCTAATTTTAATGTACAATAAAGTGATGAAATTTTTTTCTAAAATGTCATGGTAGGCAATGAAAGAGAAGGTTTATAAACTAACCACGACTTACTAGAGAGCCATAAAACGGTCAATAGTTTTATGAACCAAACTAGTGAGTGGATGTTGGTACCTTTTTTTGGTTTTATAAAAAAAGAAACCACTCCCTTGAGTCCTCTAGTCGTTCTTCAAGTTAAATTTGTCTGATTGTTGCTTCATTAAATGCATTTTTTGATAAAATTATGTTTTTTTATTTAAACAGTTTATACCGTTGATAAAAACACAGACAAAAAAAATAAAATTTTTATTTTATTTTGCTAAGACAGGAAAACGTGTAAGGGTGGGGGGAGTCCCAGAGGGGGCGATGTTTCACACACATTTCAGGGACTTCCGCTGAAAACTACTTTGTTGGAGGGGGCGACATTTTGTCTAGAGGAGGAACACTCGGCCTCTTTCTAGCTACGGGGCTGATTCAGGATTAAGCCGGTCAATAATATACGCCTATTATAGGCAATCGCCTCCGTGGCCTAGGTCGTTAAAGCATTAATTAAACTGACCTTTGACACCAAGGATGTCTCTCAGTTTTTAAAAGAAACTGTGTGTATTCTAAATTGTCATCAACTTTAGAATACACTTAGAGTGTAACGATTGCCACTACCACCTGCAGTGGTTTCCCCAAGGGTTATCCCTGATGAGCCGCAAGGCTTTAAACGGGAATTTGTATTATTATTATAGGAAATGGGATGTCGGTGATTGCCTTGCAATATTTCCCCGCTAAGTTAATTTCATTCTTAATTTGTCTCTATTGGATATGCATAAAGAATTAAGTTAACTCAAAACCAAAATTAATACTTAAAATACCTCATAAACAGGAGAAGGTTTTGGTATTTTACCTAATATCGGTCAAACCAGAATATAAAATATTAGATCAAGATCTTAGTGAAATTATAAATTTATATACACTTCTTTATAGAAGCTTAATTCTAATATTTAAAATACTTAGACATGCTCCTGGTACTGTTGTGTTCCCAAAAGTTTTTCCAAGTATAAAAAACTTATATTTAAATAAATACGTCAAGATAATCTTAGGACTTAAATTATCATTACATATAACTTTTTAATATTAAAAACATGATAAGCAATGAAAACACTTCAGTATCCTCACTTTTAACCATTTTTCGATCATCAAAGGCATTCGGCAGAGGAATGCGATACATTTGAGATTTAAGTGTTAAGATGGTGATCATATGTTAATTGAATCCAATATGACTTGAAATATCGGGTAGTGAAGACACTAAGAAGAAACTTTAAATTATATTTACTCTTCTTTTTTAACAATAACACGCAGATAATTTGAAAATCAATTTAAGACGACGTTATTGGTCCAATAATCCAGACATGTATGTTTGAATCGTTTGGGTTGAAATTAAGAAAAGTTTTCATTTATTCGTACTAACATGAAATAAAATTGTCATTTAAGACAACATCATTCAAAACTGCATTTATCATTACACGCATTAATTCACGAAGGCAAGAACGTTAATTGAGGAAGGGGAAAGAGAACAAGATTAGATTTAGATAATCCCGTAGATTAAATTTGTCCAATAGTCATTTCAAGTAGAGGATATCAGAATTAAACCTTCACATTCCCACTTATATATGTTAAAATATAAATTGATTTAATTAATAATAAAAGTTAAGAAGATGAAGACGATGAAGAAGGAGAAGATTTATTTGGTTTGCTCAAGTCAGTCGGTGTCGGTGCTAGAAGAGGTATGGTTATGTAGGAAGACTGTCCAGGCACTGAGAATATGACGCCTCCGTTAGGGAGAGATGGACTGGGTGATGCGTACACAAGGGGACTCGTCGTGTTTCCTCCGTATCCAACTAGACCACTTCCACTTCCAACAACTAAACAAATCACAAAAAAACAATATTACAGCTAATATTGTAACATTTATACCACCAACATTTTAACATTTGGGTACAAATTTCGGTATTAAAATATGGGGTACAGAACGTCGGAACTTTTCTCTCAGCTTCAGATTCACTCACAATGACATGGTTGCCAACCCCTTACAGGAAAACATTACTTCGGTCTCACTACGCTTAGCCTCAGATTATTTACGACAGGAGGCATTAAGCCTCTTGGTCGCTACGCGGCGTCAGCGCTGGGGGAAGCTTCACGGCCACTTGGTTGTAGGCCAATATCAGTCCGTAATATTACTACTTTAAACAAAACAACAAATAAACGAGATATTTTTACATTATGTTACATATATCAATCAATAAAACCAGAACTAATACAGATAATTACATAGATTAGCCGAGATATTTAGATTAAAATTGTTAAGTATGTCATTTGATCATATATCTATGGTGGAAGGTAAGAAGAAGTAACAAATGCTTAACATACATCATTTGATCATACCAAGTTTAATATTAGTAGCATTTGATGTTTTGCATGCTATATATGATGGCAATTAGAGAGCACCACTCTTCTCTTGTACCTGAGAGGGGTAGTAATAAAACAGACACTTTTTTAGACGCGGGGTTTGGCAGGGAGTTCAACCCCCGGTAGTTGTCGTGTGACCAGGAATAATCACGGGGTTCCACCCTTAAACTAATTTTTTATCAGGGTAGAGTCTAAAAAATACTGAGGGAACAGTTGAAGTTGAACCCCCAAGGAGGTGGAACTTGGACCATTAAATGGAAGTTGGACCACTATGAATGGGTTCAACGAAGTAAGAGTTAGACATGACATTATTTCAAGGCATCAATAATGTCAAATGATGTAGCAGTTTCCAGAGAAAGCATAGCATTTTGTTTTTACATTTCAAAGTGTCTATCGCACAATAATATTACGTCGACTATACGTGCTTTGCATATTAAAACTTTTCGCAATTAAAAGGCTTTTAGCCTATTAAAAGAGTTCGTAATTAAATTTCAAACCTTCATTTAAGTGGTAAGTTTTGTGGACTAAGTCAGGAGACCGAGGTATTTTTTATGAAAAATGTTAAGTACATATATAATTTGGTTAAATGCACAACTTTTTAAAGAAAAGTTATCGGACAAATTATCATAACTATGAAAGGGAAATATATTTTCTGATATTTTTAATTAAATAACTAAGTAATTATCTCATTATTATTTTAGAAATTCGCTGGAATTAAATACTTGAGTCAGATTTTATCAAATACTTTAAAACTTATTCAGTTAAATAGAAATAATTTTTACGCCAGTTATTATAACTTAAACCCTACAATCATTTCATACGTAAAGGTCATGAACATTAAGAAGACATTGATGAATAGGTTTAGGCATAGAAGAGAAAAAAATTGAATGAAAACAACTGGACAATCAATGGACAGGTGTATTAAATCACTTAGCAAGAAGAAGAACTTCACAGACATTATCCGCCTGGATAATAGATCACAGACTCAGGACTCTAATAGCAGATGCCAGGCTATTATAAGACTATAAAGAAGGGAAGTGGAACTAGAGCTTATGGAAGAATATATCCAGATCGTGGTGAGAATAATAAAAAGTAGAGACATAAAGCTTCCAACTCAAGAACACGCCGCAGTGGAAACTCAATTAATAAGGAGGCAAGCCTCGGGGCTTGGGAAGGCGGTAAATCACCAGGATGTAGAGTGCTTGGTCCAACCACTGACCTCGGCATAATCGCACATGATATTATAAACTGTTCTTGTAGCGCCGCTATGTATCACACAACTCATGGCAGACTTGAACCTTTCTTTCTGCCTTAAGAATAAAATTTAAATTTAACCAGGACGTAATGTGCTATTCTATAAAATAACTGACCTTTAAATAGTTTACCCAAAAACAACATATCTGTAAGAAAGTTTTAACTAATAACTCAAATACAGTGATTATAGTTACAGTTCAGTTTGAACTGTAATTTAGAACTTAAAAATCCGATTTATTGAGACTATAATTAAGATTTGAAAGAATACTAATACCAATACAGATTTACTATTAAAATTCGGGCACAAGGTACCTCTTCCCTTTTAGTCGGTCTTTAAAATTAGATTGTTACCCTACCTAGAGCGTTATCACATGAAAACTACCCGTGATGGTCATCAAAAAGCAAATGCTTTCACACTCGTAGAGCATGCTGAAAGAGTGTAGTACCCGTCTATTCGTGTGCTATTCGGAAAATATTTTTATGACTTCATTAACCCGCAATAATGACTATTGAAATTCGGTACAAATGAAACCATTACGTAATGAATAAGTAAACTAAGTTTCGTTTCAATATGACGAGTATATCTATGGTCATTCTTGGATCATGAAAGTTAAGCCTTTCATCATGTGGGATAATCGAATTCATTCAGTGTCTGAGTAGGTGACTCCTGGGAATGAAATAGATACATTGACTATCTGAGGATGCGAATCCGATATAATTAGGAAAAGTTCTGAGGTATCCTGTACCCGTTTTTTTAATTATTAAAAATACAGGGAAAGCATCGCAATTAATAGAAAAATGCTAGGCCTATGAAGAAACTCTGAAATTAAGTAAAACTTATTGAATGCTGTCGTAGAAAAAGATAATAATTCATAATAATAATTCTGAGAGAGTTTCTTTATAGGCCTAAAATGTTTCTAAAATATTTGATTTTTTCTTCCAGAATCTTTAAAGTTAACCGTTACACTCCTGAAGAAGCAAAATGACAAAAGCTTGAGTCTTTTTATTTCTCCAAGTTATTTACAAATACTTGAAAATTGAGATTATTAGTTTTTGCCTTAGGGTAGGTTTTCTCATGTGAATATACATATATACCATAGTACTTATTATTATATTATATTCATGTAATACAATATAATATTATATATTTTTCACTTTTTATGACCCTTATAAATGACTCCCATGTGTCTGTCGGATATACCACCTCTCCCCTAGAAATGACTACAATCTTGTTAAGTCTTCTTCTTTTGGTGAAAAACTAAAATCTTAATTAGTACAAGGTATATCACTTTTTATTTGGTTTATGTATAAATATAAATTAAAAAATAAATAAATTTTAATTATAATTAGAAATAATGAAGTGTAAATATAATTTTGGTACACGTATATGTACCGGTAAAAAATGTATTAATACAATAACTTTCTAACCAATAGCAGAATTCTTAGTATTAATTAAATTTTAAAATTGCACAATAAAGAAATAGCAGTCACAGAATATAGTTGTTTTAGTAATAATAAATAAACACTTTATACAGTTTTGTCTCACTGTTGCCAAAACATGAAAACTATTAAAACACCTGTTGCAATATTGATCATATCTTCTCTTTGTTCTTTCTTAATATACTTAAGGTAAATGTTAGAATAAAAACAATAACAAAAGCGGGCGAAATTTAAAAAATTGGACAATATTTAAATAATCGACTTAGTTAGATATTTTTGGCTAAATTTTACTTTGTCGCACCTGTTCTCAGATATTTTTTGGAATGATATGAATGAATGACAATGTAACTACGTGGATTTGTCTATTTTTTGGCTAATAGGCTTTCTATTCAAAATTATGTAGACATTTTTCAACAAATTCATTCTTAAAAACTCATTAATACTCCCATCTGGGAGTGTTTATTTACAGAACATGAGATTTTAAAAGAATAAATTAGACAAAATATTTTACTAATTGAATTTATCCGCAGAGGGCAGTCATTGTCACACGTGCAAAAAATAATAGGTTCTGGGTAAATTATAAAAATATTCATTATATTATAACAACGTCTAGAGTTAAATTTTATATAAATAAATACAACACTATATGTTTTTTAAAAAGACTTTAGTTCTTAAACTTTAGTTTTAAAAAATTATTGTGTTTTATTTATAATATAAAATGTACAATTAACACTAAATCTCGGTCAAACAAAAAAAATGTATTAAATGACAAGACAAAATAAAACATTATCTTCTTTTATAGAATAGCTATATTAATAACAAAAATGAAATAACTCGAAATAAAATTGAGATTATAAAAAACATTTATACTTGCTTTACAGAGAAAGGGACAGGTTAAATCGTTATTCTGATTCAATAACAAATACTTAGAGGCTGAATTAAAGGATTGATGAGATAACTTTAAAGTAGTTTCAATAGATTGATTAGCATAGAAAGATAGAGCGAGGTGGCGTACGATCGTGATGGAACACTCACATGGATAGGCCTCGCATGCTGTGCTCCGGTTTTATTAAACCTCTGCAAGTCTATTATACGCGAGTATTATGAGGCCATCATAACTATTGAGCCTTCTACTTGGGTGCCACATTCGACTTGATTTATGATGGAGTAACGTGGCACAGAGAGTTGAGAGGTCGTCAGACTCGTGCCAAGTCTTACAAACACCATTAATTTCACCGCCACATAGAACCGAATAAAAGATACCAAACATAAACAGGGCTTCATTAAATAGAAAAGTTTTTAGCTTTGCCACTCACGACACGTCATCGTAAGCTCTTCACATCACTAACTATTCTTAAACATAAAATAACTTTTAAAAAGAAGAGACTCATCCTTTTTCATTTGACTTATTCCTTCATAGCGCCTCTGAGATATCTTTCAATAGAATACCTTTACTTTGCTGTTCCTTAACGTTGTCAATTTTTTTTTCTTATTGAACCAACTTTTAAAAATCTTCAAAAAAGCGTTTGTTTGAAAAGATTTCTTAAAAATCCTTCACAACTTGACACGCATAGAGTAGAATTTTTTTTAAAGATAATAACCAGACTCTCGGTACACTTTATGAAGGTAAGTTTGTTTAGAAAACATTTTTTAATTAAACTGTTCCATAAATTCATTCAAATATAGTTGAGCTGAGTCAAAAGAAATGCTTTATGTCTAGCCAATTTATGTGAACTTACCTAAGCTTGATTTTAACTTAAAAATTAGATTTTTTATTTTAAATATTATTCTAAGAAATCAACTATTAGAGAGAAATCAACAACTAATCGATAAATAAAATTTAATTTTCGTGAAATTTTCAAAGTAAGTTTTTATTCTGGTATTAAAACAAATAACTTAATTTATAACAAAAAATTATATCACGAACAATATACGTATACAACGGCATAAAAGAAATATGATATAAATGAACAAATAGAAAATAAGTAATTAAATGTTATAAAATGTAAATTAAATATTCTGTAAGTACAAACAGTGGGAAAAGAGGAATTCGTGCATCCTATCCCTGCTTATATCTGAGACAGGAGCGCGGGCGGAGAGGATAGCGTGAATTTAATAAAATCGTTTAGATTAACTCGTTTTCACATACCGAGCGTGTCATCGCTAAAACATACTAAATGTGCTGCGGTAAGTTATAAAAATCCCAAGGGTTATGACAGCGCAATCCTTCGAAAATAACATTTGAAAAAGAGCCCATGCTTACTAAAATATAAAACTGCTTTTCCATTTTAAATATAAACTTTCTTTAAAAAATAATAATCTTCATTTACAGAGCAAGTATAGAGGTAATTTTGTTTCTTTAACCCAACTACCTCTTGCATATTATACCATATATCACCAGTTAATAGGATTAACTCTTTTTTTTATAAAATACAATTTATTTCGTACCTCTTTGCAGAATATTGCAAACAATTTATCATTTTATTTTATAAGAAATTACAATTTGTTTTATTGATAAATTATAGCTTATAATAAGTTAAATAAAAAATAGCAGTTGAAAATTCCTTAATATATTTTAAATTGGATAAAAGTGTTAATTTATATAACATATAGACACTCTATTGTATTCTTGCTACCAGTCATATGATGATGACCTTTAACCTTAAGTTTAAATTTAAGTATAAAAAATATAGGTTTCAAAATTGAAGCTTGTTAATAAAATCTTGCAATCACAAGGGTTTTCTGTTAAAAGGAGAGGTAACTGAGCTTGACGAGTAAACAGTTTTGAAAAGTTGTCATCTTGTATGATCGAACATTGATTAGGAAATGACGCATTTATTGTTATTCGGATATTTTTACTCTTTTTCATTCACTAACGGAGGTATTTAAGGAAAGTAACGTAGTCGCAACAAAAATAAGAAACTAGATTGAAATTGTTCATTTTGGGCGTTCTTAGGACCTCTTGCACGCATGGGCGTCCGCAGGACTTTTTCCAAGGGCAAGTCAAAGCTACCATGTGCTGCGGGTTTAGTATTCAGCGCCCTTTTACAAAATTCTGGGGCTTTGCTAAACTAAATTATAATGTATTGACAAAAATTATACAATATTTTATTCATTGTGCTCAAATAAATATTTTAATTCATTTAGACCTTTAGCGAGCGAAGCGAGTTTCTTAAAACATATTAAATAGGGGTGTTATCAACCTAACGAGCGAAGTAAGCCTCTATTAGTATACATAATTTTTAAATTCAACAATTTTTAAAAAGAAGCATGCTCCTATTCACGTATCTTATAATATACTTCAGCAATCTTGTGACCCTCTTTTTCGATATTCACGCATATATTTATAGCAATCTAGAGAGCTAAGTAAGCCTCTTTTTTGGCATTCACAGCAATCTAGCGTTAGTCATTTTTATGATAAAATGCAGAATAATAACCATTAAACTTTTAATAATTTGCAGTGCGGGTTAATCTAACTTTTGATTTTCCAGGGGATCAAGTGACCCGTTTGACCCCCCTGCGGACACCCATGCTTGCATGGGTTTTTTAGCAAAATTTCTTTAGAATTATGTATAAATCTGCGTGTGTAAGAGGGTATGATAAAGTCTCTTATTAGAATAATGGTGTATGTCTCGAATAGTATTATTGTCAGCGTTGGTATTACAATTGTTCTAAGTTCTTTAATGCTGGACAGTTTGCAAAAAACTTTGGGTCTATTTTTCCTTTCTGAGGAAGAATATTATTACATCAATTACTGTTATTAATTACTCAGCAGAATTAGAAAAAATAAAGTTGAAACAGTTAAATTTGGAGCACAAGTACCTAAATAAGACAAAAAATAAACAAATGTGTCAAGCGTCATACCATTATAGGCATTACTTTATTTTATTTATTTTTTATTGAATAGGATGAATACGTTTCTTTAAACAAATTTTTATCCATCAAGTTGAAAAGCCTGCAATTTAGTTGAACTTTGGATTAGCTATGTTGAGTAAAATGTAATTTTTTAATTTTCCCCATTTACCTATTCCGTAGTATACAGTATTATGTTTCCAAAAAAAAAAAAAACTGAAATTTCATCTAAATTATCCATTTCAGGTGTTTTTAACCTCTTAAGAGAGTTTTAGCGACTTATCCTTTACATGTATGTGTGTGTCAAGTATTCATTGGAAATATAAGTAATAAATAACATACCACTAATGTTTCAATGTTCAATCACGTTTAAACTTGCAAGTATTCATATCGGTTTTATAAACTGTATGTTTACGCCGGTAATAAAACGAATGTTTTCAAAAGCTCTATCAAGCAAGCCCGAAGACGTACTGCAATATAAATTAGGTGATTCCCTAATTCTGAGGTATAGCTAAAATTCAAAGTTAGAAGTACCCAGAACCCGATCTTTGAGTATAAGTAAAAAAACAACTGCGTTAAGTATTCGTTCTACCCAAACATCTTGACGCCTGCTTTTGAAGAGATCCTCTAAAATGGGAAACAATGAGAAAAAAAATTGTTGTCCATACGAATATGTGTTTAAAATGATAAGATACTGATAGTTCAAAAACGGTGCAAAGTAAAACGTTTTTCCAAGCTGAATATGAGTAAATCCTAGAAATTAACTTACTATACTCCATTACCACTCTTCTCTTACCCACCATTCAATAGAAAAATAATTTTATTTTTTATTTGTGCTAAAACCATTTGGTAACCGAAATTGTTTATGGTACAAAAATGTAGTTAAGTACTAGTGGGTCCAATTTTAGGAAATTTATCAAATGTGTGAGTCCAAATATTTGAGTTGAACAGCAGTGGAATTAAACAGGTAGCTTACAACAATGAATAGGTCAACTATTTTTCTTTAAAATATTAAATACACCTTGGGGCAAACGGTTTCCTGGATCCGAATTATTCTTATGGAACAATTGCCCTTTGAAGCACAAAATACTTTCACTTCGAGCTAGCCTTCTGTCCTTTATAATGTAAACATGTTCAATATACTAGGTGTTTACAATTTAAGTGTAAGATAAAGGAGTAAATAAGTTACAAAACACATGCTTACAATAATTTCATTTTAACAGAGGTGAAATAAGTTTAATAAGATATTCTACATAGTTTACTACATATTTTATTTATGCTCGTTTTAAATGGTTGTTTAAAGTATTTTAGATTCACGAATAAATGAGCTCAATACTTCTCTTCATTACATTTTTGTTCGACATACAATTATTGTCAAAGTTTTTTAAAAAAATTGTAAAAAATCTTAAAATAATCCAATTAAGTTGTAATATACCATTACGTTATAAATAAGAACACACAAAAAATATATCCATGATTTTTGTTCGATCATAAAAGTTCGCATCGAGCATGATCAGTGCCTGGATGGGTGACCACTGGAAATGAAACGAATGTATATGCTATCTAAGGACGAGCGAAGCGAGTCAAAAGTTGAAAGGATGAGCGTAGCAAATCCAATGTGATAAGGAAATGTTTCGAGGTACCCCGCAAATGCTTTCTATGTAGTTTAAATGTGTTAAAAAATATTGTTTCTAATTAATTCGGTATTATGGACAACAAAGTCATACCAGATTGCTATTGACATTAATGAAATGTATTTGTTACATAGGTATCTTGCAACAAAGAAATAAAACAAAAAACTTTTTTGTTTTTGTATCTGTTATGCAAAAACCAAAAAGTCAAAGCACTAGACACATTCATTGTTAAGTTAAGATTACGAAAAGAGCAGACATAGCAACTAAATATCAGCACAACTATAGAAAGCTTAAGACTCAGAAATCTTTCAATTTTATTTAATCAAAATACAAATAAGTTGGCTTAGGGATATGCTGCCCCTTTGAATTGAACAACCAACAGATATTTATTCCTGTTTGTAATAAAAGAGACCAAGTTTCCAACAGGTAAAAAATATGATAAGTCTAGAGTATTCTGTTTTTTAATATCATGATAACTTTTTACTTTTGTTTGATTGAAATGGCTGCGCAGTATTTTGGGGAATTTTTGCAAATATAAACTACTAAATAAACAGCATTGAGTGAAAATTCACTTAAACAAGATAAGATAATGACATTAAGGATCCATGGATATCTTAACCCTCCCTTGTTTTGGGGTCAAACAAAACAATTTTTTTTTCGTCGTAAAAAATATTATGATTTTAAATAATTTCTTTATTATTTAAAAGTCGATAGAAATTTATTTTAAAATCTTTTTAAAAGGCAAAAGTAGAAACCTGCAATGAGACTTTTCAGATTCATTTCTTAAGCTCAAGACTTAAGCTGATCAGTGTTCTTTGCATTGTTAATATAATTTATACATACTGAATATTTAAGTAAATATTTGTCTTATTTAAAACAGCAAATATCCAATCGATTCCAAAACAATTTAATATTAAATTTCAAAAATATAATTGGGGTCTGTATGACCCTAACAAGTCATAAAAACGCACCTTATACCCTTTGAGGGTAAAAATATAAATACCAATTATATTCAAAAATAAAACCTTTTGCACCGAGGAGAATTTCATTTCAGTAACACTGCACCTTTAACTATATGGCACACTGATATAATGAATAGAAATTATTAAAATCTATCAATTAAAAAATTAGTAGCAAATAAAAGTACCAGAACGAAAAACGCACGGTACTGCATGCACATTGTAATACACAAATATAGCGATGTTTTTGAAGAGCCATCTTACGAAAGTAATTAAAGAGCCACGTAACAAATATTAAAGTAATAAACAAACACAAAGTTATTATTTACAAATATTTTTCATGAGTGAAGAAATGTAACTTTAAAAAAAATTAGAGAAATTTTTCATAACATTATTTTGAAATTGTAACTTGCTTAATTAATGTTATTGTGCACAGCTAGGAATTCCACTCACCCAACCAACACCCATATTTCACACTTTTGTTAAAAAAAAATACCAAATCCGGTTGTCACTTGTTACTTTAAAAAAAATCAAGCAATAATAGAAATCAATACCTATTTATAGACATTACTTACTTAAAAGGAGTCAAAAATAATATGGGATGGTTTATGTCAAACCACACGCTGATAGAATGTACAATTTAAACAGTTGCAGAAAAAATTCAAATAATTAGGTAAGGAGCCGAGCAGTCTAGCAATACTCACTTAGCCATATAGAGAAATCTTGTATGGCAAACCAAGAGCACAGGGAAAGCCTCGATTGTCAGTACGAAACCAATATTCCTATACATGGTATATAATTGAATAGAAAAGGAAGAAGGTATAGTTGTTTTTATAACACATTTTATATATTTTTTTATTAGTATATAATATTATTAAGTTAAGTCACGTTCAAGTTATATATTAAATCAATCAAATTTTATTTTTACTTTTTACTCAGGTTTGCAACCAGATGTGAAATATAAACAGCGTTACTAAATCAATAAGCTAACAGATGAGGAGTCGTTATATTGAGAAATATTAGCGCCGTTTAGATACAAAAGTTGTATGCATTGAAATATACACTGCAAGTGGAAACAGCGAATAATAGTTACAGTATACATGTGTATGTGCCACTGGAAAAGCATGATCAATATACATGTGTATGTGCCATTTGAAAAGCACGAACAGTATACATGGGTATGCGCCACTGGAAAAACACGAACAGAGGTCAGTTCTAAGCTTAACAACCTCTACTAACTCCTAGCAGAGGTAAGGATTGGCGACAATTTTTAACCAATAAAAATTGGTTAAAAAGCCAAACTTTCCAAATTTATGCTTTGGATTTATTAAAACAGGAGTCCTTGGCCGCAGCGCGGCGACGGCATTTCACGGCCATATGGTTGTTGTCCTATATCTTTTAAAGCTTATTCATTACTGTGGGTCAATGACGTCAATATATTTAATAAACAATAGGGTTTAGGACATTATATAATGCTTTCACTAAACTTCAAAACATCTTGCAAAAAATGTTTCGAACATTTAAAAATAATGTCTCTTGTAAACATATTTACAACATCCCTGTTGTACATAAAAATGAATGAAAATAAGTTTTTAACTATCAGTCATAACTACAAAACTAGATCTCATAGAAATATTAGTGTGCCATATCACAGACTTAGTAAGTCAGAGGTCGGATACAAATCTCTAGGAATCAAGTTGTTCAATCATCTAAGTGTATCAGATAGAAACCTTACTTGTAACCAATTCAGGGAGGAAATCAAAAATATTTTAACACACAAAGCCTTTTATAGCATTAATAAATACTTTAATGCAAAAATACAAATTATTTTAATATGGAACTTGTTTGACTTTTTCTGTTGTTTACTCGTGTAAATTTATTAGAAATAAAGATTTATTTTATTTAATATGGTCGAGTTTTGTACCAAATTTTATTTCGAACCAATTAAGCATTCGATAGACATGGTGTCCCACGGAAACGTCTAGAATCAAAAATCTTGTACATACATATATACACTCACACGTATACACACACACACACACACACACACACACACACACACACATATATATATATATATATATATATATATATATATATATATATAATATATATATATATATATATATATATATATATATATATATATATTATATATATATATATATATATATATATATATATATATATATATATATATATATATATATATATATATATATATATTATGATCAGTGAGCCCCCATTTTCCAAAAAAATCTCCATCTCTCCCCTTGTTTCATCCATTTTTCCTAGGAAATTTAGTACGGGGTACGTAAGAACTTTTTCTCAACACATCGGATTTGCTAAGCACATTCTCACTACTTGGGAACAGGCTTCGCCTGTCTACTCAGAGTATGAAATCACCTAATACATGTTGGAGTACGTCTTCGCTCGACCTCAGACAGAAAAAATATTCGTTCTATTCTCAGCGGTCGGTATCCAGATACTGACCCCGCTTGAGCTTGATGGTGCTTGACTTTGGTGATAGACAAAAACTGGAGACTGACTAACCGTATACATAGTTATTTATAAGATAAAGGGATAATCATTTATATTATTTTTGATTTTTTTGTTTTAAAACGTATAAGTTTCAATCGATAAAAATATTATATTAATTTTGATTAAGTTGTCTATCAGCATGTGTGTAAGTCTGTGAGTCTGCTATCATCGTAGCTCTCAGAGAGGTAATGTCAATAGAAAACCAGAGAAATAAAACTTACAACTGACAACACAATTTAAATTTTAGATTCAAGGTGCACTATAGCACCTATTATTGGCTTTACAGCTTTATAGATCGTCAAATTAATTTTATAGAAAATCAAACTCCAGCTCGCCAAGATATTTTTTGCCCTACGCAAAAAAAGTTACAAATCATTCTTGATCTATATAAATCCAATAATACCAAAGACGAATCCTAAAGTACTAATGTGTAAAAAATTGACTTTAGCAACACTAAAGTTTTTAAAGATTAACAATCCGTAGTATTAAATAAATTCTCTTTAATCTATTTAAAAATTAAAAAAATGCGAAGTGGTTCTAATGATATTTTGATGTTTCCTAAATACAAAGAGACGTCAACTACTTTCGTGGCAAGCATAATTCTCGAAATATATGAATGGATGAACACTTTTTTAAAACTCTCTTCAGCATAATTGGCTGACTTAATTTTAATAAACCTTGGCACAAAAATTATTTCTAAACAGAAGAATAACTTGTAAGATTTACCAGCATTTACCCAGCAAAACAAAATTATGTCTCTTTAAAAACATTTGTTAAAAAATATTTGTTTATAAAAAAGTGTTATCTAATTATCTTTTCTTGTTTATTTGCATTATAATTTTTCAAGTCTATTTGTAGGGAAGCCTCCTTCTATAATTGGCGGCTTTTTTCATATAATACTAATAAGGTAGAATGCATTGTCTATAAGGTAAATTACAGGAATAAAACAAGTAATCAGTAATCATACCGAATGATTTTAATCCCGCCACTTAAGAAAAAATTCTATTAGGATCTTAATCAACTACATAACAAATATGGGGACTATCATAAGGGTGGAAATACACACACGTGCAGTTATTAGATAAGAATAAGAAGAAGGAAAAATGGCGTCTTTTAATAATAGTGATAGTGATGAGCCAATAGAGAGCTCACTAACATCCCTACTTACAGTATGGGCGTGTAACAATCAAGACGAGTAATAAAAAGAATAAGACAGCAACTGCATTGTATTGCCTTGTGTACAACAATACTCATATTACAGGTCTGAGACGCAATTGTCGATTCATAAAATCGTCACAAATATGCGCCGAGTAACGTGGCTTTAACTATTAAGACGACATTCAGACCATAAAAGAAGTTTTAAATACATTAGTGTATACAGTACAAAGTAAAAAATGCACTGTACAAAATACAAAAGGACATTTGTGCCATGCACGTGCTGGATAAAGATTATTTTGATGAAATCTTTATTCTTATCTAATAAGCTTTCTACAAAAACAATAATGAACAACAATGAATATATTTCGTTTGAAAAATCAAACCTAGGATTTTAAACGAGATCCAGGATTTTATGATTTGCTCTAAATTTAATGTTGGATTTAAGTTTTAAAATACACAAACGAGTCACAAAGTGATACTTAAATGATAAAAGGTAACAACAAGAGTACCTGAAAATTTAATTCTGATGGTATGGGATTATTTCAAGAATTTTTTTTCTCATTTATTTTAAATTCCATTTACTTCGTGCACACACGGGAAAAGGCAGGGACTTCATTTTTGCTGGTTTTCTATACATAGAAAACCTTCTAATTAATAGACATACGAAATGGTTTTTATTAATTTTCTCATTGGCACTGATTTCATGATAATATAAGATTAATTTTGTTATTTATTTTTGTTTAAAATAAAAATACTAAATAAGCGACCTTTATTATCATGATATAAAAGTTATTATTTTATTAGTTATTATTTATTATTAAGATATTTAGTAATAATACAAATAGTTTATAAAAATCAACAACTAAAACAATACTTTTCCCAAAATAAGCACGGGAAATGTAAAAAATAACAGGTTTCAAATTAATACACTCCGTAATTATCCTCTGAGTGAGAATACAAACTTATACTCGGCAACATTTGGAAATGATAAACAAAATTAAGAATAAAATGAAGTATTTGAGAACATTAATAATATTCTAGACAAATTCAAAGAACGGCAAAATATAAAAGTTAAACACAGATCTAACACTCGCTTCGATAATAACTAATAATTTGACAACAAGTAGACGAAAAGAAAAAAAAAGTTGAATCGTTTGTTAACTAACTCGAAGAGTTGATCATTGGGATCTGAGTCGAGTAAAGTACCATCTATCTTCGTCAGACAAACAGTCACTTACTTCACTCAACATCAACACTTAAATTTAGTGCCTTTTTCGTACAACTTTTATTTAATCTTTGTCTATATTTCTGAACAAACACAAATATATTTCAAAAGAAAAAATTAGATCGGGACTGATGGACTTTTATTTTAAATAAACAACTCAGGCGGTGGATACAAGTCCAAACATCGTACCCTTATACCAGTCAATGTAAATAAGAAACAATTCTCATGGTCAGTGAAAAGTAAAAGTATAATCAATCAATCACTTAACAAAGATTTGATAAAACAAAGACAACAAACTTATACCTTCAAACATTAGTGCAGTATAAAATGTCCTTTACCAAACCATAGATTTTTTATAAAGATTAAACTTAAATATTATTAAATTTCATACAATATCGAAACCTTGGGTACGAGTGTCATAGAAGTCAATTCAGTATTAGTATGCACTTAAGGGGTCCCATCAATATTAAGATATGAAAAAAAAATAATACGGGAAACAGGCATTTAGTCCACAATTTTGAATCGATTGTTTCGCTGGACCTTAGAGAGCCATGTTTGCCCAAAGCTAAGATTATTTCCGTTTTGCTGCGCTCGATTTTAAAACAAAACGTTGAGCCAATGTGTGGAGTGTTATAACTTCTATTCCAGACATAATAAGTGTTATGTTTTCGTTTTTACTGCGCTCAACCTCAGAATAAAAAATGGAGTGTAATAACTAAATTAAAGCTTAAGAAAGAATTGCAATAGATATTCTGTCTCTTAAAACTAATGAGTTTCAAAGGCGCATTAACCAAGTTTTTATAACTAATTTTAATTCTTTCGCAAATAATAGCAATAAACTTTAATATTATTAATCATTTCAATTAATAATATATTTAAGCGGCAAACGTCAATTTTGGACAAATGTAAAAAAAACTTCTGAATATAATTTTAACTTTAGCATTAGTCATTTTAAGGGGGGGGGCTAAAGGAGGAGAGGAAGTCCACTCTATAGGGTTTCAGTGTAAATAAAAGGGGACCCCGTATCTCTGGTTTAATTTTAAAAGGTGTGCACACAGCTGTTTTTATGTCTGTCAGAATTGATCAAATTAAATTTTATTCTTCTCTTTAATTTTATTCTCTCTTATTTTATTATTTACTCTTCTCTTTACCCCCTCCTCCCTCCCATCACCCCTTAAAATTACTTTATTTAGCATCAAGAATTGTTTTGCCTGCAGCTTATAAACTGAAACTTTAACAATAATTTTTTTGTCAAATTGCTTTTTATAATTTACGGGTTTTAACTAAACGTCTCATAGACTGAAAAATAGAAGTTTAAAAATTATAGTTTATCCAAGCTGATAGAATTACTAACGGGAATTTAACGTAAAATTTATAACAATCATCTTGTAGTTCATCGAAGTTTTAATTTTAAATATTAGCAAATTTTCATATGTACATGGACTAAGCGGGCCTTTGGCCCGCTAGGGACATATGGTTTCGATGTCATAAATGAAATAAGAACAAAAAAACACATGTTTGACAAGTTTAGAAATCGTTTAACCGGTTATTGTCTAGGAAAACATTTAGTCCGTTGGAGCTGAAACGGCCATAATGTATTTAGGAGGCCCAAAAAAAGGATGACACCAAATAACATCATAAAACTTAATTTCCCTTCACACTCTATTGTAAAAGTTTGATTACGTCATTAAGATAAGTATAAATACCAATAAATTCA
This sequence comes from Microvelia longipes, assembly GCA_018340805.1. Taxonomy (NCBI): domain Eukaryota; kingdom Metazoa; phylum Arthropoda; class Insecta; order Hemiptera; family Veliidae; genus Microvelia; species Microvelia longipes. The sequence goes on along the minus strand of JACMZG010000008.1, from coordinate 43,648,418 downwards.
TATTCATTTTGTCGAGTTAATATTTTCATTTTTCTAGTCAAGTTGATTATGGTTTTGTACTTTTATTTATTTGTTTTATTAAAAGTATTTTCAATGCAGTTTTGGTTTAACAAGTAAAATCATCTACAATCAAATTAAATAATCTACAATCCTCTGTCTTTTTATACATTTATCCACAGAATCAGGATAAAAACGTCTATTTGAAGAAAATTCTATGTTTGCCACTGATTGACTCATAAAAATATCTCTTATTTTTTGAGTCGCTTAACTGGTGGGACACCCTAAGAGCAACATAAAACAAAAAAAGTACTTTACACTTGCAAATTGTCCAATGTTTGGATAATTTATGGCAAGCGGTTCCATGTTTAAGAGAGTAGGGAGATTACGCATAATTTTTCTCTTTATAAAAAAGGCATTATTAAAATATTAGAAAAATTTAAACACCAAACCTATAGACAATTTGTTTAGGAAACCAATAAATTATGAATCTTCAGCAAATATAGTTTATTGACATTTATCAATAATTTTAAAAGTGCTATCGGCAGATTTATTTCTACTAAAACGAAGTTCCTGGTATATTTTAAATAGTAGCAATATTTTCAAAGAATTGATTGTCATCATTCATCGGTCGTAAATATGTTGAGACGAAAAAGGACAACAGAATGACAGACCAAGTGTTTTGGCTTCGCTGTAAATCACGATGAGACAATACTAACTACAGCCATTCTATGGAAATTTCATTTAATTCTATTCTGGTAAAAACAAATTATTTTTCAGAACAATACCATTTTAAATAAAAAGGACCATATTTAGTCAAAGTGTTTTAAAGTCATTATTACAGGTGTTAGTAAAAATAGAAGCCATCTTTGGCAGCTTTTATTTGTTAAAAGATGTGTATAAATATATTGTATTGCATTCCTTTTTTAAATAAATTTATTTTTTTGCTATTTGTTTAATGTTTGTTTGAGTAATTTACTTTAACCCAAACTTACTTGGAGAGTTAACAATTGTATTATTTATAAATTATTGTATATTATTTAAATTATTAAATTAATTGTTTATAAATTAATCTTTAAATTTAATGAAAACCTCCAAACTATATTTTGTGGCCTTTTAGAAAGTTTTATCATAAGAACAATTAAATTAAATTGTTCCCAATACAACAGTACACCATGTAAAAAGGTTAATCTGTGGAAAATGATTTTCGCCCCAAAATTAAAGGCTATTGATACTTAAAATATTGCTTAACAAACCCCTCAAATTTAAATTAATGAATCCCTCCTAGTCAAAACCTCTACATGGATGTACGTTTAAATGACAAAGAGGGGGGGGGGCGTTATCAACCTTATCAGGGCTGCCAACTGTAGGAATTTAGTACGGCTGTCTATCATCAACAAACTCATTATTACTAAAATTAATGGCAAATTAAAATCACCCTTTTTACCATAAATAAGAAAGATAATAATAAAGAAATTTAGTAAATTGATAAGTACTAATAGAATATCAATTAGAAGTTGTAAGAAACAAGAAAAATATAATAAATTAACACGAAAAACAAGCTTAACGACACGGTTAGAATTATCTTATGTGATGGCGAAGGTGTTAGCGAAGAGATTAGGCCAAACTAGATCAAAAGATATCAGAACTAAAGGTATTTACAACTTCTAACAAGCATTTAATAACAGTGGTCCCCGCATCCAAGTAGTCGTTATTTAAAGGCATCATAATAACAGGGTGCTTCAACCGACACCTTTCTTACAGGACACTTATCAAGACAGTTTAAAACTAAATTAATGGACGTAACTAACGCAAAGATTTGATTCGCTAATAATCTTGCAAGCCAAATGAGTGAGCTCCTAATTTTGTTGGAATCGATCTGATGGTCTGCAACTAACCGTTGTTTTTAATACCGTAATTCATTTTTTAAATGCTACTGTAGAATATAGACTTCTGCATTAGGTATTTTTTTTTGTTTTTAGCTAAATTGTTTTGCTCAAACTCTCTAATAGCTATATCTTTGGCGATTAAGCAATAAAGAATTTTTGTTTAATTGTCTTATACGGGAGGAACAAAACAAAAAAGCCGGTAGTTATATCTAACAATTAACTTCGTATGATTTTTCATGAAAAATAATTGACAATTAATAACCACGGCTCTATTCTCCCATAAAAAAAAAATTGTTAGTACCAATCTATTGTTACAACCAAATTTTAAAATTTGTCCAAATTGTATAAATATGATTAATTTTATTGATTATATTATTATGATTTTATTACGATATGATTTTTGATTAATATTATTAATTTTAATGTTGATACGGAATTTGGTGAGCAAAATAACGCACTTTCTTTAAAAGTATGGCACGAAGCATCCACACAGGGTTGTGCCTGTACACGTCTTCGAACAGTTAAATCCCTCGTCAAAAATTCCAAGCAGGCAGTTACATTGAAATTTAATAATAAGGTTTATGTGATTAAATACACCGGATTTTTCATACACCTAGAAAAAGTTTCGCGTTCAGCCTTAAAAACATAAACCAATATTTCACTTGAATTGTCTGTTTTATTAAAACAGACAGTTTTATTAAAATATGATAATATAACGCGAATTTACGAAATTAACAGTAAAAATCGTTTAAAATATACATAAAACTGTTTCGTCAAACATTCAAGCTAAAAATGCTTAAGTATTCTATTTTCATATTAAATCAGTTAATTTAGTAAAAATAACAAACAGACAAAAATACATAATCTTCATCTGCTATTTAAGCACATAAACCTTATTATTTAATCCCAATGTAACTGCCTGCAACAACTTATGCTCCTCTACACAGCCTGGTCTGTGTCACTTAAACCATATTTTTACTTCTCCTCATTTAAACCATAGATTTAAACCGAGATTTTACCTGATTTATTTGTTTTAAGTGTTTTTAAGATCTCTTAAATTGTTTTTACCAAGTTGTCTCTCAGTATGTGTGTGTGTGCGTGTGTCAAAAAATATGTATACGTCAAGATAAATGACCTCTACGATATATGTTAGGTTTGGCTGTGTTTAAGTGGGGGATTGTATAGAAGAAAGACCATCCCCTTTTGATCCGCCCTCACTTCCCTACTGTTCCTGACAGACAGGTCAAAAATGGGTTCATAGAACCACGGCGAGCTAAGCAAGCCCGCAAAGCAGACAGACGTCGGCATTCTAAACTGATTGGGACTGGTTTTAGCTGAATCGGACAATTTTAAGTGGCGCAATCGGCAAATAACCTGATTATCACCTTCGAGTGAAAAGGTTTCTTTTATTATACATTATTTTGACATAAATTCAGGCATCTGGAAATTTATAGGTAACCTTTATGTTTTCGAAGGTGCTGAAACCAAATCTGAGTAAGAAATAAAATATTTTAAATGAGAAGGTACATTAGACTAGTTGCATTTAATAAAAAAAAATGTCATACTTTATGACCTTTATTACCTGTCCTAATTCTTAAACACATAGGACATTATTAGTTTGTCAAAAACTTAAGTCTATGAAGATCTGATGGACTTTGTCCATAATCCTCTAACAAATACAAAATATACCACCAGCCATTATTTCAAAAAATATTTTATTTATCAATATCTAGTATAGATTCTCTATACTAGCTAAATGATTTACTAAATGCTACTTAAAGAACTTTATATGCAAACCCCACGGGCCTGCGGAACGGGTCTGTGAGTCGAGTTGATGAAAATTTGCTAGAGATACATGGCAAATACCATGTACAAAGAAATAATAAAACAACAAATAATACAACCAACAACAAGAGAGGCCCCGGGCCACGAAGCGGCCCGAGTCATTATAACTATTTACGTCTTATCGATACATTTTTGTATCGTGCATGTTGGGTTTTTTTTAATTAAAAAGTTAATAATTAAAAAGCTGCATGTATAATTCATTAAAACTATTTATGTCTTATCGACATATCATTGTATCGTGCATGTTTTATTTTTTAATTAAGAAGCATGGTAAAAAAATAATCCTTTTCAGCGGTAAATACCGGAGAGGTGAATAGGAAGGTGAAGGTAAAGGGAAATGTGACGCTCCACCTTCATCATCTTATTTTGATGATTTGTAAATAGTAAGAAACATATTTAGTATTTCGTGAGGCATGTAACGGATGAGTTTGATAAATGTAACGAAGCGTCCCATGAGTGATACCTAAACAAACATAATATGTAAAATGATTCTTCTACCCAACATTTTTCTATAGTTTGTTCAAATATAGAGATATTCAACGTCTGCGGCGTTACAAATCAAACAATTTTTTAAAAAATGGTCCGAGTATTTCGAAATGCAATTATTAATACACTACTACTGAATGTCAATCGGACGTTTTGGTAGAATTATTTGTCGGAATTAAAGCCAGAGAATTTATCAATGGATGGACTCGTAGATGACAATGAACTAGGCGGACTTAAAAATTATCAATTTACGTTTAAGTGCAGACTTAACCTCAAGTATACATTTCATAGGCCAGATTTCAACTATAGTTCTGATATTGGACTTCACGATGAAATGAGAGTTAATTTGATAAGATGATATGGGACAAAATGTCCTGTGTTAAACCGATACTCCCATCCCTCTAGTTTGGCATTTGGCCTAGGGTGAGAAAGTAGGTTATACTTCAAGTTATAAGTAATATAATAATAAAATAAAAATTAAATTTAATTAATTAATAATTATATTATCAAAATACTTAATAAAGATCGTGTTGGTTGTGTGGTGTAGTGGAGGTGGTGGGGAGAGACTCCAGTACTCGGGTGGGCGGACCTCCCCGCTATGTGGAAGGTCCCCCCACCACGAGGGCTGGAGGGGAGACAGGGCAGCTCAGGACTAGCGGAGCTGGGAGAAGTATCACTTGCCTGCAGCCAAGGCTACCTTTCACTTCTCCTCTCCCTAACCTCTTTCTCCTCACTCAGCCCTGGTGCCCCGGGCTATCCTCGACTGCACCCCACCGCTGACACGAAGCATCATGCTAGCGATGGAGTTGTAGTTGTTTCTTTATTCTGCCCTCTTACTTCCTTCGACTCCGGCGCCCAGCTCCTGGGGGTGTCCGGATTCGGTACCTTCGCCGAGGCCTGACTCGACGCCCAAGTCGGCTTCGCTGCTGGTTCGCGTGGTTGGTTCGGAGCCCAGACCGACTGTCGCGAACTTCCATCCTAGCGAGGCCCGCTGCACGCAGGCCGAACCTCATCCTCTCCCGCACCCCGGGTAAGACGGTTCGTCGCCCAGACCGACTGCCCGGAACCAACGGGGTTAGTTCCTGAGGCCCAGGACGAACTCGCTTTCCCTTCTAGTGAGACCGTTCTGACGCCCAGGGTGGTCTCCTAGACTCGCAGCCGGCAGAGGCTTGAAGCCCAAGCTTGCCTTCCGGCGTTCCCTTTGCGGAAAGGCCAGTCCGAAGCCCAGACTGATCTGACCGCATCGAGAGTCACGTTAGGTCTCTGAAGGTATCGGAGCGGGTTTATTTATTAATGATAGGGTTAGGACCTTTGCACACGGTGTTGAGAGTTTGTCCCTTCTCTTCGCAAAAAAGAGGGACTGGCGACCGTCGACACATCGGTACGTCTCCGGAGCCTCCTTTTGCCCCCTAGGCTGGTCTCGACTAGGACAGGTAAGTCCCGACCCCCTAGCGCTGGTGTCAAAATGGCGACCGTGACAGGACGACCATCTATAAAGAATTTTATTATTGAAAACGGAAATATTTGTATTTTATGTATTATAACACATCCTAACTCTCAGGAACCTGTTGTTGGAAGCTGGATCTAGGAAGTCGAGGCAGAAAACCATTTAAAGTGAATTACTCACCTATATATTTTACTTGAAAACTATTATTTACCAAATATATGAGTCATTACTGTGATTGATAATTTCTATACGGGTTATTTTGAGGTGATTCAATTATCCGCCTAACCTAAAGAAATATTTAATCCTTAAGACATACGAAATGTATTCAAAAAAGTTGATTGAATTAACCAAAGATGAAATTAACAATGAGTTGGCAAAACGTGGGTTACCCACGGCTGGTCAGTTAAACGACCTTTATATACGCTTGGAGGAGGCAGTCAGGAGTGAGGGTGCCAATCCTGCCGATTACTCTTTCTGGTGTCCTCCTGAAGCTACGGAAGAAGAAGAGGTCGGAGCGTTAACCGAGAGGCTCATTGAATTAAGACAACCGCGTGATGAATCCGGAGATCCCTTATCTCCAATTCCCAGGCTAGAACCTGAACCGAGCGTAGGATTTAGACCGGTACCAGCCCGATCGACTCAAGTGCCAACAGAAGAACCTATGCTGAATGTAATGAAGGACTTAAGAACTCTTATGGGGCAGATGGTTAACCAGTCTCAGATCAAACAAGCAGAAGCGAAAGGCTTCCGGCATGGTTTGACACTAGGTATGAGAAGTAGTACCGCTAATAATCCTACTGTTTCTACACCAGCATGGGACCCTGCTGTCTTGGAGTTCATAATGACTCCCTTCAATGGCAAGTCTTGGGAAGACCCCGTCACCACTGTTCAACAGTGGCGTAATAATTTAGAAACTAATTGCGTACCATCAGCGTGCTGGGTAGAGGTAGCGTCTAGGTATTTAGCCAAGGAGATACGGCAAGTTTGGACGACACAGTGCCTCCCTAATGCTACATGGGAAGAGTTTTCATCTTTTCTGCAAAATAGGTATGGCGCACCCAGCAATATATCAGCTTTAAAAGCCAATTTTCATGGTGAGAAACAACCAGGAAATCAACGTGTTGAGGATTTCCTCCAGGAAAAATTAGCCGTTTTTAGGAGACTTTATCCTAAGGAACAGGAGTCTGTGTACATAAGCCAGGTAATTGAACTAGTCCAACCCCAACTAAGACAACTACTTAGAATGATGAAAGCACAAACGGCTTCTGAGTTCATCTCTATGGCAAGACATTTAGAGGCCGATATGAACCCAGGTACTTCACTTTCTACGCCACAAACAAGTATTGCTTCTGATAACCACATTACTGACCCTAATGGGACAGTCGCTCAAGGACGAGCGATCTTACCAAACAAGCCTAATTGGGGTCAACAGAACAACCGAGGAAACTATAACCACAACTATAGAGGAAACTATTACGGGAACCGTGGTAACAGCCGCCCAAATTGGAGAAGTAATACCAATCACAATGCCGCCCAAGCGCATGTGATTCGGGAGCAGCAAATGCAGCCGGGAAACCAACAGGTGAGTGCTCGAGATAGAGCCGCGAGCTCTCATGATGACAATAGGCTCTTATATCTGAAGGAGTTGGTACGAGATAAAGTCCCGTTAATAGCCTTTAGGCTATCTGACGGAAAAGAATATTTCGCATTGGTAGATACACAAGCGACCACATCCTTTTTGGGAGACCCATTAATTAACAAACCAGATGTTAAACGGATTGGTGACGACAAGGTAACGGTAAAATTTGGAGTCAAAGCTAAAACTACTGACATCAGGCAAGGCTAATCTTAGAATAAAACTTAGTGATAAATGGTTCAAAATTACAGCCTCGATCCTTGAGGGATTGCCATATGACCTGATTCTTGGTAGTGACTGGCTAGAAGAGCAGTCGGTGGTAGTGGACTACGCGAGTCGTAGTTGTTCTATTGGGGCAAATGAACGAATTACCGTCAGCTGGAGGACCGATGAGCCCAGCAAGGTACATAAAGAAGAAATAGTTCTCCCAGAGAGTATTATCGATACCTCCCTTAGTCTGTCGCAGAGAAGCGAAGTTAAAGAAATTTTGACCAAACATCCATCGTGTTTTATAGGTGTTGGGCGAACTCGTACTATAACTCACAAAATCCAGGTAAAAGATGTTCCTCCAAGGAGACAGGGACCATACCCGTATAATGACGAGAAGAGAGCTGAAATTAAAAGGCAGGTCAGAGAAATGGAGGCTAAAGGTTTTATTCAGCCCAGTAAGTCACCTTGGTCGAGTCCCGTGGTGCTTGCTAAGAAGAAAGATGGGGAATGGAGGTTTTGTGTGGACTACCGTCGGCTTAACGAAATCAGCTTGGACGATGCTTATCCAATGCCAAATCTACATCATAAATTGAGGACTGTAAAGGATTCCAGTATTTTACTCGCCTAGATTTAAAGTCGGGCTATTGGCAAGTAGAGATGGCCGAGGACTCCAGGAAGTACACGGCATTTGCAACCCCCCTTGGCCTGTTCGAATTTTTGGTTATGCCTTTTGGCCTTAAAAATAGTCCTATGACCTTCCAACGCTTGATGGAAGAAACGTTGCGGGAATACATCGGCGATTTTGTTGAAGCTTACCTCGACGATCTATTCATTCACAGCAAGACATGGAAGGACCATCTTCGGCACCTAACACTTGTACTCGAGAGGTTGAAAAGGCATGGCCTAACCTGCAATATTGATAAGTGCTTAGTTGGAGCACAAGAAATTGAATTTCTTGGACACATCATTAATGCTCACGGTATAGCGACGCAGCCTGAAAAATTAAGGGCAATTGAAGAATTTCCTCGACCTACAAATAAAAAAGGAATAAGACAATTTCTCGGGTTATGCCAGTGGTACGGCGACTATGTAGGACATTTTGCTGATATCGCTACCCCTCTGACTGAACTCACTAAGACCAATGTGAGATGGAAGTGGACGCAGACGGAAGAGAATGCCTTTCAGGAGCTTAAACAAGTTCTATTGAATGCACCTACTCTGAGTCACTACAAACCGGAGTTGACGTTAATCTTACAAACTGATGCGTCTGACGTAGGATTGGGAGCGGTATTATACCAGGAGGACTCGAAGAAGCATATACTTAGTTACGCCAGTAGAAAACTCACCAGCACTGAATCACGTTACACTACGATGGAAAAAGAAGCCCTGGCTGTGGTATGGGCAGTGGGCAAGTTTAGACCGTTTCTAGAAGGTAGAGCATTCGAACTTGTAACCGACAATAGTGCTCTAACATGGGTGAGCAGAAATAAAGATGTCAACAGTAAAGTCCACCGATGGTTTTTGACTTTGATGTCTTATAATTTTACCATCAGGCACTGCCCAGGAAAGCTGAACCAGGCAGCGGATGCGCTGTCCCGAGAGCCTGTTGGCATGGCCGAAGATTGTATAATAGACATTCCGACCCCACCGCTGACCAGAAAATCCAAACACTTACACGTCATACGAACAGAGGAATCTCCAGACGAACTAATAGTAAAAGCCAAAACAGAACAAGATCAGGATCCTAACATTTTTAACGTGAAGAAATGGCTATGCGGAGAGGATAAACCAAAAACGTCAAGAAGAAGAAGAGCGTGGGCACGACAGAGGATTAACTTTGCCTTGGTAGACGACGTAGTGTATTACGTCAACGGAGAAGATTCTAGACCTTACTTACCCTCTCACCTCATTGAGGAAGCTTTACATCGATACCATGATAATCCACTGGTTGGTCATCCCGGGCATGAGGAAACGTGTCGGACGCTCAGGAAAAGAGTATACTGGCCAGGTATGACTCGGGCAATCAAAAAATACGTACGGAGTTGCGACGTTTGTGCGAGAAACAAACCCCTGACCGGGCGCGTGAAAGCCCCGCAACATGTGCGTAAACAACCAGAATCCGCTTGGGAGACAGTGGCCGTAGATCTTATGGGACCGTATCCTCGATCTAAGACAGGGAAAACATGTCTTCTTGTGTGTACCGACTTGTGGAGCCGCTGGGTGGAAGCATTTGCATTAAATAAAGCCACCACTAAGAAAATAACCAACCTTCTGGAAAATGAAGTCTTTGCTCGATATGGCTACCCTAAGCATATCCTAAGCGACAACGGCCCTCAATTCACAGGGAAAGTATGGCAGGATAGCCTAAAAAGATGGGGATCCAAAGCATGGAGCACCCCCGTATATCATCCAAGAGCTAATCCCACAGAACGTAGGAATCAGGATATAAAGAAAGGGATTAGAATTGCTTTGGAAGGAAAGGCCCACAAACAATGGGATGAAAGTATACCTGACATTTTGTTTAATATAAGACAAAGACACAATGTAGCTCTCGGAACTAGTCCGGCGGAAGCTTTGTTTAACCGACCCTTGAAACAACCTGGAGATTGGTGTGATCGTGAAGTCCAGGAAAGGGTCCCGTTACAACTACCGTCTCGACGTTTCGAAGTAGGAGACGAAGTGTTAGTTAAGAACCATGTGCTATCTGACAAAGTTAGAGGCGTTCATGCTGGTTTCGCTCCAAAATGGAAGGGGCCCTATATTATAAGCAGCTGCCTGGGAACAGATACTTATCTAGTGAAAATGGAGAGAGGAAATACTGCAAAGTATTCGTTTGATGATATTAAACCTTTTCATCCTCGCAATGAATAAAGAATAAACAAATAATGATGAAATAAAAGATACCTCTACTAAAGTTAACCCGGAATATATGTGAATATATATCTCGTAACTCCTGTTAACTACAAAAATCTTTGATTTTACCTCGGAGCACACAAGTAGATAAGAAGAACTTGTATTTGACGAAATTAAAACACTGATTTGACCAAATTCTTAGTCTTTAAAGGCTAAGTGATCTTTTTTTTTTGTTTACTCAAAATTGATATGTATATTCTTTCAGAGTCATAGACTCGATTTTTTTTAACCTTCTACGTTACTTTGGAAGCCCTTTTAGGATCTATATATAAAATATATATTATAGATTGGGATCTATTAATAAACGAATAAAATATAAATATTGTTTATATTAGTCTTAGTTTTAAAAGTAGGATAAGTTCGTCGGAATGTTGGGTCATTTGTTGTTTTAACATGTATCATAGTTAGCTAGCTAGCATATTCATCTATAATAATAATGATAATAATAATAACTAATAAAGAAATAACTCAAGAAATAACAAGTAAATAAAATACCATGCAAATAATAAAAATGTATTATTTATGAATGAATTACTAAATAATTTTTTATCTTTTTCTTGTCTGGAACAAAGTCTACTTATTTTCTCGACCATCTCTATATTTTTCGTTTATATATTATTATTATTTAACAATATTAATTAATTTTAGGACGGTATAGCTTTAGAGACCATTGAGTGACGTTTCGTTTCCTTCCCCCTCCCTACCCTGTCCTATCCCTTGGTTAGAGGTAAGAGGAGTGGTCAATAAGAGTGGGAGGTGGTGGGGGAAAACCAGGTACCTCAGGCAGATAGTAAATTTAATTTATTCAACTGCGAAACATGGAACAAGAAAGACTTAAGAAGAAGTATGAAGAGGAAAGCAAGAAAGTGAGGCGAGCCACCTTTCTTCCTTACCCACCACAGCCTCAAAAAAATCCACACTTAAGAACAAAATGCTATGTGAAGGAGCCAACGCTGCCAAAGAAGTACGCCTTCCTACGCAAGAATACCAGCATAGCTACTCAGACAGAGGTACCCCTCCAATTAGTCAAGCGCACACAAGAAACACAGACGGAACAAGGACAAGGAGTGCAAGCTAAGGAGCGCGCCAACGCAACCAGCACTCAAACTGATAACACCTTTAACGCGACGACCCAAACGGACAACCCGGCTTGGCAAACGAAGCCGCTGAAGAAGCTCCCAACCCCAAAGGGACAACGGATTTCGACCCGCCTACCCTGTCAGGTAGGGAGCCACCGACTCATAAAGTGTGGCCTGCACCATGACAATACAGGGCAAACAGATAAGTACCTCGAATCTGCAAAGGCTATGGAGTCCCTGATACATTTTGTTCAGACGGGACAGGGATCTGGCACTAAGCAACCACTCTACATTCTTGAGGCGACTCAGCCTGAAGCCAAGGCAGAGCCACCCAAGAGTGCGCTGCAACTAATAGCACTAAGCTATGATGAGGACCAGGATAAAGAAGAGGAGCCTCTGCCGGATGCCCAGGTAGAGTCACCTCAAGGTGTAAGCAATGCAGTCACGATTGCCAATCCGGGGTCTCCAGAACAGAAAAGATGGTGCTCTGAGCGGCATAGCCTGTTGGCCTCTTTTGATATCATGGACCAACAGCTACACTCTGTTGTACAAGTGGTGGTACCGAGGCTGTCTATGGATATTATAAAGAGCGTCACAGGTCCTTCATCCGCTCAACCGTCAACGGCAAGGGATATGGAGTTATTCGGTCGTAACAGGTCGGTACCGGCCATACAATTTTTCTGCACCACTGCTTTACCAAAAGTAATTTGGAGCCCTAGGCTACCACTGCCAAGTGGCCAAGAGCTAAAAGTGTGGCAGGGAAACTCAGCCTCGACTATAGCGGCTCAGTCTAGCCAACCGGAAAAGAAGAGCGAAAGCAGACAAGAGGCTATACTACCAGCACAGATTAATGAGGAACTAAATAAGGCATTAGAGTCAATCACTCTTAACGAACCTCAGCCATTCGACTGTGCCCCAGAATGGTCGCTACCAGAAACTGCTAAGAGGAAAGAGCCCCCAGAAAATAAAAACCCAGAAAAGAAAGAACCCCTAGTCAGAGAAAGGACACAAACCAAAACAAAAATAAATGACTTAAAAGGATCTAGTCAGAAAAAGGACATAAAAGAACCTAGTCATAAAAAGGACACAACAAATAATAAAATAAATAATTTAAAACAATCAAAACAAAAAATGGACACACCACAAACAAAAGAAATAACGGACAGAAAAACAAAAAACGAAACAGAGAAAAGAGGAACCTGGAACATCGGAAAGGAAGGCGGGACCACAAACTGAAAAAAAGAAGACAGCAAAAGAAGGAACGGGAAGCAGAGAAGCTAAGGGTAAAGTTGATGGAGGAGATGAGGCTTTCTCTGTTCGGCGACATCCGATAAAATGTCTGTATTTTTTTTTTCCTTTTAATTTTTTTTTAAAATCTTCACTTAATATATACTAATTAATTATCTTCATTTTTTTAATGAAAACGTACTAAGTTTAAGGTACGTACTATTTAAGTACTAGTTAAGTAAATTCTTGTTTTTGTTTCCATTATGACTGCAGAGAAAGTCTTTAATTTTTTATTTTTTTTCTTTCCTGAATTTTATTGAATTTTTTTTTTTCTCAAAACTTTATTATTTTGATTTTGAATAGTTCTGAAACGGTATGTTGGTCTCTTTCGAGGTGCTATAAGAAGGTGCCCTAATTATAAGAATGTGTTTGAAAAGACCATCAATTCCCTTTCAGAACTATATTGTTTTCTCACTTTAAAAAAAAAAAAAATTAAAATGCATATGTATGTATGTGTGTGTGTGAGTTGTATGTATCCATATATCAAATGAGATGATTTTGAAGTGATGAACATATGAAATATATTGTGCCATATAAATTGTGATAATTTGTGATAGTACAAATTATAAATATTAAGAACTTATAATTAAGAATCAGATTATATATAAAACAAATAAATATAGATACGAATAATTAAATTAAAAAATATATATAATATATATAAAAAAAATAATAATAATAATAAAATACAAATAATATCAAATTAAACTTACCTTGTGTACAGTTATATTTTTTTTTTTTCTTTCTTCTTTATTTTCTATTATTTTATTTTCTTTATATCAACTAAAATGCTTAATTGTTTTAGTAAGTATATTTTGTTGTTAATAATTTTCCAAAGTTAATTAATTGTTTTATAGTAGTTAACTTAATTGTACAAAGTATCCTCCTGTCTTGCCTTAGTGCTGCTGCCGCGATTGGAGAGATGGTAGTATCGGTTTCTAAAAGGGGAGATATTGATATGGGACAAATGTCCTGTGTTAAACCGATACTCCCATCCCTCTAGTTTGGCATTTGGCCTAGGGTGAGAAAGTAGGTTATACTTCAAGTTATAAGTAATATAATAATAAAATAAAAATTAAATTTAATCAATTAATAATTATATTATCAAAATACTTAATAAAGATCGTGTTGGTTGTGTGGTGTAGTGGAGGTGGTGGGGAGAGACTCCAGTACTCGGGTGGGCGGACCTCCCCGCTATGTGGAAGGTCCCCCCACCACGAGGGCTGGAGGGGAGACAGGGCAGCTCAGGACTAGCGGAGCTGGGAGAAGTATCACTTGCCTGCAGCCAAGGCTACCTTTCACTTCTCCTCTCCCTAACCTCTTTCTCCTCACTCAGCCCTGGTGCCCCGGGCTATCCTCGACTGCACCCCACCGCTGACACGAAGCATCATGCTAGCGATGGAGTTGTAGTTGTTTCTTTATTCTGCCCTCTTACTTCCTTCGACTCCGGCGCCCAGCTCCTGGGGGTGTCTGGATTCGGTACCTTCGCCGAGGCCTGACTCGACGCCCAAGTCGGCTTCGCTGCTGGTTCGCGTGGTTGGTTCGGAGCCCAGACCGACTGTCACGAACTTCCATCCTAGCGAGGCCCGCTGCACGCAGGCCGAACCTCATCCTCTCCCGCACCCCGGGTAAGACGGTTCGTCGCCCAGACCGACTGCCCGGAACCAACGGGGTTAGTTCCTGAGGCCCAGGACGAACCTCGCTTTCCCTTCTAGTGAGACCGTTCTGACGCCCAGGGTGGTCTCCTAGACTCGCAGCCGGCAGAGGCTTGAAGCCCAAGCTTGCCTTCCGGCGTTCCCTTTGCGGAAAGGCCAGTCCGAAGCCCAGACTGATCTGACCGCATCGAGAGTCACGTTAGGTCTCTGAAGGTATCGGAGCGGGTTTATTTATTAATGATAGGGTTAGGACCTTTGCACACGGTGTTGAGAGTTTGTCCCTTCTCTTCGCAAAAAAAGAGGGACTGGCGACCGTCGACACATCGGTACGTCTCCGGAGCCTCCTTTTGCCCCCTAGGCTGGTCTCGACTAGGACAGTAAGTCCCGACCCCCTAGCGCTGGTGTCAAAGAACTATATCAGTGGCTCTGCTCCTGTTAGAAGTAGTCTGTAATGTGTACGGGCATCAACATTTAAAAACTATAAAACAATGGCCTTTTAGAGACTATGAAGATCTCATGGACTATGTCCATAATCCTCTAAGAAAATACAAAATATACCACCTGCCATTATTACAAAAAATATTTTATTTTTCAAACTACTCGTCAGAAGAGTTCCAGCATAAATACGATTTAGTTTTAGAATCTAACAATACTTGTCCTTGGTATGACAATTCTGGTTTTCGAAAAGCACCGTTTATTAACTATTTACCCAGTAATGAAAAAAGATTATGATGAATACGATAATTTCGATTATCTGTTTAAAAATTTCTTTTGCAAAGCTTGTACACATCATTGCAACCATTCAGTGGGAGGATGGTACAGGAATCGTCAAGAATACTACTCTGATGTTGTTCAATGGACATTCGGAGAGTATTTAAGCAGGACTATCTTTTCTATAACATGCTCCCTCTTGTCTCTCTTATGTCTAGCCATAGGATTAGCTATATATATCCTTAGAGTGATCGTGAATGGAGTCCATTATAAAATTAAAGAAACGAAGTCTCTCCATAAATAAAACTTTATTGGCAAAGCGCTTTCAACAGGAATGACGTTGCAGAAAACCAACAGCGACAGACAACGGTATACAAAGATACATTCATACATACATATATATATATATATATATATATATATAATATATATATATATATAATACATAAATTATGTATATGTGTACGTCTAGGGTTGCAGAAAACCAACAGCGACAGACAACGGTATACAAAGATACATTCAACATACGTATATATATATATAATATATATATATATATATATATATATATATATATTATATATATATATACATAATAATATGTATTGTGTACGTCTAGGACAATCAATTTAACATAAATCTACGATTTATGTTAGATTTGGTGGTATTAAGTGTGGGGATGTAGTATGGAAGATAGGCCGCTTAATCCAACCTCACAAGCCTACTATCTCAGACAGACAAAACAAAAATGGCTTTCATGTAACCACGCCGAACGGACCCCAAGTGGCTTTTATGGTCATCGGCATTCTAATATGATTGGGACCAGTTTCAGCTGAATCAGACCATTTTAACCGGCCCAATGGGCAAAAAACGTTATTATAACGTTGTCACCAGTAAATAAAAAAAGGTTTTTGTTATTATACATTACTTGTATACAATATTTTGTAACATTACTTGTTATTTTATAGCTGATCTTTATGTTTTTGGTGGTACTGAAACCGAATCTTAGTGATAAAAAATGTTAATAAGAGTTAGAACTTAGAATAGATTATAAAATAAAATTTTTATTACATTACTTAGTTTTATTTCATTACTTGAAACTCCACAACTCATTTTTCCTTATTAGAATAGATTAGTTAAACACCAAAAAAATGGACACAATAAATGCCAGTTTATATGTAGTTATAAAGCCTTATTTTACCGTCCTTTTAGTAAATTGAACTTAACTGCAGCTCCACTTTTTCTCGTGTCGAACGCCCTTGTTTATTATTATTTAACTTGATTTATCAACAATAACTTGATTTTTCAGCTCCTCTGGCTCTGGCATAGGGATTTGTAACGGCGGCATCAATGCTTCCTAATATAGTGCTCATAGTCAAAATCAGGCATCAATGCTTACTAATATAGTGCTCATAGTCAAAATCAGCCGTGCTATCAACAAGAAGGAAAACTACTTATTAGCAGTTCTGAATAACTCCCATGGTAGATCAAGTTATAGAGCTGTTACTTCTAAGTAAGCGCATTATTCAAACTTAATCATAACATACAGTCAAGTAGGCCCGATTTGTATACTTAAATGTTAAACCAGAAAAATAAACGCGGGTACGAAGTGCCACGAAAGTTTATGTTTTGTCTCTCTAATGTACCTACCACTGAGGCCGTGGTCGTACCTTAAGTGGGTCGCATCTATTTGCCTTAAGTATTAATTAAACACTCGATTTCGGCACCGGAGGTCCGGAGTTTGCCGTATGTACTATGGGTCCAGTTCATATGAATATTATGTGTACTTATGAATAGTATTCGCCAAAGTACTACAACTTTAATTAATACTTAGGGCATAGTAGATGAGACCCGCCTGAGATGGTGCATGCACCCGTAAGGTGCATACTTTGATTAGTCGCAAGGTCCTAAAAGGAGCACATATTTATTTATATTTCTCTCAATAACATATAACACACGGTTGTAATCAGTTGAAAGCGTCGGAAAATAATGCCAGGGAGCCAATGAGATTGGTTCTGGATGTTAACTACGCCCAAAATTCCATATCGGACTAACATCAGCGGTTCCTCAATTATATTTTCCCACGCTAACAACCGATTATATCCGTGTGCAATACAGTAAAGACTCATTTTTTCAGATTCAAGCTGTACATGAAACTACTTAGCATGTCAGGGTTCGACTTTATTATTTCGTGCTCTATAACACTGCTGAGATTTAAAGTAATCCTACATTCCGAAAATAGTAACCACGTCACGGAAACTGTAGCATATGTATCTGAGACTCTGCAAGATCTAAGGGCCCTCCTTGGAGTCGTAGCGTTTATTCTCATTATATGCAATAAAAAGACGATAATTTTGGTTAAAACTAGAGCAGAGGGTTATTTCTTTCCAACTGCTCTCAATATTTTCTTTCTGCCTGTAATCGGCGAAATGTAAACTCCAACTTGTTTTGATGATTCTTGCTTCACATATAATAAATTAAACGTCTAAAAAGTGTTACTTTAGTATTAAGTTTAAATTATATCTTTATATTGTATTTTCTCTTATCACTATTATGTTTGTACTGTTCAACAAGATCATTGGCGAAAGCCACCTTTTTAACACATTATAATTAAATAAATTAATTCATTATAACATTTTCAACTAAAAATGATAAAAACATAAGTTTTGTTTTTTAAAGTCTTGAAAATATGTTTTGAAATATAACCGCTGATATAGCGGTCAGGTTTCTACATCTAGAAAATCATCTACAAAGCTCACATAGGCAGCTGTATCAAAAGTAAACTACTACCATAGCCTTATGTCATGAACCCAGGATAGATAACGATTTGCATAAGCAGGAATTACGATTATCAATAGTAATAAGGATTTGCGTATGCAGGAATTACGATTATCAATAGTAATTACGATTTTCGTATATAATACGTACATGCACGTATTAATCTTTTAAAAATGTTAAATTTGGAGAACCATTATTATATCATGTTGAGATTTGGTAGGATTACGCCTTCTGTATAGCATTGCAAAACAGAGGCTTTATGTCACTGTGTCTATGAAACCCAAGTATTGATATTATTTCTATTTAGCAAGTTTTTAATGCGGCAATAACATCACCACAAATGTCTTTGCACACCTGCTTGTGATAAAAGGATATTTATATAAGTGCCACGGGGTTTTGTGGCCTCTTTGTGGGTGTATTGCTTTGGATTTTTATACATTATACCCTTTATATTTATACATGAAGATAGATATAAAATCCCTATATACTTGCAGGACAACAAACAGGAATATATCCATCAACATTATTTATACTTAAACATAAACATGAATTATTTTTTCATTCTTTTTCATACAACAAATTCTGTGAAATAGCATCGAGGGGGGAGTCAACACTAGGACACAACAAGAACAGAAATGGTCTATTTTCTAAGACTTTCAAAACATCTTAAAAAAGTTTACTTAATACATTATAGGGGTAAATTATTTTGCAACACTCTATACTTTTATTTTTGTTATAAACTATATTTTAAAAAAAACTAGTTAAGAAAAGTATAAATTCAACAAATAAACGATTAGTATGTTAAGAACATAATTTATATGAGATAGAGAAATAAAAAGTTAATTAATTAGAGTAGGATTGGAAGATGAGTTGAAAGGAAAAATGCAGTTTGGTAGCATGAAGGGAAAAGTAATAGAATCAATCAAAGTACAGATAAGAAACAAAGCAAAGGATAAGTGGGTGGCCCTGACGCACTCCCCAAGTTCTTTCATCCGTCTCAAATTAATTATGAGATCCATTGATATTAATTAGTAAAGAGTTAAAGGACCTCTCAATAGTTGCTTATATTTGTTTTCAACTTAAGTTTTTTTGCACTAAATAAAATGACTATATTTTTATTTAGATTCTGAACCGATATTCTAAAAGGATTCCATGAGAAAAAAAAAAGGCCGGCTACTCGCTATTGAGAGCTAAATGAGTTATCTAACCAGTCTACTGTATGCTCGACTCCTGTGAATATTAATATACTAAGTTTAAAAACTAATATAGAAAAAACATACCTCTCTTCTCATATCACAATCTTGTTTTATAACAAATGTCAAACAAATTACATCCGCAAGAAAAAAGTAAAAAACAACAACGAATATTTTTATAACCAGCACTGATTATAATATAATTATAATCAGTGCAAAAAATGAAATTGAAAATAATTAATATCAAATTTCAGTATACGTATTATATTAAAATCATGAGTTCTTTGAGCACTCATATGATAAGTTAGAGGTAATGAATTTTTTTTTAGCATAAACAACTCTGCATTTCAGTGATAAAGGTCAGAAATGACGTGATGATTAATTTTGTTTTTACCTTCTCCTTATTTATACCAAATGTACAAAGAATAGCATTGTGTTTCCACTAAAAAACTGAAACCAAGAATTCTCCATTTCAGGCGTTTTTAAGACAGAGTGGTTTTCACAAAGGTGTCTGTCCGTAAGTGTGTGTGTGGGTGTGTAATTATCGTATCTCCGAGAGCATTTATGCCAAAGAGTTGAAACGTGGTACAAAAATTAACCTTTAGGTCTAGTTTTTCTATGCGGGAATTATTTTTATGACTTATTTAACCGGCAATAAAGAAGACACGTTAAAATTCAACTCAATTCAAGAAAAATTATAAAATTCATAAAACGTAGGAAAATGTTTTGATCAGATTGATATTTGGCATGCAAGTAGCCATTTGTACTAAGTTTTATCTTATTATCAGGATTAGTGCAATCTTTGTTGAATGACTTATGTTTTTATAAAATGAAAAAAATATACAATGAAATTGAAATTTTGTAAAAATATATCACTTTACGTAATAAATTAGTATAGAACGTTTTGTTCCAATATACGGAAAGTATATCTGCAGGTTTGTTGGATCATAAAAGTTAAGCAGCATCGAGGTAGGTGCCTGAATGGGAGATAGCTAGGAGTACAGCGCTGCTATTTACTGCCTGAAGATGAGCGAAGCGAGTTCGAAGTAATAAAGAGGCGTAACGAATTCGATGAGACGAGGGAAAGTTCGGAGGTAAACCTCATAACATACCAAGGAACATTTTAAATGCCAATTGCATTTTTAATTATTGAAGTATTATTGTAATTGTAATAATTTTTCTGATATACTGACAAAGTAGTAAACAACTGGACGTTATTAATAAAAGAATTATTACCTCCAAGAAGGTAATAGTATTTATGCCATAAGGCTGAGAAGTGTGTCTTTATGTCACGGCAACTAGATTTACCGACGAGCGAAGCGAGTCGGGAAAAAATTGCCAAGACATAAAGACATTCTCAGCCGGATGGCATACACTATTTTTTTGAGGTAGCACTCATTATATAAACTGCGCTATATACTTAATTGAAAAAAAAAAAAAAAAAAAAAAAAACGTCCAATTAACTCCATATTATCGTCGTCATTGAATTCATCCATAGCTCACACTTTTACTCAAAAATGTAAAAGCTTTACAAATAAACACACAAAATTGTCAATTAGAACACCTTTTAAAAACGAAAAAAAAATAGTCTAAGAACAAAAACAGAAACAAAATAAACGTTTTTAAAGAAACCTCGTGAAGGTTTTACAGAGATTGTTTTTTGAACACGCTACATTACAGTAATGCGGCAATATATGTATTACTTTTACGTCCTAGGAGTTTTTTTACATTCATTATTGTCCTCGGAGGTGAAAAGTACTAAATAACCTCCTATAACAATAATGATTGGCTTCTCATCCTAAAAACGGTCCAATAAAGTGCTCAATTACGTACTACTTCAAAAAAAATATTTTTATCTCCGGACGGTGTATAATGTGAAGTTTATTGAATAGTTTTTAGGGAGTAAAGAAGAACCTTTTCACTCCTAAGGGTGAAAAGTTACTTTTCACTCCCAAGGAAATAAAAAGTAACATTTCTTCCTAAAAGGAATTTAATGTGTTTTCTATTATTGGGGTAAAGCCAATTACATTAACTCCAATTTTTTTAGGGGAGTGGTATCCTCTAAATTAATACAGAGGATCGATCAATTTTTGTAACACTTTCCCGGTGTGCAGCACCCTCAAAATTTATAGAGGGACCTGACAAATATTTTTTTATTAACACATTATCCGTTTCATGCAAAAGAAGTTGTTTGGAGCAAAATGTTTTTTTTTGGGGGGGAGGGCAGCATCCCTAAAAATTACAAGGGGGACCTGACCAAAAAAATTAGATAGAATACAACAAACGTATGAAAATAAGAGTACAACAATAATTAAATGATGTCAACATCTGGAGATAAAATCTTGTATGCCTTGGGAGTAAAATGCTATTTCTCCCCCTCGCAATTACTCCTCGGCTTTGCCTCGGGAGTTAATAGTCATAACTTCCTCGGCTTTACCATTGGAGTTAAATGCTTTAGTTTCCTCGGCTTACGCCTTAGGAACCAGCTAACTGCTAAGGGAAATAATAGCATTCTGTACTTCCTAGGTGCATAAATAACTATTACCTCCTCAAAAACACTGCGATTTTTAGCGCTGCAATCAAGCAATGTAACGTCAAAAACGAAACAAAAATTTAGATGGAGTTTTTTATAATTATCAACATCATTATATTATTACTATTTATAAATAAAATAAACTTAAAAAAACAACCTAAATTATTTTATATAATTTACTAATAAAGTAGTAAAATACATAAAAATAAAATAAATTAAATTTGTTCTTTCATTGTCACCAACCTCTGAGAAAATAATATATGCTACATGACATTGAAGAGTTATTTCTTATCCTCGGTAATATTCACTGTCTCGCTTCCGTCGACAGCAAAATAATTGCAGCGGTTATGAAAAATCTTACTTGACAGCCTAGTTGCATAATATACTATTTCCTTGACAAGCTTATAGACTATGATTTTACCAATTATTTAATAATCCGACAATTCAGTTAATAGCTACTATTACAGTGCTTCATATAATACAAGAAATAATTGCTTACAGAAAGGGCAACGACAGGAGTAGTACAGAATAAAAACACATCCAGAATATCAAAATGAATAAGGATTGAGCGAACTCGAGCCAGGAAGGAAACGGAAGTATAACAAGATACGTCACGTATAACATGAGCAGGACACACGTCCGAACTTCATACTGACTCATCAGACTCATCAGCTGTCAGTCGATATTAACTTATCAATACGTATTGCCATCTTATACATTGAATAGTTAAGTTTTAAATGTAATCCATTAAACTACTTATTGTTTTCTCCAATTTATATTGAATATTTTAAAATTTGATTTTAAAGCGAATTCCATAAGAATTTAAAGCTTTTTAAAACACTTTAAACACAAAAAATAAAAACGGCAAGTGAAGTATTAATTTAATTAACAAATAAGTGCATAACATCATAATACACTCAAGATGAAATATTGACTTGATATACACAATAATATGACGCGACAGCGGCTAGACAAAATACCAAGTATTTAATCCATCATTGTTATTCCGAACACTTCATAGATTAAAATTATGAAGTAGGCATTCTATTTAATACCTGCAATTTTGTATAGCATTTAGGAAAATAACTCTCCAGAGTAAATCAGGAGTACAAGCCAATTTATCTTTTATAATTTTATTTTTATTATTTTCCTACTCAAGCGTAAATTAGATTAAGAATATAGTAGAATAATAATAAAATTTGAAGTAAAACACATTAAATGTTTGACCGTTCGAGTAGACATTCAACACAGACATGCATCTATAGGAGGTAAATCGATACAGGAAAATTCATTTTGTTATTGGTCGCCATTTTAAAAATATTGATTATTGCATTTTAAGATTTTAATGGCCAATACATTTTAATTTTCAAACCGGTTTTTGACGTTCGACAAATCGTTAGATACCAAAACTTATAATAAATTAGTAGTAGAAGTTCCATAGCTATTAAAATTTAGTTTGTGAACATATATATTTATTGATGCGACTCTTAAAATTAAATAAAACAAATTTACATCCGTTAAAATCGTGACGTTTTACCGCACAAAATTTAAATTATTAAATCATGTGATATATTCATATAATGTGAAACTACTATCCTCAAAAAGAACTATATTAGTAAAGAATTAGGCTGCAAAGTATGATTACAGGTCTTTAATTCATTTGTGAATATGATATAAAAGTATAACCCGTATAATTTGATTAAATGCCTGTCTACCGTACTATTTTTTTAAGCTTTAATAAACTTAAGGCTCTAACACACTGGATATTTGGTAACCATTCTGAGGTCAAGCATAGGAAGACCGAAGTAATACCACCTTAAGCTTCAGATAATCATGTCATTCTGAGAGCGAGCAAAGCGAGTCCAAAGTTATCACCATAGACTTTAGATAACCACTTTATCCTGAGGACGAGCGCAACGAGACCGGGGTAATACCACCTAAGCCTTAGGGTAAAAACAACCTAGACTTTAGATAACCATTTTATTGAAAGGTCATATGCAAGCAGAAGAAAATACAAAATGACTAGACAAGAAAAGTGTTAATGATCAACATACAGCATATTTAAAACAACAACCTAAGCAATTAAATCATATTACAATTAAATCCAAAATATCATATTACAAAATATTATCATACAATATTGCCGGTTTAAAGAATAAGCTATTTGTTTCTGGATATCTTGAGTACTTGTTTGGATTTGACATATTCTGTTTATTTGAAACACATGTAGAGGAAAGCCAAGAAAATGTTTTCTGTCATCAATTTCCTTATCATGATGTTTACTGGACTCCAGCTCAAAGGAATGTAAAGTATGGTAGGGGTAGTGGAGGAATGGCTATAGGAATTAAAAAATTAAGTCTAATAAATAAACTCTCAAAAATATCATCAAATATCATCATTTGGCAACCTTGAGGTAGCCAAATTTTGTGTTTTTTAGTCTATTTTGAGAAAATAAAGAGGAAGAAAAGAGTAGAATAAAGGAAATATAATTTAATTTAAAATGTGTTTTTTAGGATTTTTGTTTAACTTAGTTTTTTCTAGCTTTTTAAATGCATTTAAAAAAAAAATAAAATAAGGAAGGAATTCATAATCAAAATAAATATTAATACTAGATAGAGAGAAAAAATAAGCAATTAATAACTAGAAATACATAAATTAGAATAATGAAATCCAAAATTAAGAAGATAGTTTTTTGTTTATTTCTTGTTTTTATTTTTAGGAAAGAAATTGTCACACTTGCCACTTGACGGGCTTTGCCCATGCCATTGTTTTTTGTTATTTTTTATATGATAAATTGTATTTGTTTTTAAATAAACATGTTAATTATTATTATTAATTATTGAGTCCGAAGAAATACTACCCTAAGCTTTGGATAGCCATGGCGTTCTGAGGATAAAGAGACAACCTTTAACTTTCTTTGACTTTTCTCCTTAAGGAGTGATCATGAATTCTTATAGAAACTTATGTAGGTTGGGGTCATGAAGAAGAATAGGGTGATTTTTTGGAAGGGGGGACTAACAGGTCAAATATAAGGAGAATGTATCCATTTTTCAGTGTACTATCCCCCACCCATAAACCCCCTGGTTCCCTTCTGTCCCGTATGATTGCAAATTAAAGGAAAATATATCCATTTTATACTTAATTAATGATTAAAAAAGTAAATAAACACAAGTGACACCTAAATTATCTATTTACCATATGATACCAAAGCTAGTTTATATGACCCCTAAGGGGACACCTAATCTGGAAGAGTGCCCATATTTTTTATGTATAGTGCATGTGTAAGCGCTGTGGGCCGCTAAGCGGCCCCCATGCTGACGCCGCGAGCGACTTGTAATGAATATATTTTTCTTTGCCTTAAGTACCAGTAGGAATAAAACGTCTTAGTAACTAAAAACGTAGTCTTCATTTATTTCCCATATGGACCAAATCTCGGAAAAATAGAACAATTATTTTGAAACAGCTATTAAAGTGCTCTTTATACAGAACAAGTTATTTCACTATGTCAAAAAATAAAAAGTCTAAACAATCGCACATCCTTGATTGATGATAATAAATCCTAAAGTTCCATAATTATGAATAACAACACTTACAAGCAAGATCTTGGTATTCTCAAGCTTTGCGCAAGCTCTCCTCGCAGAAACGCAGTTTTTAACGACCTTATTAATATAAAAAAAGAAATTTAATTTATACTGATGCGGTGTGAAATATAACACAAACAGGAATGCTAGGAAGATAATAAAAACGTCAGTTTAAAATTAACATGAAGCTTTTATGTGTTTATAAGATATATGTATATAGAGAGAGATCTAGTTGGCTCTGTCAGTCTATGAATAACACGGTCAGATATAGTTAGTAATATCATGCCAAACTCTTCATGCCTTATATGACATTCTATGTCCCTTTATAGATCGTATCATTTTTATTATAACTAAATATACCCTTATACAGAATAACCCAAGAATATTTGGTACAAGATTAACCAAAAACAGCTGAAATTTCAGACTAACCTTACTTTAACCTTTATCTGCTATTTAAAGTGTTTAAAATATACGACAATATTTTAGTAAATAACCGCAAGTCAACGAAACAAGAGGCCGACGGTCTCTTGGCCACTACACGGCATCGGCACTTGGGGCCGCCTCGCTGCCACATGGTTCTTGTTTATATCAGTTCGTCATATTACTAGTTTTAGCGAATTTCCTTTGGAAATTCGCCTAATGGGATAGGCGTCATGGTGGAATTCGAACCTCGGACCACGACACAAATCCGTTTCAGAGGTCCCTAATGACGAAAAAAAAATTTCGCGAGACTATATATATATATATATATATATATTATATATATATATATATATATTATATATATATATATATATATATATATATATATTATATATAATATATATATATATATATATATATTATATATATATATATATATATAATATATATGTATTTCTAGACACTTTCTGTAAACACTCTATCTTCGAACGGATTTATTTTTTAACCAAACTTGGTACAAAATCAACCTTCGGGAGGACACAAACCCTATTGAAAAACAGGTTTTGTGACGTCATTAACCCGGTTTGCTGAGTCAGCGAACTTTCAAAAAAATCGGCAAAATTCAGGGTTAATATTTTTTGCAAAAAGTTAATATTTATGTTTTTTGAGGCGCTGAATCAAATGAAACCGAATCGTCCAAAGTAGATACGATTACTTTTATCCAAAAAAACTATTGTAAATTACCTGTTCGGGACTATAAGTCCCTCTTATCTGATTATTTATTTTTATTATCTTTATTTATTATTATATGTTATTTGGTGATATAAATTAAATTTACCTGTTTTTTAGTTTAATTTTCTTATAACTAATTTTTTGTGTTGTTATCATTATCACTCTTATCAAACTATATGTTACGTATTCTTAACTTGTTTTCTATGTGAACGTTATGATTCACTTGTCACTTTACTTAACTTTAATTTAAAACTTTCAGAACTTCTAGATATTAATAATAAGTATTTTGTTTAAACTTAAATTTTTATTAATCTGTTAAATATCTTGTTATCTTGTTTACGTATCGTTCTGCCGGTATCGATATCTCGAACCTTTGAATGCTCCTACTGTACGACATCTCACCCGCTGCAGCGCTTACACATCATGATGTTAAATGATGGATTCTAACTACGCTCCTACATCCAGCCGCTATACATCACTTAGCGATAGAACCATGTAAAGGAACACAATTCCATGCTTCCGTGCAAAACGGCATCTTGCCCTGTTGCTGTCTACGCTTAACCTTACGGTGCACCGGCAAGTCTGATTTTGGTCAGTAAATTAAAGTAGTTGTCATCCTGTTAAGTTCCAGTTTATGTAAGTCAAATCAAGTCAGTACGTCAGTCAGTCGTTGGAAATTAAGTGGCCTGTGTCTATGGTGTATACACGTCAAGTATCAAGCTGCGTTACGAGATCCGTGGTCGGTACGGTCGAGTCCGTTACGGTCGGGGAGCCGGTAACGAAATTTATGTTTAGTTTATGATTAATAATAATAATTTGTTTGTTCCTAATTGGCCAATTAGATGTTATTTAAGGTAACTATAAGTCTGTTTTATTCTTCGCTTAAATATATTAATTTGTTAAATGAAATGTATGGTCTCTGATCTCTATTACCTTTATTTCTTATTTATTGCTAGTATCACGGCTAGGCCGTTACAGCATTATACATTGGTCCTGTCGAGTCGCGGATGGTTAATTCTTTCTGGTTACCTTAATAATCATATTTGGTTTGATAAGTATAATATATATGTTACATATTCTTACGAATGAAATATATTAATTTTATTTATTAGCCTTTTGTATGCTCAAGCTATTGAAAGTTTTAAAGTTATGGCACTACGTTATTGTAGATAGAATATATTCAATGTATCCCTAATCTGAGTTACGTTACTTATTGATTACACTTACGTGTATTTGATTATAGGTAATACTTTATATCTTGTTGCTATTTCTTATTATTTCACCTACGTGTTATAATAATTATAATTTATATTTTAATCTTATTGCTATTTGGTTGGGGTTACCTACATATTTATCTGAATTCCTTTACTGGATTACCTTTCCTACCAAAAATCCTTTGTTATATGTTCTTTTATTTTAGTTTTAGTCTCTATCATCATGTCTTTACACAACAATACCTTAAATAGTGGAGCCATCGAATAAATCGAGGAACTACTGGAAATGAGGAGGATGATGAGCTGGAGTTATTTCAGGACAGCATCTCTGACTTCATGCCCAATGAGAACTTAGGAGCCGGTGCAGCTGCAGGGGTACCCAACCAAATAAACAGCTTGAAACGCAAGCTCTCTAATATCATTGAGGACCTCGAAGAAATCTATAACCTAGGTATTACTGCCTCTTTAGACTCTTCTAAGGTCCCTCTGTTTTATGCAATGATGAGTAGTGCGTCTCCTACATACCACAAGTTCAATACACTTTATGATGATCTATGTGATCTTCAAGAAGAGCATAATATTATGCACACTGAACGCTACCTGCGTCAGGAAGCTAAGCGATTGTTTTGAAATCTGCCATAGCTGCTCAGCAGCGTACGTCGACTGGGCCGCCTGATAGACTGTCAGGTGCTAGTACAAGTGGAATATCACGCACCCGTGCTCAGCTTCCTAAACTCAAAATACCAACATTTGATGGCCAGCCTACGCAATGGCCAGCCTTTAGGGATACATTTGTTTCATTGATACTCAATGACCCTGAACTTTTCCCTATAGAGAAATTTCGACATTTAGGAGGGGCCTTGGAAGGTGCAGCTAAATCCTTAATAGCTCAGATACCTGTATCTGATGCAAATTTCCAAACTGCTTGGGAGTTACTTCTTAATACTTATGATAACCCCAGGTTATTAGCGACTACTTACCTTGATAAATTGTTGGCTCTACAGCCACCGAGTTCTAAGCCGTCTATAGAAAAGCTTAAAGAAATAACTAATCATATCTCTGAGTGGGTTTCAGCTTTCAAACATATTTCTATTACAGATCAGTTTGATTTTATGCTTTTCTACATTGCACGGAGAGCTTTGGATACTAGTACTATAGAATCCTTTGAATTGATCCAAGAAGACCCCAAAGCTTTTCCTAAGTACAAAGATCTTTTATCTTTCCTACGGTTGAGATGTACGGCACGTGAGTTAGCCTCTGGTGCTTGTATTACTCCAGCATCGGCTTCTACCAAACCCGCTACAAAAAATTATAGTAGTTATTCTAACCGTCGTAAACAAAATCACGGGGTTGCGACTAACCAGGTTCTTATGGTTACCCCTGGCGTGGACTCTACAGATAGTACTAATACACCCAAGGATAATACTTATCAGGGCAAGCAATATAAACCATACCAGTCTAGGCAAAGTGCACGGTCTAACAATAAAGGTGGAGACCCCATCAAATGCCCAGCTTGTCAATCAAATCATATTTTAATAAAATGTGTTAAGTTTAATGATATGTCTGTTAAGGAGCGCTTAGCTTGTCTTAGGTTTTGGAACGGGTGTCGAAATTGTTTGTTTACATCTCACTCAACTCAGAAATGCGAGTCCAAGGGTCGTTGTCGACTCTGCGGTTCATCAAAGCATCATTCACTGCTTCACCAGGACACACCATCAGCGTCTGGAGCATGCAACATCGGTGTCACCTCTGATAACCCAGAACCATCACAGTATACTGAATCAGGTACCTCACTGAGCACTACTGCGCTTAGTGATTCCAAGGTTTTGTTAGGAACAGCAGTGTGTTTCCATTCTTGATTCACAGGGAAACCCACATGACTTAAGATTGGTCATTGATTCTGGGAGCCAGTTTTCCTTCTTGTCTAAACAAGTTGCGTCTCAACTGGCCTTAGATGTTCAAACATGTAATATTAACATAATGGGTATAGGGCAGACTCCCTTTACAGGACTGAAAGGGAAAACAACCTGTCGTTTAGTTTCACACCTGAACCCTGTTGAAGTAACAACTCAGGCTCTTGTAGTTGATGCGATTACATTTGACCTGCCCAGTTCTCCATTCCCTGCAAACCTTTGTACTCCATTTACCAATTATGAGCTAGCTGACACAACTTTCTGGGAACCAAGCTCAGTTGACTTTCTCCTAGGTTGTGACCTATTTGCTGAAATACTCACTGGTCAGGTAGTGTCTGTTGGTGATAATCTACCTAGGCTAATTGGAACAATCTTTGGATTTATTGTTGTAGGTAGAGTTGCTGATATTTCAGAGGCAAAAATCACTCATTCTCTTTGTGCTGTTGCTCATCGTCGCAAAACTGACTTGACTCCAGTTGATGACCTACGTCGTCTGTGGGAGTTGGAGGACCATCCTCAGTCTGAGATAACCAACCCGGATGATATTTATTGTGAAAATTATTTTATTAACACTTACTATCGCTTACCTACTGGCCGCTACGTGGTCAGGTTGCCCTTTAAGAAGTCAAAACCTTCATTTCCCTCGTCGAGGTGGACAGCTGTCAAACGCCTGTCTCATGTTGAAAGTAGACTTAGCCGAAGCCCAACTTTAAGAAAACTTTATTCTGAGTTCATGCACGAGTATGAGAGCTTAGGACACATGCAAATAACCATGTCTCCAGCGGAGTATCTAATACCGCATCACTGCGTTACTAAAGGAAGTGGGGATAGTATGAAGATACGTGTTGTGTTTGACGCCTCTGCTTCTACTAGCATAGGGTCTCTCAATGACCATCTTTATGTCGGCCCAAAGCTTCAGAACAACATATCCAACATTTTGCTGAATTTTCGTCGCCATAAAATAGTTTTTGTGGTAGATCTTGTCAAGATGTTTAGACAAGTCCTCATTCACCCTGATGACCGCTGCTACCAGCATATACTCTGGCGTGATGACCCCTCATTACCAGTATCTGAATATGAACTAAATACCATTTCTTATGGCCAAGCACCTGCTCCTTTCTTGGCACACCGGACCATAAAGCAGTTGATCAAAGATGAAGGTGCCAACTTCCCCTTGGCGGCTGCTGCTGTTGACAAAGACATGTACGTAGACGACCTGGCTACGGGAGAGTCCTCTCTATCAGCAGCAGTAGAACTTCAACAGCAGGTTATAGGTCTTATGGAGAAAGGCGAATTTCCTTTGAGCAAATGGGCTAGCAATGAGCCAGCTCTTTTAGAATCAGCTTCTGTTCAGGGCACTGACTGCTCTACGGGACCACGTAAAATTGAGAACCCTGATGACCGCACCCAGGTTAAAATCCTTGGCCTACAATGGGATCCATTGTCAGACAGCTTTGGCTTTGATGTGGGGTGTCCGGACCAGACCAACACTAAGCGGGCCATACTGGCTGCTGTTTCGAGAATTTATGATCCTCTAGGGTTTCTAGGGCCAATTGTTATTAGAGCCAAGTCTTTGATCCAGATGGCTTGGAAACTGGGTCTGGACTGGGACACACCTCTACCATCTCACCTACTTTCCAAATGGCAAGGTTTTGTGGACCAGCTTCCTCACATCTCGGACATCAAGATACCTCGTTGGATCTGCCCCGTGGACGCCGATGAATTTGAAATCCTTATCTTTGGAGACGCCTCTCAGATGGCTTACAGTGCTGCCGCGTATTTAAGAACAAGTGGAGGATCTCACGTAGCAGTTAATTTACTCTTATCTAAAACCAAGCTCGCCCCAATCAAAGTTGTGTCGATACCTCGCCTGGAGCTTTGCGCTGCTGTTCTTGTTACCAAGCTATTAGATTCTCTTTCTGACTTCTGCAGCAGACTCCCTAAAGCTCCTAGATTCTATTTTTTTACAGACTCTACAATAGTTTTGGGCTGGTTAAACACACCACCCTATCAACTTCAGACGTTTACAGCTCATCGCGTTACTCGTATACTCCAAACAACCCATGTAACCCAGTGGCATCATGTACGATCCGAGGAGAATCCGAGTGATCTAGGTTCGAGAGGAGTAGACGTTAACGATTTGGTGGAAAACACCCTCTGGTTTAATGGACCATCATGGGCAGTACAAGAACCTTCTCTATGGCCTACGCAACCTTCTTCCAATCTTGCTCATGATTTAGACTCCCTCCCTGAGAGGAAAACTCACTGCTTAATCTCATCTACACCAGTTGAATCTTATCTTTACCTACAGATCACCAAAGTAAAACGCTACCAGAGATTACTTTGGAGGTATGCTTGGGTTGCAAGGTTCTACAACAATACCAGACAACCCAAGTCTGCTCGTATTTTTCAACGCTGTGTAACTCTAGAGGAAATCAGACAGTCAGAAATATGGTGTATTAAGGTAGTTCAAACCTGCCAATTTGGTTCTGGCCGTGATCTCTCTTTAGCTACTCTTCCGAAATCACTTTCATCTCTTAATCCTTTTCTTGACAAAGATGGACTTGTCAGGGTAGGCGGGAGACTTACAAACTCTCCTCTCCCTTACAATTCTAAGCATCCTATAATTTTGCCAAAAGAGTCGCATTTGACGACCTTGGTCATCGAACATTACCATAGACTTCTCTTTCATGCGGGGCCAACCTTGCTCATCTCTACTATTAGAAGAAAATTCTGGATACCTGGCCTCCGTAATCAGGTTAGAAAATTCACACTTAACTGTCTGAAATGTAAACGGTTAAATGCAAAGCCTTGCCCACCTATTATGGCTGACCTGCCGATTGAAAGATTTATACAGGGAAGAGCTTTCACCGTAGTTGGTGTGGATTTTGCTGGGCCGTTTTTAATTAGGGACTCACTACGCAGAAAGGCCCAAACTTCTAAATGTTATATGTGCTTGTTCATCTGTTTAGGATCTCGTGCTATCCATCTAGAAGCTGTGTCGTCTATTAGCACCCCTGCTTTCTGTGCAGCTTTAGATAGGTTTTGTAGTCGACGAGGTCTTCCAAGCATTATCTTGTCCGACAATGGGACAAACTTTGTGTCGGGGCTGCAAATCAGCTTAAAGAGTGGTATAAATGGTTCAGTCAAGATGACACTCAACGTTACTTGACTAACTACAGCTACAAGCATCAGATTAAATGGAAGTTTAATCCAGCACATGCCCCTCATTTTGGAGGAGCGTGGGAAGCCGGTGTGCGTTCAGCCAAGAAGCTCTTAAGAGCCGTATATGGAGACGCATGCTTCACCTATGAAGAACTTGCCACTTTGCTTGCCAAAGTGGAAGCTATCCTTAACTCAAGACCCATCTGTCCACTTTCATCAGACCCGATGGATATTGACGCTCTCACTCCAGGACACTTAATCATTGGAGGGCCTATTATCTCTTACCCCGAACCTGACCTTACTGAATTAAAAGAAAACCGGTTGGACCGATGGCAACTCGTGCGTCAACGAACCCAACATTTTTGGAAAAGATGGAAAACGGAGTGTATCCATGAACTACAAGTTCGCTCAAAATGGACTAAACCTCAACTGAATCTCAAGCCAGGAGATCTTGTGCTAGTAGTTGGTGAGGATTCTAGTCGTAAGGACTGGCCTTTAGGTAGAATTCTCGAAGTATTTCCAGGTAAGGACGGATCTGTTCGGGTGGCTACTGTCAGCACCGGAAAATCTACCTTAAGACGACCTGCACACAAACTCATTTTACTTGTAGATTCTTTATTTTCCTGTGATACTCCTAATAACCAATCTAACCTTAACTCAACCTCCCTCCTAACGATCCATGATTTAAACTGGCGTTTAGGTAGGCGGGATGTTCGGGACTATAAGTCCCTCTTATCTGATTATTTATTTTTATTTATCTTTATTTATTATTATATGTTATTTGGTGATATAAATTAAATTTACCTGTTTTTTAGTTTAATTTTCTTATAACTAATTTTTTGTGTTGTTATCATTATCACTCTTATCAAACTATATGTTACGTATTCTTAACTTGTTTTCTATGTGAACGTTATGATTCACTTGTCACTTTACTTAACTTTAATTTAAAACTTTCAGAACTTCTAGATATTAATAATAAGTATTTTGTTTAAACTTAAATTTTTATTAATCTGTTAAATATCTTGTTATCTTGTTTACGTATCGTTCTGCCGGTATCGATATCTCGAACCTTTGAATGCTCCTACTGTACGACATCTCACCGCTGCAGCGCTTACACATCATGATGTTAAATGATGGATTCTAACTACGCTCCTACATCCAGCCGCTATACATCACTTAGCGATAGAACCATGTAAAGGAACACAATTCCATGCTTCCGTGCAAAACGGCATCTTGCCCTGTTGCTGTCTACGCTTAACCTTACGGTGCACCGGCAAGTCTGATTTTGGTCAGTAAATTAAAGTAGTTGTCATCCTGTTAAGTTCCAGTTTATGTAAGTCAAATCAAGTCAGTACGTCAGTCAGTCGTTGGAAATTAAGTGGCCTGTGTCTATGGTGTATACACGTCAAGTATCAAGCTGCGTTACGAGATCCGTGGTCGGTACGGTCGAGTCCGTTACGGTCGGGGAGCCGGTAACGAAATTTATGTTTAGTTTATGATTAATAATAATAATTTGTTTGTTCCTAATTGGCCAATTAGATGTTATTTAAGGTAACTATAAGTCTGTTTTATTCTTCGCTTAAATATATTAATTTGTTAAATGAAATGTATGGTCTCTGATCTCTATTACCTTTATTTCTATTTTATGCTAGTATCACGGCTAGGCCGTTACAGCATTATACATTACCAAAAACCAAAATTTAGGTCGATGAAATATAAATTTCGAGTAGGGTGTCGTTTTCTATGTATTTTTGGGCGCTGAATCGAATGAAAACCGGTCCGAAGTCGATACGACCACTTTAAGTTACCAAAAAGTCGAAAAAACCACAAAAATTATAGAAACCAAAATTACGGTGGTCCGCATGTCGGGCGAATTACCTTTGGATGCGAGCACTAAAACCCAGAGTACCTGGGTTCAAATTCTAGTAGGGACAGTAAGTTTAAATGCGCTAAAACCTTTAGAGATAACTAACTAACCTTAAAGATAAGTAACTAAGCTTTAAACTAGTGCAAATAATAGTGCGTACTTCTTATTTTAGAAGTACAACATGAAGTAATTACGCAGTTGTAGAACAACTGCGCATTTCCTTTGGAAAATACAGACAAAATGAGTTACGAGCAGTGCTTGACAATTGAGTAACTGCTTGGGTTCTAAAGCATGAACCGGAACCACGCTATGGACATGGTTCTTGCATAAGCAAGAAATGGGTTGTTTAGCACGGAAACACGCATTCTATATGAAATTCGCCCGACAGCGGACCACCGCGCCGGAATTATTTATTTAGTAGTTGTAAACTTATATAATGTAAAAGCACGGAAACACGCATCCAAAGGAAATTCGCTCGACATGCGGACCACCGCGCCAGAATTATTTATATAAGTGGCCATACTGCCATGATATAAACGAATTTTTAAATGTATTAGTAAAAAATAATATATAAACCAAGTAGGGAAACTCCTATACTAAACCGTGTAAAAAATCAGACATCCGTCATTAGCAGATGGCTGGCTCAAAAATAAAAAATCACTAAAATTGAAATAATTGCGTATAAGCCTTCTAGGATTTACCTTTTTTATGTTCTGTTTTATAGGCAGCACTGATAATTTAAGGTGAGTTTTAATTTTTATCGTGTTTTAGAACATTATTATGTACGTGCTAGTTTAAACATAGTATATTAAATTCTGAGACTGCAGTAAAGGTGCATCATACGTCTTTTAAGGCTTTGATAAATACACAGACGAAACTCTATTGCCTTGAATATAACTTAAAAATACAATTACTGGTTATATTCAAAATCTTAAGGTAACTATTTTTACATTATCAATAAAAATTAATATTTAAAGGAAAACTCCTATCCCTAGCAAAAATATAGAAACTTGAGTTATGCACTAAAAATATAAAAGTTCAATTGTGTAATTTGGTCGTGTTAAGTAATTTAAACAAACCTAGTATTTAAAGAATAACTTAAACCTCTAATGCATGTGACAAATATACATTTTTAACACAAATTATAAACATTTTATACTAAAAAAATATTGTCATTTACAAGGAAAAAAACAAGATGGCTGCACCCATAGGAAAATTTGAGCCAACTATCTAGTGGACAAAATATGAACTACATGCCATACCTGATAGAAATCGCTTTTGTTTCCCTACTTGGTTCATATATTACTTTAGTATTAAATAAAACTTTTTTATTTACCTCATGTTATAATTGTCAACCGATAAAATCGGAACAAATGCTGAAAGTAAATTTTTAACTACGCAAAAATGTCATTATTAAGTGTGGGTCATTATTGTGGGTTAAAGAAGTCACACATATTTAATAAAAAATGGGGATCGGGAATATTAATAAGGTCGATTTTCGTACATATTTTCATTTCGATGAAAGTAGTGTCCCATAGAATCGTCACACACACACACACAGATATATATTTATATATATATATATATATGTGTGTGTGTGTGTGTGTGTGTGTGTGTGTGTGTGTGTGTGTGTGTGTGTGTGTGTGTGTGTAATGTGTGCAATTCAGGTGAAAGCTTGGTTTTGGAAAAACATTAATTTTCCCTCTATACCTACGGTACAAATTATGTAAAGTAAAAGGAATACATTAAACAAAGAAATAAAGTAAGAAAAAAAATAAATCTTTAAACTAAACATAATAGAGACCACTTGAATCTAATAACTGTTTCTAAAGTCAATTTTCAACACATTTAGCAATATTATTAATTAAGACTGAGACCAGACGTTTCCCACGTATGTTTTATGTCTCTTTAATAGACTTGGTATAAAAGGATAAAGCAAATTAAAAAAGAAAAATAACCGGCAAACAATATTTAACATGTAAATCAAGAAGTATTTATAATATGAATGGATTTAAGTGAAAGGCTTTAAAGACTCGAGATAATAGAGCGGAGGAAAGGTAATAGAGCGCGCCTATCTGTTCCGGGCAAAGAAAAGGGAATCGCCACAAAAACTTAAGGACCTTTTGTAAATAAGAAGTGGGGTTTATTAATGGCTAGGAAAAACTCAGACCTAGAAGATAGAGATGTATTAGATTGTGGAGATATTTTATGAAGTGTTTTCCATAGGTAAGTTGACTCGAGGACATAAGAACAAAACAGAAAGACTAAAGGCAATATGTTAATAGGCGCCACATCAAGTCGACACATTGCAGCAACCTATTCTCAGCACCCCGCAACAATTCATTCTCTGACATCGAAAAATAAGAGAAGAACACAACAACAATTCTAAATTTAACAATAAAATATTTTCGCATCAAAACGTTTTTAAAACTCGGCAATAGCTCAGGGATTACTTTTTTCAAAAAGTCTATAGAGCTATTTAGTTTTGCCGAAAATTTGAAACACCACATTAAAACAATATTCATGTGGTTGGTTAAAACATGTGAAACTTAATAGCAGTAGTAGAAGTAGTTCTTAATAAACACTAATATCATTTATTTTACTTCATAATATAAAGAAAAATAAAATTCTGGAGCAATGATCTGCAAGCCAGGCGAATTTTCTTTGGAATGCTTGCTTTCTTTCGCACCAATCCACTTTTTCCTCATGCTTTCGGTGTATAGTTCACAGGCACGACAGTAACACTTTGACTTGTCAGTCAACTTGAAAGGATTTTTCAAAGAAAACACGCATTTTTAAACCATAGGTTGTTTAAAACTATCCTCGCCTTTGCATAATCGATAGTGTAACTTCATTTTAGATTGTCATACAAAACTCAGTTTATGCTAATCCAAACAATGATTTAGCGCATTTTCTATAGACATACCATGCAAATTAACACACAAGTAATAGTGCTACTGTTGTCCTATGTAGCTTAAACCAAAATCATGACCATTCAAGTTGGAGCGCAAGGAAGTAAGAATTCCAATGGAAATTCACCTGGCATGCGGACAACTGCGCCAGAATTAAAATTAAGTTTTGCTAAACGTAATTATTCATTGTTAAGGACCTCAAAAACGGAATTTGGCCATACTACGAAGTTCAACTCTCGCCATAACGCTTATCTAATTAGCGATTTTTTTCCCAAAGAATATTCAGTACAAGAAGAAGTATATTGTCTTTTTAGTGTGACGGTAGGATATGTGAGAGGCGCTCGGGAGCACAGTCGTTCCAACAATAAATTTGATCTAAGTAAACGAACCTCTCGTCC
This sequence comes from Microvelia longipes, assembly GCA_018340805.1. NCBI lineage: Eukaryota > Metazoa > Arthropoda > Insecta > Hemiptera > Veliidae > Microvelia > Microvelia longipes. Next base: position 43,610,554 of record JACMZG010000008.1, on the reverse strand, counting down.
ATAAAATTCAGTTTTCTCATAAAAAGCCGTAAACTTTGTCAGCAAGGAGGCTTAACCCAATGTTAAATACATCATAAATTGTGAAGATTCATTCGCCAGTTTCATCAATAAATCAAAAAATCAATCGGCCGTTACAAAGATTATACTTCATGGGCATGAGACGTTAAAATTCTTCCTACTTATAATTTCAAACTATCATTAATCATAATTTAACACACATTAGGTAAGTATTAATTTAAAAGCCCAGGGTACAGAGTGCCTCGTTACTTTTCCTACACAACTTTGGACTCGCTTCGCTCATCCTCAGGATGTCATGACAAAAATTTAAATTATGACAAATATTAAAATAATGTTTTGTTGTCAGGTTGGCAGCATTTACTTAGGTGCACCAGTCAACCGGCTTTCGTGTTATCAGTGGAATTACATTGTGTTTACGGCCCTGTGCTCTTCTATATATTGTATATTTTAAGATTAGATCTAAGCACAATCCTGATCAAGATAACTAGTCCTTTAACGTAGACATGTTAAAACGCTCTAGACAATCCTATTTCGAGGATTTTAACAAATTCGAATTTATTTAACAGTTCGAAATTTAAATTCGAAAAATCGGGTTTGAAATAGAATACATATCTCATAAAAATAATTGTCTACCCTCAAAACTAAATACACATCTAGATCATACTAGATGTGTAACTATAATCATACTTTCATCTAGAAATTAAAATGTTAATTTTTTATTTGTGGAAAATAATGCATTTTCCAGGAGTACTCAATAGTCAAAAAGTATGAGTTGAAAGTAACCTACGACCGTCTCCTGAGAGTGATATAAGTTTCACATGCACAAACATGCTGATAAATAATGTTTTGTTTGTAATGGAAAATGTTCGACCAATTATCTTTAATAGTGGTGAACATGTACGACTTTGAGGAGCTACTAAATACGCACGGGCAAAGCCACATAATTTTATTACAAACTATGAATTCTATATACCAAGGGAAATTTGGTAGAGTTACAGTATAGTGAAATAACGGACAGTGCGGGACAATTCTTTACTTGAGTTAAAAAAATAAGAAAGAATATTTCTGTTTCGCCTGAAAGTCTGTTGTATCACCGCATGATTTAGAATGAGCACCAGTGGAGTTGTTCATAATCAAAAGAACTAAGGACAGAGTCTCTCCTCACAACAATATTTTATTTAAACGCTTTCAACCTAGCATGAGGTCATCATCAGTGCCTGTACAACTAAAGTGCCTGTAGAAGTAAAAAGAATATAAAATATTATTAACAATTAAAAATAAAAATAAAAAAAAAATTATAACAGTAAAACAAAAATTGAGTCAATATGAATAAAAATCAAAATTGCCAGGGATAATATGAGGAAAAAACGGCTTAAGGTAAACAAAGATAACACAGTAGAACGTCCACACCTCTGTCGCGATTTACCAACATAGTCGATTAGAAAAAAGAAGAATAAGAAAACCACTAATTCTGCTGTTTGACCTTTGTTAACATTTAATATCTTTCTTTTAACTATTTTTTCTTTAAATTATCCCGGGCGATTTTAATTTTTATTCATATTTACTTAATATTTGCTTTACTGTTTTAACTTTGTTTTTATTTTTATTTTTAACTGTTTATAACATTTTATATTGTTTTTACATCTTTGCACAGGTACTGATGATGACATAATGTTAGGTTGAAGGCTCCCTAATTAAAGTATTATTTTGAGGAGGGACTCTTTTCTTCATTCCTTTACTTATAGTATCACCCTTTTACCAACAATTCCTCTGAATTTTGTGAAGGAAGACCTTAATTAACACAATAATAGCAACGTTTAATGCTTTGCTTGAGTAAAAAGGGGAAGCATGCTGTTGTTTATATATCCCTGTTGTTAGGGTAAAAAATAACTTGGTTTGATGTTCTTTTACGACCAACTACTTTCAAGCATCTAGTAATCCGTACTTTGACTCTATAGAACCTATAGAGGAACTTTACAACTGATCTAGACTAGGCACACCCACTAGTAACAGTTTAAAAGACAAAGAGAGAGAGAGAGAGAGCACTATCACAAGGACCCAAGTCGATGATATGTATCTTAGATGTTCAAAATGAACACTGAACAATGTTGCAAAGAAAGACTGTGTCGAACCTGTAAGACTATTGATGAAGGTATCTCGGACACACGAAACCCTCAAAACAATCTACCGCAAGTAGACGATTTAATAAATTAATATAGTTAAATATTTCATATACCAGTAGTCCTGGGATTCAGAAGAGGAGAATGAGGAGCCGGCGGAAGGTGAGATGGAGGAGTCGATCTTCCTTCTACTTTTATTCTACCTTCCCTTCCACAAGGAATACCTGAACAAAAAAATGAAATCTATTATATTGACCACCTATATAAGAGCTTCACAACGAAAAAGAGGCACCACAGTAAACATTTCACCAAATTAATAATGGATGTCACCTGAATTATCTGTTTTAGGTGTTTTTAAGTGTTTAAAAAAGTTGTCTGTCTGTATGTGCGTGTGTTTACATGAAATTGATATAACTTTTACTTTTCCTCGCCTATCACCGTAGTCATTAATTACATGTTATAATGTAATTAAATCTGCCTCCGTAGCCGCGGTCGTATAGTACTGGACTTCGGAACCGGAGGTCCGGTGTTCACAGCCCGGGCCATTCTCTCAGTTTTTATGAATAGAATTTTATGTAAAAAGATTTCTCCAACTTTAGCTTTACTTTGAGCATAGTAGATGAGACCCACCAGGGTGGTTCCCTTAGGGCGAATACCCTGAAGGGCTAAAAGGCCCTAAAACAGGCATTATTATTATTATTATTATAATGAAATTAAACACAAGACTCCTTGAGCCTCTTAGCCGCTCCGCGGCTATGGCACTTCGCACATCAAGACGCTACGCTATGTCGCTCGAAACACTATATGAAGATTTGGGATTTTTTTTAAATTTTTGAGGGGTAAATTTTCCCAGAGTATTTATGCTAGAGAGTTCAAACTTTGTACAAAAAACAGTCTATAGATGCAGTTGTGCTATCCGGAAAATATTTTTATTGACGTTACTAACCCGCAATAACGACTAAAAAACATTTGAAAAATCATAAAACACGGAAACAAGATGTGATCAGATTGACATTTGGCACACATCTACTCATGTATAATACAAATATATGAGCAAAATTTCATTTCATTATCAGCATTAGTTTAATTGACTTGAGTAGTTTTTTTTAAAAAAATTGTAAAAAATCGGAAAATTATCCAATTGAGTTGAAATTAGGTACAAGTGCATACCATTACATAATAAATAAATAAACTAATTTTGGTTTTTATATCTAAAATTTTAATACCTTTAATTTTAAATAATAATAATATCTATAATTTTCGTTGCATTATAAAAGTTAAGCAGCATCGAGCGTGATCAGATGTATGACCGCTGGGTATAAAACGGATGTTATACTATTAGAGGGCGTGCAAAGCAAGTTCCAGGACATGTTTTAGTATAAATTTAACGACTTGTATATTCTGAGAGCGAGGAAAGCAAATCTGAAGCAGAAAGGATGATTGCAGCGAATCCGATGTGATGAGGAAAAGTTCCGAGGTACCCCGTACCCGATTTTTTTAATAATAGATTTGAACATTTTCTTATGAAGTGGCAGTATATTACTTAGATAAACTAATAATTTGACTAACCGTACAGAATAACAACGCTGGTTTGCGGACAAGAAGTCTCATGTTTTCTTACAACATTTAAAAAGATTTAAATTTAATCTTTTCTGCAAAAAGTCCATTGCAGGCTATTCCTAAATAATGTTTGATTTCTAAATAATATTGATTCTACAGGCTATTCCTAAATAATGTTTGATTTCTAAATAATATTGATTTCTACAGGCTATTCCTAAATAATGTTTGATTTCTAAAATATTGATTTCTATACAGGAAATAAATTCTAATAATATTGATTTCTACAGGCCCTATATTCCTAAATAATGTTTGATTTCTAAATAATATTGATTTCTATACAGGCTATCCTAAATAATGTTTGATTTCTAAATAATATTGATTTCCTAAAATGTTTGATTTCTAAATAATATTGATTCCTAAATAATGGATTTCTACTACAGGCTATTCCTAATAATAATAGTTTAGACATATTTTCATATTAATATTTCTATTAAAACATAGTTTTACAAATTAAGAAAAATTAAATTAAAAATAATCTTTACTTTTCTAATTAAAGAAGAAAATTATTCATTAAAATATTTTTTATCAATTTAATTGATTAAATTAATTCTTTTGAGAGGCCGACAGAAGTTAAAACTGATTATAAAACAGAGACTAGGAAAAAATCGCGTGTTAATATTAAAGCTTTTTCTTATATAATTGAGTATTATAATTGATAATGGTTTAAAAAGAAAGCGCAGGGAATGAAGCAGACGGCTATAACTATTTTTACAAATAAAAGGACATACATATTTAAAAGTCGTTAATAAAAAGTAATATGGGTGTGGGTGATATGCGTGTGTGGAATGCGCAGAAAAGGGACGGTACGAACAAGGAATTAGCCCGTACGTAATTAAAGTAGGGGTGCTTAGAGTATAACACGTATAATGCACACTTATAATAATACAAAACTATTGAAATGTTACATTAAGTTGGAGTCGATGTTAATGAAAATTAAACGGTAAGAGAGATCATGTAATATGGATTGTTTTAAGGTACAGAAGGTAATAAGGTACAGAGTTATAGCTTCTTTGGGTTTTACTTAAATAACCCTTTCGCCTCTTGTTGAAATTCTCTTTTCAGAGTGAATCTCCCAGTCGGCGTCCTTCTCAAAGATATTTTACAGAAAAAAAGAGTACAGTAATATTCTACCAGAAATACTATTACGGTTTAATTTCAATTTATTCATGAAGGAATAATTTATTTCGAGACAGAGGAAAACTAATAGCACCCGTAGTTAAAGACATTGGAATCTGCACATGTGAAGGTGACAAGTAAGCACTTAAAGGTGACGAGTTGAAGTGACACACTTGAAGGTGACAAAAAAGTACTTAAAGGTGACGAGTAAGCACTTGAAGGTGACAAGAAAGCACTTGAAGGTGACAAGAAAGCACTTGAAAGTGACGAGTAAGCACTTGAAGGTGACGAGTAAGCACTTGAAGGTGACGAGAAAGCACAGTTCAGTAAGTGAATGGTATGAGTAGAGTTTAAACCACCAGAGCTATCTTTTACTAAACTTACTATGCAAACAATTCATCTTCACTGAATACTACCTTTATCCACAACACGTATTCCATATATATTTAAAAAAAATATATATTTCACTTTATTAATTTCAATAATAAGTGAAATATTTGAACGAAACTAAAGAAAACAAACAGTCTTTTAAAACCACAGTTTCTTCACCCAACTTAAAACACCTGTAAGTTTAATAATTCGAACGTAAAACTTAATATTGATAGCTCAACATACAACATTCTATAAAACGAAAATAAGCTTAATTTATCACAAATCTGACTAATTAAAGAAAAATGTGAAAAAAACTAACGCAACTCAAACCTCTCCCATAAGAAACAATGATAAGGAAACTTGTTAGTGATCCGATGTCCATTTCAACAGAAAGAAATTATTTTCCTTCTGTAAAATTCTCCTAGAATTTTCAATTTTCAAATCTAGAAAAATTATTTTTCTATATGTTTAGTACATTTTTGTCTTTATGAACAGAGTTATATATATATAATATATATATATATATATATATATATATATATATATATATATATATATATATATATATATATATATATATATATTTCTCAACTACGGTCATACAATCACAACCTCATAAGCTTCATTTTCATGATGCAAAATCACATCACTAAAAACCCATAATGATGCTATATTTAGATAACTGATTGTTATAAGGTTTTCATAATGTACTACTAATCAATGACTATATTGATTAACCTTGTTCTCAAAGAGTGCAATGATCTAGAATAAGATGAATATTTAATGTCACTATATACAGGAAGATAGAATAGTCTCCGCACGCGACTAGAATTCTCCAGTACATCACAAGCTATCTGAATTAAATATAAACAGAAACGATGAATTTCAATATACATATATCAGTACGTTTCTTTATTTAATTGTTCATTTTTACTTTTCGTCTTCTGCTACTGTACGTAAATACTGCCCGCTTACGTATTGGTATTTAGGTAAAGTATTCTCCCTAAAAATAAGAAACCAAAGTATCATTACTAATCATTAGAATTATCCGTTTTAGGCACTTTTAATTAATTTGTTAGGCACAAATAGAAATTTCAAAAAAAAAAAACTTTTTATAATATTAAAAAATTATTAATTAATAACCCATTAATATTGAAGGTTTTTTATAGGTATTACCTATTTATTTATTCTATTTCGTTATTTAGCGTTCTTACTAAATTAAATATACTATAATTAAATGTATTATACTACATTATACATATAATAGATACAAAAATAAAGTATTTACTTAGGATTTGCGATGAAAAAACCTAATGTTATTTATAGAGGTTGTCTACCAAAACCTATTTAATAATTACAAATACACGTATTTCTTTTGATAATACATAAGCCTGAAATTAACTTCTTAAAATTAAGTTTTATAGTTTTTTAATAATTAAATATGTTCTGTGATTAAATGTTTAAATAGTTAAAATTGTCCTTTATTTTTAGGGGTATATACACCCCTTTGGAGTCGTGGTTGATGTTGGACAAGAAATTTTCTTTACTATTTGTAGTTGGTTACACTATAAAAAGAAAAATGATTTTTCATAAGGTATATAAGTGTTACTATATGTTAGAAGGTACATGAACATAAATTGTACATGTTTTGGCGAAGGGTTAAAACAGGTAAACAATTTAAAAATAATCTATCCCTTTTCTTTTCCTTCTATTTCACTCTTACACTAAGGTACATGAACTTTGATGTAGGTCAAGAAAATATCACCAGGTACCTGTATCTTACGACACATAGAATCAGGGTAATGCCAGGAGACTTAGGTAAGGGTAATCCGTAAATATCTAATCTGCGTAGTTCCTCTTCCCATTATATACACTTGGTGTGACGATCCATCCAACAATAAACACAACCATGACTTGACTATAGGTAACATAAAATGATATTGTTCTACAACTTAGCATTTTTTATTTCATTTCATGAATTTTCTTGAAAAAAGATTCACTAGTGAGAAGGCTCGTGAGATTGAGGGAGGACCTGGGAGTGTGTCCAAAATCCGATTCAGAGATTTTGGGATACTTTATATATATATATATATATATATATATATATATATATATATATATATATTATATATATATATATATATATATATTAGCGGATTTTTTAAACACGTTATCTTTCGAACGGATTTCTGTTTTTATCGAACTTGGTACAAAAATTCAACCTTGGGAAGAGCACAATCCCCATTGAAAACCAGGTTGTTGTGACGTTGCTGAGTCAGCAAAATTATCAAAAAATCGTAAAAATTCAAATTTAATATTTTACGCCGCGAAGAAGGTCCTTGTTTATGTTTTTGGAGCGAAACCAAAATAACGGTCAGTAAAAAAAAATTTTCGTTTAGGTTATCGTTTTCGATATTTTTTGGTGTGCTGAATCTAACAAAACCGGTCCGGAGTCGATAAGACTACTCAAAGTTAGAGTTCCCATTTTTTTACTGTCGTTTTAATGTCAGTATTGAAGTTAATAACTTAAAAATAATTCTGGCGTGGAGGTCCGAAAGCTGGGCGAATTTTTTGTTAAAATGCCCGCTTTCTTGTTTACCAATCAAATTTTTGCTTAATTTTTCGATATACATTAAATATCCAGAGCGGTAGCGTCACAACTTATTTAATTTCTTTTAAAGTAAATGCGCTTAAAAGTGCATTTATATGATTTAAAGTGCATTTATATGAATTATAGTGCATTTATATCAGCGAATTATATATGAATAAAAGAAATACTAAGTAATTGAAACGTCGCATGCATGCCAACAAAGGAAAAAATATATTACTGATATTATTATACAGGGTAAAAAATTCATTCAGTCGTAATAAACTAAATAAAACAAAAAAATCATGTAAAAATGTCTATTTCGTTATAGTGTTATTTTTCTGTAGCAAAACTTTTGAATCTAAAAGGAACAAAATAATCTAAAACATTTCTATCAGAAGATAAAAGGAAAGAATTTATCAAGATTTTATCATAACTATATAAAATACCGTTGAGTATCAAGTCAAAGCAATAAAACTGACAAGAAAGAGCTAAATAAAATAATCAAGGAGAAAAGGTAAACAATAGTTAAAGGTTTTTGGCACCGATCAATCAGAGTGAAGCACAGTTTGAGGCTGGATCCATAGGCTCAAGCATTACTAGCTTTGTATAAACCGGCAAAGTTCAAAGAAAATTTATATACAGACTCCACTCACGAAGGCAAGTCAGGCAAGCTTCTTAAAGAATTCAAGAATCTATTATTTAACTTAAGAAGGCAAACAAATCTTTGAGGGTTTCAGTAGTCTATTGTATTGGCTTGTGGTATCAAGAAAAATAGGACTAAACGCTGAAGGTATACTCAACCTAAATACTTACTCGTAAAGGATTCAGAGGACAAATTGGTTTCTACTACTGTTGCTTTATTATCACATAAAAAAGCTAAGTTCTAGCTAGTTTCAATTAGGCAAAGCGATTGTGAAGAGCACATAATAGATGAAACAGAATAAAACTGAATTCTGGTCAAATAATTTTAAATAAATACTCTAAATTAAATCTTAAAAAAACACATGCACGTAAAAAAGAGCCAAGCCTAGCTTAAAAAGTTGTGAGATCATTGAATAAGCCAAGTCGTAGGTTCCCAATAATGCTTGTAAATATATAAGATCTTGGCGGTTTCACTTTGTGATTTGGACATTATCCAGCTTAAGGTGTGGTACTGAACATCTTGTATAGATGTAGACATACACTATAATAATATATTTAGCCTATTTAATAAGGTTATTATGCATTTCTGTGTGTGCTGCGTAATGGCCAAGTCACAAAGTAAAACCGCTAAGACCTCATATATTTATTATTGGGAACCTACGTCTAGTCTTATTCATTGGTCACACACTTTTTAAGCTTGACTTGGCTCTTTTTTTACACACATGTGTTTTATATTGGGATTTCAATTCCTTTTGTGTCAACACGCCAAGAAATATTATTAATTTATTAATTAGTTACAGCATCTGCATATAACACCACTTATTTATTACTTAAACAGTGACATTTTCTTTAATTAAACAATACATAAATTGCAAACTTTATGTTCTGTTAAAATAAAACTCGATATTCTTTTTTTTTTTTTTTTTTTTTTTTTTTTTTTAACATATTTTATTGAGTAATACAACAACAATTATGATTGTTACAAGTATTAGAGTTGAATGGTTACGATATATATATTGGTTTCGATATTCTACTTGAAAAAATGTGACTCATTTTGTACTATTTTAAACTAAATTTTTCTACAAGTATACCTTCAATTATGAAGAAAAAACATTATCTGCCTATCCAGAGTGGAGCCATCATATGATAGCGCATGCTTAAAATTCTATAAAATCGCACAAACTTCAGTTATCTTGGAATAAGTGGATCCCTGTGAGTCAAGTACAAAACACGAAGAGAACATTTTTAAAGCTGATACAATTACAAATAAAACGAGTGTTTAATCATCAAAATCGGATATCTAAAATAAAAGTTAAAGCTTTTTCAAAAACACCAAAAATGGTTAATTTATGCGAAGTCAGCGTATTTATTAGAAAAAAAATTGGCTTAATGTGCAATTCTTTGGCCATTTAAGTTTAGTTGTAGTTATCCGATTTTTATGAAAAAACACTTATTTCATGATTTGCACACGACCAACAGGGAAAAACTTATTGCAAGAAAACTGGAATTTGTGCGATTTTCTATAATTTAGATCATGCGCAATCATATAAGCATAGCTCTAGTCTGGATAGGCACACTATCTTTTCCTTTATAATTTATGGCATAATTTCAGAAAAATTTGGTTTGAAGTAGTACAAAATGAGTCACATTTTTAGGCCTGCCTCTTGGACAATAATACTTTATAAAAGAGTACATTTTGAGGGCTTAGTATTTTGTTAGATTTTGAATTATGGCCAAAATAATTCACAAATCATTTCCTCTCGGACAACAGAGTACTATATTGCTAGAATAGTAAATTATTATTTGCTCATAATATTAAATATAATTGTCCGCAGTTGCTTATTTTGTTGAAGCACGACACTGAGTCAGAATCCACAATAGATCCAGAAAGTTTTGCCGCATAGGCTTTTTCCTTCTATTTTGGTGGCTCTAGAGCTTTTTCTGGAAGTTGGGCCCTAGACAGCCTGATGCCAGACCTGAATTATGGTCTTTATTTTATTTTTATTTAATTTTACCTTTTATTTTATTTTTAAGACGGTCATCGAATATTCTAGGACGAGCAATGCCCCATTTGCCTTTTCCTAGAATATATCTCGGAATTTAAAAAAGTAAATTGACCAACAAATATGTAAGTTACAGAAATGACACCAACATAGAACGGTAATATTTAAAGAATAGGTAAAGGCAACTGTTCTTATTAATGTCAAACATAATTAAACTATAAAATAAAATTAATAAAATATTCGTGTTTTAAACATTTTTATTCAAAAGTATACCTTCATGAATAAATAAACAAGCCTGTTATAAATAAAACTTAAATACACAGATAATATCAAATTAAATATAATAAATAGCATACAATATATAGTTTTATTTCGGCAATTGCCAAGATTCCTTATACGTTTTAAAAGGTTTTTAAAACATAATATTTTTTAAGGAGCATTACATAGATTTAATAATCCGTTTGACATTTTTTTAAAAATATTGTGCATTATTTACAACACAACTTCTCTTTATGATTAGCGATCATCATAATAAAAATATAAAAACTATATTGAGTAGAAACAGCTAACAGAATAAACAGTCACTGATAATTAATTTAATCAAGAAGAGACGAGAAGACGGAGAGAACTCAATATTTTTTATACTTACCAGACCACACGCGTAAAATACTGGACGCTCTGACTTTAGGTATAAGAAAAGAATGTATGGAAACGCACGAAACTACTCAAAGAAGAATAAGTCGAGATGAGTTTGACCGATGCAGTACACTGTGTTCATACGAGGAGTTAATTGTTATTCTTAACTTGTAGTGACTCGTGCAAAGATTTTACTCCCTAGTTTGGACTAGGATTTTTTCGCAGGGTCACCATCTGTCCACTTGACGAACTAACATGCACTATGAAAAACTGTAAATCAACCGAGACCGGTCTCCCTGGATGTTTCTTAACCATGTCGACTTAATAAGAAACAGACATGTTTATAAGAATTATCTACTACGTTTAATAACTACAAATAAACAAAGTTATACGTACAAATAGAAGAAAAGTAATAAAATAGATTGATAACCATCATCAAACACAAACCGCTACAATAATGACGGTTATATATTAGTTGATCCTTACTATTAAGTTACACCAAAATGATAATTTAAAGATCAGTGGAAAGAAACTACCTTCTCAGAATAATAACTGACCTAAATTAACTCGATAGTAGGTATTTTACTCACATACCTATATAACAATATACAACTAAACATTGACACACTAGATTTTCAAAAATAAATAATTAGAAAGTTAATAAAAAACTTTTACACATGTAAGTATTGGGATTGATTTACCTGATTCCGAGGGGTCTAAAGGAGGAGGAGAGGCTGAAGAACTGGAATCAGCAGGGCTAGCAGGTTCTGAACAGCCAGGCGACCTCAGTCCTTCCTAGTCAAACAATAAAAATACTCTATTATTTTTAAAAAATCTTTAAAAAAATAGATACATGAGATATCAAATAAAAAAAATATCCAAAAAGGCCGCCACATTTTTTATTATGAAAACATATTAAATAAAATGAAATGCCCGTTTTAGGGCCTTTCGGCTTATCAGGGTATTCACCCTGCGGGAACAACCTCAGGTGGGTTGCATCTATTACACTCTAAGAATTAATTAAAGTTGGAGAAATCTTTTTAATACAAATAAATTTCATAACATCTTAGAGCATAGCCCGGGCTGCGAACCCTGGACCTCCGATGCCGAAATCGAACGCCTTTTTGATCACGACCACGGAGGCAGATTATGAAAAAATATTAATAATTAATAATGTTCGGATATTTTCTCATTATATATACGCTTATTATTATTATATACTATAATATTAAATCTATACTATACGCTTCTCTGAACTATACTATTCATTTAAAAAGTGGCATTTCAAAGTTAATCAACTAAAAAATTTTAATAAGTTTCACAAAAATATTAGGACACTAAGTTTGATGTGAATCACAAATAATATGAAATGGAGTTTAACTAAACCATAGCAAGCAATGTAACTCTCTTTT
>JACMZG010000008.1:43420525-43593025 GCA_018340805.1 Microvelia longipes | reverse complement strand
TTGGTTATACAAAGCTATGCACGATATTATTTTGCACTAAATAAAACTCAGTTTATGCTTAGTTATCACTAAGAATAAAAAAGAAAAAGAAAAAGTTAAGTAACGAGTAGTAATGCAACTACTCAAATTATAGAGCACAAATAGCAAAATTCACCATATATGGATTGTTATGCGAAGAAGCAAATTTATTCGGCTTTTTTGATCTTAAAATTGACGAAAAAGCCTTATAACCTTTGACCCTTGGTCCTAGTTTTAAATTTAACAATATTGAACAAGTTGAATAAATTATCTATACTAAAATAATTTTTCCTTAAGCCTGTCTGTAACACATTGAGAATGTCATTATTTTCAACCCAGGTTTGCAAGCGCTCTAAAATGAGTGCTGTGTATATATTAAGAAAGACTTCAGGAAATTATATCCCTCGGTAATTAGTACCTCAGAGGGGTCACTATTCTTATTCAGAGGAAAATAATAGATCTTGCCATTGTTTTTGGTATTTTCTCTCCATTGCACATTCTATTAAAATTTTAAGAATACTATTTAGAAATGGCTCTGGATTTATTTTTATAAAATTCATAGACCATTTTATCAAGCCCTAGTGCTTTATTGTTCTTAGCTTGTTTTAGAACAATTTTTTGTTCTACAAAGTTAAAAGGCTTATTCAGATATTTATTTGTAATTAAAAACATAGGAAATACTACTACTCAAGAGAGAGGGTTAGAAAGATTCCGGAAATAGTCAAACCACACGTTTGGCTCAAAGTAAGAGATAGACGTAATATTTTTCTTCCTAAATGTGTCAACTAATTTCCAGAACTCTTCTGAACCCCACACTTCTGAGAGTTTATATATATATATAATATATATATATATATATATATATTATATATATATATATATATATATATATATATATATATATATACTCTTATTCCGAAAATCCCCTCGTTTCAAAAAAAAAACACCTTCCTCCATTCTTCTCTGCACTACCTTAATCTCATAATCTCGTTTTTTCTTTGAAAATTCGCTAAAACCAATCTTTTTATGATAATTTATGAAAGGTAGTTGATTAAAACGTCATTTTAAATTTATGTAAAATTCAATAAGTACTTTCACTCATATGACTTGATCTTTATTCTCATATGTTTATACAAGAATAGTAACAAGTATATACAGAAAGAAGTTATATAAAGTAATTTAAACAGTTCGCAACAGTACCTGTGTAAAAATAAGAAAATTAAAAAAAAAATTATACCGTACATAATAAACAAACAAAAAAGCTTATATCATTTGATACTACCGAGTTTTGCAAAACATGAATAGTTGACACAATATAATTGTGCGAGAGACACCTAGGAAATGTAACAAGCAAAATGCAATGCTACATCTGGAAACTGTTCCATCATTCGACATTCGTCATCATTGATGGCTCGACATAATGTCAAACAAAAAAGCATTAATAAATAGGAAGCAAACATTAAAAAAAGTAAGCATAGCCAACAGTATAGTTTTCTGATAATAAATGCGACCATTCGGTTGATGAATGTATCGCTTGGCCAAAAAGCTTTAGGAGTATTGTGTTCAAATCAAGTTCAAATTTAGGTGCATCGTGTAATTTGTCGATCCCCACAAGGCTTTAACGTCCATTAAGTTTCCTTATTAGTGTAAGGAAACGTCATATTCGTCATTCTCATTCGCTATATCACCCAAGATATACATACAGAGCGCTTTCAACCTACAAAGAGGCCATCATCAGTGCAAAACCTACAAACAAGTACAACAGAATAAAAAACCAAAATAAAATAATAAGAAAAAAACAAATTATGATGCTAATAATTAATCACAAAAAAAGTAAATAAGTAACCTAAGTAGTATACATTTATTAGATTACTTATTTACTTTGTATCATAATTTGTTTTTTCACATTATTTTATTTTGGTTTTTTATTCTGTTGTACTTGTTTGTAGGTTTTGCACTGATGATGGCCTCTTCGTAGGTTGAAAACGCTTTATCAATAAATTTTTGTTTTGTGGAGAGACTTCGTAATTTTCATTAATTATATGCAAGCATATGTTTATTCTACAACTCGCTAAAACGTATCAATACCAATAATTCATCATGATGAGTCGTGTATGGAACATGACCTCTACAGGTTTACAACATTACATAATATACAATTTATTGAAACATCACTCACTCAGAGGAAAGCATGGCACGGTGATGACATCTCTGTCAAATCATTAATTTCATTCTAATCATCTTACTGTCGTTGTACACGCAAGTTTACTTTCGAAAACAACTTAATATTATTTCAAAAATACAACTTCGTATTATATTTTGTTTTTATGATGAAATGAAATCGACATAACATTTTCCCTGCGTCTTAAGAAGAGAAGAAGTAAATCCTAAATACTCCCGAATTTAAATAATTATTATTTTATAAACTAATTTAAGGGTTAATTAAAAAATTATTATTTGTATAGCTACATTTAAAGTAAGCAATAATAATAATTAATTTAATTTAATTTAAAAACACACAACTTGCATAGATTGATCAAACTTGTTCAACCTTTCTCGTTACAAATTTAAAAATAATCAAATTATAATGACCTGAATAAATATAACTATCTATACACTTATATTTAATTGACATACAGGTAATAACACTAATTGAACCCAATTAATGCTATGAAGAGCTGAAATCGATTAAAACAAATGTTATAAATTTCATATAAGTGTTATAGCAAAGCGTAGGTGTAGAATTATATCGACATGGTGGTAAAAATAAAAAGTTTTTTCAAACAAACATATATAAATCTGACCAACACGTGAATAACGTCAAGTTTAGTAAGATAAAGATTTAAATTCACAGAGGAAATAAAACTAGAAATGGAAATAATTCTAACAGTTAAAACACTTCTCAAGAGATTTCATCTGTATTTATTTATTTAATCAACGAGTTGTAGATACCCGCACACTTCTGGTTTAAACTGATAGAAATAGCTTGGAATGCCGATGCAACAAATTGATTCAGTTAGCTTCATCTTCTATGGATTCTGGATCAGTCCTTATTTTCATAAAAAGAAAATAAACATTGATATTGAGCTTTAACTATCTATGCATATCTCAAAAACAAATAAATTACAGTAAAATTTTTTATAAAAAATTCAGTATGACCTAATGCAACTAAAATTAATCATTTTTATTAAGGATCTTGAAAAAAGGGGATGGAGCGCTAAGTCGATATGCAGTATAAATACGGGCCTTCGGCCCGTGGCCGCTACGCGGACTCGGCGCTTCGCGCCTCGTCCGCTCCGCGGCGTCGGCCCGGGGGCCTCCCAGTGACCGCTTCGCGGCCACATTGTTGTTGTTTTGTATTAATGTATGGTTTCACTATCGTTTCTTGTTACATGGCATTTTGCCACGTATTTAGCGAATTTTCACAGACTCGTTTCACAGGCCCGCTTCGCGGGCCTGAGAGACTTTCTCATAAATTTGATTTTGAGAGGAAAAAATCCACACGTTGCAACTGTTAAAGTAACCTTGTATATAGGGTAAGAAAAGATTATAGTTTCATCTTTCATCAGCTTTAGTTATCGTCCACTATACAAAAGGGTATAAACTTTAACTTACGTTTATGATTGTTTATAGAATTTAAAGAAAAATGTCAAATTTTGTTTTGTAAACAAACTGTTTATTTGAGTAAAATCTTAAGTTTGAAAAAAATATATTCATGATTATTCAAAATAAAAATACCGTTTGCGTCACTTAGGATTGTCCGATTGAGCTGATACTGGTCGCATTCGTTTTAGAATAACTTCGACCATATAAAGACTACTTCGATGTTCTTCCTCTTTACGGGTCTGCTTAGCTCGGCGTGGTTCAGTGGAAGCCATTTTTGCCCTGTCTCTCTGGGACAGTAGGCTTACCATGATGGAGCAAGAGGTAGAGGTCTCTCTTCTATACTATACCCCCACCCTCTAACACTACTGAACCCAACAGATATCGTACGAGTCTTTAACCTAGACGTATACATATATACAAGATTATATATATGTATACCGATTGCGCCATTTATGATGGTTCGATTGAGCTGAAATTGGTCTTAATCGATTCAGCTAGCCGTCTACCTAAATACTAGATACCTTGTTTTAAAGCCATTTTAAGTTTCAAAAAATTTTTTTATTCATGACGTCATAACTTTGGTTGATGACGTCATAATGTTTTTATAAACAATAGGCCTCGTAAACCTCCTCATGGGCGTAACATCTCGCGATTTGCAAAGTTTCGTTTCAATTTGAGAACGCCTTCGAGAGTTATCGTTCGCCATACGAAAGGGTAGAAACTCTTACATACATATTATATATATATATATATATATATATATATATATATATATATATATATATATATATATATATATATATATATATATATATTATAGTATGTAAGAGTTTCTACCCTTTCGTATGGACAGTAGGCCTCCAACAGAGGCCTTTTTACTTTGTTTTTAATTCATTTTTATGACAAATTATTTTAAATTAATGGACTTAGTTTTTGTTTTCCTAGGAACAAGGTTTGTGGCGGTCTTGTTGTGGCATCTTAGGTCGGGGGGGGGGTTTTATTATTTATTATTTTTTTATTATCATTCTTAATTCATTATTTTTTATTTATTTATTTAATTTTTATTTTTATTTATATATATATACATTTTTTTTTATTATCCTTTGGGTTTATATATGTTGGCTACATTGATTTGAGGTTATTTTAAGTTTTGCCAATGCCTCCTGTGTCTTGGATATAGAAGGCCTTGTCATACACTTCTTCTTAGTTTAGTTTCATGTTGTCATTTCTATTTTAACCTTCGTTGACTGTACTTCTTCTGCTTTTATATTGTGACTTTTTTCATTTTTTAACTTTTATCATGTTTATTAGTTTGTACCTTTAATGTTTTTAACTTTTACTTTGTTTTTAATTCATTTTTATGACAAATTATTTTAAATTAATGGACTTAGTTTTTATATTTTTTTTTAAACTTTTATTTTAAATTTTGCATGGGTCTCCTGGCCCATAGTAGATGAAGACTGTGATTATTTCGTAAGTAAAATGTTTATTTTATTTTATATAAAAATTTAAATTAAGTTCTCTAATTTCTTGGTTTATTTTTGTTATTGCTCATTCTTATTTAATTTATCTATTTTTCATTTTACACTATCTAAATAGATTGATGTTATCTTGTGTTGCAAAGGGCCCTGATGAAGAATTTGTAGTTAAATTCGAAACGTTGGCGAGAAATAAATATATAGTTTTCATGTAAAGCTGTGTTTTTATTCAAACCTTATCCCGAGATTGGTGGAGACGCGTATATATATATATATATATATATATATATATATATATTATATATATATATATATATATATATTTATATATATATATACATATATATATATATAAACTTTTTTCGGACATATATTTTTGTTATCAGGAAGCCAATAGGAACCGATTCCACTCACTCCCACCCTCAACTTCCGTCATCCGAACAACCTCATAAGCGTCATTTTCATTATGAAAATTCGCTAAAAATGACGCCATTGAAGATATAAAGTAGAGAAGAATCCATCACTTACAATAATTACATTAACTGCACAGGTTTTAAATTAAGTGACAAACATAGCTTCTGACGAAAGATTTTCAATTATAGGTTATACAGGGACAGTGTAAAGCAATATACATTATTTTGCTTGTTACCTCGTCTAGTCTTAATATTGTTATTAAACATAATAATGGTTGAGCATTTAAATGTTTTATTTGCCCTAAAGTGTTCAACCCATCTTATCCTTCTTACATAACCTGCGTTTCTCGCCTGTAGCTATAACCATGCTAAGGAAGGTAAGTTTGCTCCTATTTCTCTATCTAAAGCAACGTTCATGGGATCAATTAATCCTCTTTACTCAAGGTCCTTGATTTTTATTGTTTTCTTTATTTAAGCAAATTCCCAAGGGAAAAATGAGCTATATTAATGTTTTAATGTGGTGCTGTACAGTTAAAATTGCTGCTTTAATTATTATCACCTATCCCCCCCCCCCATAAATGCATACAAATTTCGTCAATAAGATTTAAATTTTGCTACAATACTATTAGTAGCACATAACATTAGTTGTACAAGTTAAATATATCTTTCTTACAAAGTTTATCTTAACCTTACTTTTTAAGTATACATATAATGAACTGTTATAATTACATATTTAGATCCTAAGGTTTAGCATAACTAAAATAATGACGTCAAAATGAAATCAGAGAATATTTTATGCGCTACTTTATTTTCCAAATGGTTTGACCAAATTAAGGAAAACACCTGATTATACGCGTGGGTTATAATACATCCCACAACATATTTAGTCAAATAATATATTTTCACATTTAGTCCAATTTTTATTCACTGACCAAGCTATTGTTATAACCAGTAACAAAAATATTAACATGTAAAAAACACAATTGTGTAATAAAAGTTAAACGAGCATGATATAAGCTAAGTCAAGAATTCTCAATAAATCAAGTAAAGCACTGAACATATTATTTCAGTCACTACGCGGTTTCAAGATAATCATTGATGAACATTATTATTAAATATTAATTTAATAATAACGATAAAAAATAATTAGGTAACTGCATATATAATCAAATGATTCCATCATTAATCTTTTAAACAACAAGATTTAAATCTAACAATATTTAAATATTTTAGGCTTATTAATCTCTAAGCAAAATCCTTTACTATTTTTGTTTTCCAATCCTTTCCTCGGTAGCACTAGTTATTTATTATAATTGAACCATTATTACACTAACTTGAATATAATTAAAACAATATTTAGTAAGAGTTGTCTTGAATTGACTTCATAATAATTATCACAACATATTGGTGAGATGTAGATTACTAAGCTTGAATCTGAGTCAGATTCCAAGATCTAAACGAATGAACATCTCCTGCTTATAAATATACAGACCTGGACTGTTCGCGACAATAACTTCAAAATACGGTTGTACTAGTTAAATCAAGTTAATACGTTGATAATTGTAAATTATGAGGTATTATAATGAAATATTATAAAATTTGGTGATCTTTACTAACAGCCAAAAAAATCAAAAATTAATAATAAGAAAGCTTTTCCAAAGATTATAAAGATTGATACATATTAAACGTATAAAGACCAGACATGGGAAAATGCTTAAACAATTCTTCAGTATTGTGGCCATACTTAATGTAGAATTTAACAGCATGGGAGCAATAAAGTTTCCAAATAAGCGACTCCTTGAGATTTTATTTCGCTCTTTTCTAAAGCATAATCATATAGATACAACAAAAAAATTGTAGTATCGACGGTAGCTGATTCTTTATTTGCTTGTTCAGATTGCAATAAATATAACCTTTTTTCTTCTTTTACGCTTGAACCCGTATATAGAGATATTGTTACTAGAGAGATATTATTCAACTTCTATATTTAATTTTGAATCATTGAAAAAGGAACCTAAACACTTCTATTAAAAATTAATCACATAAACAGTACGAAATTATAGTAGCTTATATAATAAAACGTTTATTGTATAAAACAAAACACAATTAATGTTCGGAGGTTACAATGAGGTTATATAGAGCCCATGACGGCCCCAAAAAGATGTGTCAAGCTTTTTAATGTATTCAGATAGGATACGCCATGTCTAGTAATATATCTATGCCGTATAATCATTTTAGCGTTTACACTCTTCCGAATGCCACTCTACAGATAAACTCTAAAGTTCATGCTCACACTGCAACAGGGGCGACCTCGGTACTTCTTACTATCGGGACTGCTCCTGTTCACAGTTCGTCTAGTATACTTTCTCTAGTCCCACTAGGAAATCTGATTTCATTAATCTTATCCAGCCAGCCCATCTGTCACCTATCTCACCAGTATAATTATTATACCCACTGCTCTGTCTAGCCTGACGTGGAGATGCCGGTATCAAACCCAAAGTTAGTATGCATGAACCTATACCCATATATCCGACCTAAAAGCCAAAGTTCCACGTCTTCCGAACCAAACACAGAATTCCTAATCTCTAACGCAAATTGTGAAAATCAGACACCGCTAAATCCAAATCTCCTCTTTCACAGTCTTCGGTTCCGAAGATTCTTTTATCTTTCCGACCATTTACCGGCCCACAGAACTTTGACATCTCATGAGCTGGAGACAACGTAGATACAAAGTTGTCTTGGACAATATCCTACTCCGCATTTGCGTAACAGCCAAAGGAAACTACGGAAAACCTAGGCTGAGTTTGCCAGAGAATAATAAAATTATAAAACTTTAACACAAGCATAGGTAAATAAATAGTCACTCCACTAAAAAGTATGCTATTCAATTTACTAGAGAGTTAACTTTCTGCCACATCTGGCCATCATCAGTCATTCTCTGGAGTGCTAAGAACGATCGGTAGTAATGATCACTTTCCAATTTTTAAAGTGCACTATAAAGATTGGAAAGTGATCGTTCTTAGCACTCCAGAGCATGACTGATGATGGCCGGATGCGGCAGAAAGTTAACTCTCTAGTAAATTTAATAACATACTTTTAAGTGGAAAGACTGTTTATTTACTTATTCTTGGATTACTCCACAGAGCACTTATTTATACTAATTAACACAAGCACGTTATATATTCTATAAATACATTTAAATTAAGCATACACTAATAACATACTAAAATTAAAATTATGTTTTGATTTAATTTTCTAAAACATCTTAAAAATTAATAACTTAAATTCTTTACAAGCTTATTTTAATGACGTCAAAAATTTTATTTATAAAATACTTAAGATCAAAATTTTAATGAAATAATAAAAATTAGAGCGGTTTTTACAACTATAGCGAGCAACAAATATAAAACAATCTACCAAGATTTAATTCGCTACACGTTTAAAACAAACTTAAATATTAATGCCCAGGGACAACGGACCGTGTCTAATACGTTAAATATTGTTTTCTAAGCTAAAGAATGAAAAAGCAAGCAAAATAACTTGACTGATTAATAGAGCGCAGTCTGGTACAGTAAGGATAACTCGTACTGTTAATTAATTCAGTTCAAGTTTTATTATACAACTGAAACCCTAACGTAATTTAATCAATCCCAAGTATTTTTTAAAAATAAATAATAAAATACTTTAAAAGATTTACAAATATGATGTTGTGCTTTTATTTAAATAATAATAGAATAATGGTTTTACTTTTATTTAACTTATTTTAATGTCTTTAGGCTATACACTATACTAAAATGTAAGTTAGTTTAATGATCCTGATAGTAGAACCGGGTCACAATATGAACGTGAGAAATAGTCATAAATACTTTTGGAATTCGATTCAACTTTTTTCTTAAATTAGTTAAATCGTTAGTTATTTTTATTTTAATGAAAAATATGAAGCTAAGAAAGAATTTCTTGCAATATTGAACATACAAACATATAAACATATACTGTATGTATGTTCTATGTAGAACATACAAATTAAAAATTATGTATGCAACGAATCTTCATTAAACGATCGATATAACAGGTTTAGTTGTTCAGATATCGAAATGCAGGGCTATTTCATAAAAATCGTGTTGTGAATTGTGGTAAAAGATTTCTACTGACCTAACATATAATGAGAAATTAAGTAACTTACAACTTACTCAAGTATAAGAAAATAAGTACCTTACAACTTACTGAAGAATGAGAAAATAAGTACCTTACGTTTTTCCATAAAATTCAAGTAATTAAAAAATGTATCTAATTAGTGATATTTTTATTTTAACGTTTGATCGAATTTCATGATTGCAACGAGACCTGAACAAAATCTTTCTATTCAACAAGGTGCGCATAAAACTAAAATATTGTCGCTAGCGTTTCACCGCATCATTATTGGTTGCTGAAGCCTAAGGTGACGTATCATTAAAATATGGGGTACGTATACACCAGTATTTTCCTCACAACTCTGGACTCGCTTCGCTCGTCCTCATACAATGTCTTAACTATCGAAAATTTAATATTGTATTCCTTCGGATTCTCTGGGCTTGTCCTCAGAATAAAATTAGAGATCCAAAGTCTAGGATGTTATGTCATTAGACTCGCTAGGCTCGACCACGGAATTATTAGGTGACCGAATTGCTAAAGTATTATAACTTACGGTTAATAAAAGCTTCGAAAATTAATACAGTAAATACCCATGTAAGACAAAAAAAAATACGTTCCTACTTTTACAAAACCCTACAAATTTCTGGGCTTAATAAATTCAGTTTAATTAATATATTTTTTTTAAATTAATAAAGTTGTTATTAATATCAATTCTTTAAATGAATAATAGCAATATATTTTATTATTAGATCATTATGGAAGTTTTGTTAATTTAATTTTTTGCTGTAAAATATCACAATTTTGACAGAGGTAAACAAACTTTTTCATACATTTTTAATTATCACACCATCGCCAATACCTTACAAACTAAAAGCTAAATAACTATCGAATTTCGAATACTTATGTTTTAAGCCACATGACCGATGTCGCTGGTGTAAAAAAGAGAGAAAATTAAAAGTTATAGGCCGTCAAAGTTTGAAATTTGAAAATAATTTTTCTTTAAAAATTACCTTTAAATCACGACTAATATCAAAATAAACTATAAGTAGATCCATTTGCCACTTATAGATGTTGAAGTGTGTCAAATTTCAACTCTATCCGTCTATTTCGAATAATAAGAATAAACGGGAGAAAATCTATCTGCGTGGTATCTAAATGATCGTTACTCTTTTTTGATTGTCCACAAACATATTCTGAAAAATAGAAACAACAGAAAATTCGCTAAAAACTGGCTTAGGTTATTAAATATTGCTTTAAAATTCTAAAGATGACAATGTTCGAGAGGTCAAGATACTTTATAGAAAGAAGCAAAACATTGTTATTTAATATTAAGTATTCATCAAGGTTACGAGGATGTCTCATCTGATGAATAATCATGCGGACTTAAAATTAAATCATTCATATAATAACTCTATTGTTTCGTATTTAAATTATGACAATGTATTTTAGATTGAAAACAAAACTACCACTCTCAATAAGATGCTAAAAATTTAGTAATTAAAAAAATAAAATTAGGTATTATGTTTATGTATTTCCGTACTTCTCTTAAATAAGAAGCTAAAATGTAATAATTAAAAAACATAAAATTAGGTTTGTATATTTTTCGCCATATTCGTAAAATAATTTTGTTTAAATATAACAATAAAGTAATTATTTTAGTAGTACTCAGTAGTATTTATTATTTCTACTTTAAAATAGAAAAACTCGTTTATTGAAACAATACGTCAAAATGGAAACATTACTTGGTAAGTGTCTTATAGTTTTGAATTTAATATTATTGGTGGTGCTAAATATGATAAATTTTAAAGAGTATAAGTAAGGTTGGTTGCCTTGGATCTAAAAATTACTAACAAATAACTTTTAACTCAAGATAAAAGCAGTTTCTTTAGATCAAAACATTGTAGAAAGTTTATATGTTTCTAAGTTGAACAAATTAGTGTCATTATTAGAGGTTGAATCGAGTGCCGGGTTAGATTATACTTAGTGATTAGTGAGACCACCAACGACTAACACAAAGATCTGCCAATAGTTCGATAAGTAGAAGTCAAAATAAGCAAGAGGTCAAAAAGAAAAGGTGTGATGACTGAGCGGCGAGATGAGAAGACAAGCTTGTCTGCAGTTACTCACACCGCCCCGGGGTTCGAACCCGAGCACCGGTAGCAGCTACTCATCATCGACATCACGGAACAAGCGTGACTGAGCCGCCGGCTTCCTCTCAGAGTAACATTTATAAGATAGTTTCGAAAGACAAGTGATATATGCTAACTATCGACTACATTAAATATAAACACATGAACCAATTTACATCTCATTTTATCAGTACGATAAAGCTAATCTACGTGTAATAGGATAAGAAACTCAGGCATAATCATGCATGAAATGATCTTCTAGTTGTGCTGTAGCTATAGGCATCTATTTACAACCCATACAGCTTTCTATAATTACATCTCTTGAACTTTGAATAAATTTAACTGTTTTCAATAACGAAACAAGAGCTTTATACTTCTATGATACAGCAAAGTGGAGCGACGATTATCTCCCGCATACAAACCTCATTAAAGACTATTAGATTCATATTATAACCTCTGTCTCACCAATAACTTTATATGTATCTTCTTTCCTGTTTTTCCATAGCACTCATGATAGATGTTCACAGGTAAACCCCTATTTGTGGAGAGACTGTCTTATTATATTTATAACATTTTATCTCTTTTATACTTAGAGTCAACACATAATCATGCTCTTTGTGCATTAAAGCTTAGTGCATTGCTTCTTATAAAAGAGAGATAGACGAAGGAAGAGTAGTCGCACATTACTGAGTCAGTGAATCACTTTTTTAATTGAGGTTGTTAGGTAGCAAACATACCCAAGCCATGGACAATTCAAAAAGGGATAATTCAAAAATATTAAACAACTATTATAGATATCGATAGAGTCTATGTAGTCTGTAAATTTAACCATTCTAGCTTGACTCTTGGTCAAGCGTTCTTTAATACTAACAAACGCCATTTAAGTCTTAAATCCTACTAAATCATTAAACGAAAAAAAAAAAGAATTTTAATCAATATGCTTTAATAGTTTGATATTTGATTCTTAAGTTAAAGCACGAAAGCTGTGAGTCTTATCAACTGGTAACATTAAAAACCAATGTGAAACGTTTTGTTAATATGTTGTTTAGATCTCTCAAAAACAATGTATCAACAAGTTCTACAGAAAGTAATAAAAATGTTTCAAATATAACTGAAACTATGACAGAAAAATACATAAAGACATAATAAATGCTTAAAAACTAAGAAATCATGTATTTAGGGAAAATGATAAGACAAATAACCTTAATTGTATCTAGAGTAAGAGTAATAGCTGAAACCAAAAGAGTCCTGTAACTAGAAAATCCTCACCACTTGATCGCTACAACCGTCCTCACAAATTAAAAATCGATTCATTTATATTTTATTATAACTTCGTTTGTCCTCAGACAGTGAAAAATCCGTTTTTTTTTCAGCTAAAACCTACGCACCTGCTGACCACGTTCAATGCTTTGTAACCTACGCACCTGCTGACCACGTTCAATGCTTTGTAACCTACGCACATGCTGACCACGCTCAACCTACGACCACGCTCAATGCTTTGTAACCTACGCACCTGCTGACCACGCTCAATGCTTTGTAACCTACGCGCCTGCTGACCACGCTCAATGCTTTGTAACCTACGCACTGCTGACCACGCTCAAAACCTGCTTGCTTTAACCTACGCACCTGCTGACCACGCTCAATGCTTTTAACCAAGGAGATCCCAAAAAACATGGATATGCTAGCTGTATTAAAATATAAACTTAGTGTAATTGACTATAATATAAAGGAACACGCCCAACCAAATTTCAATTCAATTCAATAGTTTTCCAATGTTTAACAATGTTTTTTTTTTAAAAAAAACGTAAACACGTCAATCGATAAAAATTGAATTAATGCTGATAATAGGATGACTAAGCACATTTATTAGTCTTCTATCTGTAGGTTCAATTATCCAATCATTTCACTGTGTTTAATAGATTTCTGACATTTTTGCTGAGAAAAAAATGTCATTAGAAATATTATTTCCCTATAGCCCAGTAGACGGTTAAAGTAGATAATAGGTTAAAGTAGATAATAATTTTCTACTTTCAAGCATAAACACACTGACACACACATACCAACATGGTAAAACACTCAGAAGATTTTAATGACACTTGAAGCGGATAATTCAGGGGAAAGTTGAGTTTCGAAATTTTATTTTAGTATAAACACAATACTTTTCTTAAATATAAACAGGAAAAATTATGAAAAATAAAGCCATACTTAATTAAAATAAAACTAAGTTAATGGCGCCAAATTTTATTTTACATCTTTGTAAGTACAAAATGGTACAAACATAGTTAATTAAAAACATAAATTAAACTAAAAATATTATTTAACTTAATAAAATTAGACAATTATATCAAGTCGGATAAAACATCAAACACATTTGGAAACAAAAAATAAATAAAGAAATAAAAATTTACATGGAAATTTTTAAGATAGGAATCAATAAAGGCGAAACACTTAAAAAGAATCAAAGTACTAAAAGACTAACATGAAACTACACAAGGCAGTGTAACATGAAGAACATCATACGTAGTAAATTTAAATCTATCTTGTTAAAGCTCGAGCGTTACAAATACCAGACAAACATGTCGATTCTTTAACTTTAGAAATCTATAAAAAGTTTTATTGACTTGACGAACATGAACTTAATTAACATGTAAGATTTAAATGAAGACAAAAAATAAATACATGCTAATAATATTCATTTATATGTATTAAGATTCATTTATATGTATATTATATTTTTTAGAGGAAGAAAATAAATATTTCTTAATCTTACAATGTATCTGGGGGCATGGCAGTGTCCCCGCCAAGTCTAGGGGCCACTGTCGTGTCATTAAAGCTCGTATTTAAAACCATAGAGATATTATTACTAGAGAGGTCGTATAGGTTAAATTTTAAAACATCAATAAAGTAACCTGACCGACCACCTTCACTAATAAATTAATCAAATAATCAGTTCAAAAAACAGTAACTTATATAGTTATTAAGTGGAATTCTCCCACTCGACTTCCATCATCCAGAAACCTCATTATTAAAATTAAATTAAAATACGGAGGCTGAAAGTTAGGCTCTTTTGACACTGACTTTATCATAATTCTTGAGCAATGTGAGGCACTTGATTTTAATATCAAGGAACAAATTATCCTCTCAAAAGCAACCATTTTCGGCTTATCGAAAGTTAATTCCATCCAAAAAATGTTTAAAGAAGAAAAGAAGTTTTTAAAGAATTTACTACTGATTGAGTAACTAATTATTCAAACAAAAGTCAATTAGGATATTTTTGCTAGATATACGATTATGCTTGCAAAAAGAAGAGTCCAACGAAAAACCATGAGAGTAAAGAACCAGGTCCAGAGAAAAAATTATAATGTATTTAAATTAACAATTGTTGTGTTCCCAAGATATAAGCATCAGAAGAAACAATAGTTTTCCAATTCAATTGGCTAAATGTGCAAACACATCATATGGTGCAGGTACCTCGAGCTTCGTGAAGTAAATTCTTTAAGTCATAAAATAAACTTAAAAGACTTATATTATTATTTCTAAGCCTTAAATAGGGCACTAACAACTTGGGCTGTTTTAAGATTTCACTTTATTCTAATAAAATTGGGTTTCTCTCTTTTAAAAATCACGCCTAGAAAATTATGCGTATAGATTTGTCTAGCGAAAAAACAGTGCTATGTGAATCTGGCAATTATAGTAGTATATTATTTACTAATGATGTTGATAGCATTTTGGATTGTAATATATTTTACATTTAATTTAAAAATAAAGATTTAAAGAAAACTTTAATCCATTCTGGATGTTATGAATACAGTGACATTTCTTTTGCATGTTTGTGTTAAAAAATTCACATAATAAAGAACGTGCGGCAAGCCTGGTACAGCTTTTTCTTTAAACCCAATACTGAGATACTATAGTCTGTTGATTATCTCACTTGTCCGTGTAATGAGACAAGATAAACAGTAGACCACCTCTGAGTTATACGTCGTACAATAACTAATTTAAGTATTTTCTAAAATTCATATTGAAATAACAATAATAAAAAATAAATAATTGATACATATTAAATTTAAGTGTAAACCCACATTAAATAAACGGTAAATTTAATAAACAGAACCATTAAACACATAGTTATTAATTAACATATTTATAAATATAGTATGTATGTCTCCCTTACATAGACAGCAGTATATATAAGACAGAGGTGCGAGACTAAAGGCAAATTATATAGATTGTTTCTTTGTAGTTTCCATCCTCCTACACGCGTGCCCCCTAACACTCAGAGGACCAGTAAATCTACAAAATTCATCAAAATACATTTTAAGAACACAAAATGTCGCACATATAATTAGTTAAAGTATACAATTTTTCTTATAAAATAAACATAATTACCTATTAAATAAAATATATAACTTAAAAAATCTAGGATAGTAATAAATATGATGCAAAAATAAATAATCTAGGTAAGTATGTTAAAAAAGAGGTATAAAGCCTCTTAGCCGCTACGCGATGGTGGCGCTAGGGGCTGCATCACAACCACATGGTTGTTGTCCTATATCAGTTTGTCATATTGCTAGTTCAAATAAGTGGCATTCTGTCACAATGGAAGCATTAAAGCACGTAAAAATGTGATTTGTTTACATAATGTTATCATATATTCTAATTGATATAATCAGAACTAATGCTAATGATAAAATTTATCTTCATATATGTATTTTTTGTATATTTCATTTCATATATTGCTTATTTATATGTTATTATGAAAAAATCGCTATAGCGTGTAGGAAAATTATATTTGTAAAATATCCTATTGGAAAACTGTAATTCAAGTAAAGCGGCTTCTTAAAGTAAGCAAAGTTCATATTCATTAATTAAACAAGTGAGGATGCTCGCTTAAATAATGCTAGGTAAATAAATAATCAGGCATTAAATTATGTTAAAAGTGATTCGGCAAAAACCGTATAGTACAGTCAATGAAGCATAATACTTGAAAAATGGTTCAGTATATAATAATCAAGTTAAGTAATAATAATAATTGTCACACATTTTGTTTTAACAAGTTAAAAATCCTAAATCTGAATTTTTTGATAAAGGGGTGGTTTTCACCCCTTAAAAATAAAAAGCACCCTGCGGGCCAATGTCACCTTTGAAGGTAAGGGTAAGATAAGCCTAATTCCAAATTTTTAGGTAAATCGATTGATAGGCAAGCAAATCGGAGGTAAGGCTCGATTTTCATCTTCAATGACTGTACTAGTAGGAATACTAGCCGTATTGAAATAAAACTTGTTTTTATTGTAATTATATGAAATAAATATACTTGTTTATTATAATGTAAAGGAATGCACTCGTGCTGTATTTCAACTGAATGAGATTATTTTTCAATTTTTAAAAAGCGTATACTACATGTCATTCCTGTACCAAAGCTGATAATGGTGATAAATTTGCCCATTGGTTGGTCTAATATAGTGCATTATGAATGCTGTATTTAATATCGACCCGTCTTTCTGCGTTTTAAGAATTTTTAGAGTGATCTTTGAAAATATTTTTTCAGATAGGACAAATTAAAGAGAGTTTTGTTATTTTTTTATTTAATATTTTTTTATTTAATATTTCCACAATTAAGCAATTGAAAGTTTTAACTCTGTACTGTAAGCATATTCAGAGCCACGATAATAACAGTCAGATAATAACTCAGGTGAACTATCGCTATAACTACAGTATAAATGAGGAAAAGTAAAAATGTCTATACAAACTCATTATCTAGATATGATAAGTTTTAAATAAAGAAAATTCGGGAACGAGGTACCTCAGAACTTCGAATTTGATACGCTCATCCTCCCTACTTTGGACTCGCTTCGCTCGTTCTCAGAAAACACAAGTCGTTAAATTTATACAGCAAAACGTCTTCGGGCTCGCTTTACTCGTTCTCAGATAGTAAATAGATTCGTTTCATCCCAGAGGTCACCAATTCAGGCTCTGACCACGCTCGTTGCTGCATAACTTTTATGATCCACCAAAAATCATGGATATACTGGTCATATTGAAACAAAACTTGGTGTACTTATTTATCAAGTCAATTGGATTATTTTTCGATATTTTACAATTTTTTAAAAACGTCTATAAGTCATTCAATAAAAATTGAACTAATACCGTTAATGAGATGAAGTACATATTTTAGTCTTATACATGGGCTACATGCGTGCCAAATTTCAAGTAGATTGCATCATTTTTCCGCGTTTTATGATTTTTCGAAATTTTTGCTGAGTCCTTATCGTGGGTTGTCATTAAACAATATTTTCCGAATAGCATAAATACAGCGGTTTTAACTAATTTTAAAGTTTTAACTCTCTAGCATAAATACACTATAGGAGCTACGATGATAACACACACACACACACACATAATATTTGGCAAAATCCCCTCAGGGGGCCCTAAAAACGCCTGAAAATCCTGGTTTTGGATTTTTTGCAAACACAATACTTTTCCTATATACCTACGGTATAAATGAGATGAATCAAAACAAGAATTAGGGAAAATTTGAGGGCACAGTTTATAACCTGCCCCATCATAATCACCCCTTGCAAATAGTTAAATTATGCAGTAAGCACGAGCCTAACTTAAATGCAGTTCACATCACGTCTTATTAGCCAGATAAACTAATCCAAAGTTTAAAATAAATATAAGATTACAATATTTTAATCCAGACACGTACACCAGATATCGACCTGTTTTCGAACATAAAAGATTTATAATTGCATAGTTGCAATTTAATAAATATAAATGTAATTATAGTACTTTATAGCATATCAAAGACCAGATGGTAAGCTTGAATTATTAGAGCTTAGTTCGCACATATTTAAAAGATTAAAATATATGACACTTAAAAAGAATACATATACCTTTAAGAATAATATAAGTATAAAAATAGAAAAAAAATATTTTTTTAAAAATATTTAACTTAAAGAAATCTTCTTAGTCGGGAGCTAGTTTTTCAAAGGAAAGAGCAACGCATCATTTTAACTTTAACAAACCATTAAACCAATTATTAATAATTTGTACATTATGTAGCTAACAGAATATCTGCCAGCCTCTTAAAACGGATACCTCATTTGGCATGAAACGTTCTAACCAAGTAACATGACCTTAGCTGAGTGCCACACTTGAGTTAGCTTGCTCATGCAGCTGTCCTGTACAATTGTTTAATGTTAAATATAGGTGATGAAAATTCGCTAGATACATGGCAAAATAACACGTAAGAAGAAATAATAATAAGACAACAAATAATACAAAACAACAACAATTTGGCCGCGAATCGGGCCGACGCCGCGGAGGGCTGAGGTCGGGAGCGGCTTCGGGCTGAATTTTAGTTTTGATCATGCAACATATATTTTCATTTTCTACACTTTAAGAGCTGTAAAAAAATATGCACGGTTTCATATATCACGGTTTGGTCTCATTTTTTTGTAATGTAAATACTGGGGCTCGCCCTAAAGAGATTTATAGGGACAAAAATGTAAATACTGAGGCTCGCCCTAAAAATATTAATAGTGAGGCAAATGTAAATACTGGGGCTCGCCCTAAAGAGATTTATAGTGACAAAAATGTAAATACTGAGGCTCGCCCTAAAAATATTAATAGTGAGGAAATGTAAATACTGGGGCTCGCCCTAAATTTATAGTGACAAATGTAAATACTGAGGTCGCCCTAAAAATATTAATAGTGAGGAAAATGTTATACTGACCCTAAAGAGATTATAGTGACAAAAATATAAATACTGAGGCTCGCCCTAAAAATATTAATAGTGAGGAAAATGTAAATACTGAGACTTGTCCAAAAAATATGAATAGTGAGGAAAAAATACTGAGACTTGTCCAAAAAAATAATAGTGAGAAAATGTAAATACTGAGACTTGTCCTGAAAAGGAAATGTAAATACTGAAGACTTGTCCAAAAATATGAATAGTGAGGAAAATGTAAATACTGGGACTTGTCCAAAATATGACTGAGACTGTCCAAAAATATGAATAGTGAGGAAAATGTAAATACTGAGACTTGTCCAAAAAATATGAATAGTGAGGAAAATGTAAATAGTGGGGCTCGCCCTAAAGAGATTTATAGTGACTGCTACGGCTCACCTGAATACAATGGATAATATGAAAAATGCAAATGCTTGGGACAATTAAGTTTGCCAACATACATTTTATAAGAGCACAGGGTGGTTAATATCTTTTTCAGTCTGTTCCTGCAGAGGTGTTCATTAATAATATGCAAGGGATAAAGAACGAATTCATTTTAATGCACGTACATAGTATTAGCTTTATTGTGGCAGGGGGGGGGGTTGATCCGTCTATGAAGATGCCCATGCCCGCGATCCTGCGCAAAGGCTTTCTCAACTAAAAAAAAACTTGGCTCATTGGCAGATGTAGGGAAGGTTACAGGGTTAGTAAAAAATATAAGGCCATGCGCCAAGGCGGCAAACCGGCCAGGGGCTGAAGGGTCTGTTTTTATGGAGAAGGTATGATAGGCTTCTTCGCTAGAATTAAAGTTCCTAAGGTTTATTTAAGCTACGTGGTTTCGGCGTCTTTAGACAAAGTATACCTCAGCAGACAGCCAAGGTTCCAGCCAAAGCAAGGTATTAATTTTGAGAATGTAAGTCACTATACTATTTAAAAGATTTTGATTATCAAGTTTTAATTATTTTATTAATAAAAATCGCAAGACTCATTCAATATGGCATAATATACAATATACGTAATGACTTTATAGTATAGTTTATATCAAGATTAAATATTGATTTAGAAAACCGGCATTTAGATCTATAACCCATGTAATTTGATAAAGCTTTCTACACTTTAGGAATCTTTCCGGCACTAATTTTTATAATATACATTTTTTTATTAGAACAATCTAAAACTTGATTGGCTATCTCATGTGGGTGGGCTTACAGGAACAGATTCCTATTCCTAATGCAATTAAAACCGAGGGCTACCTCAGACTTACCCCGGTGCTAATATTATTAATTACATGCCTGAGCTATAAACCTGAAAGAGAAGAAACCCTTTTTTATTACTGCTTACCAGATACGCTTAATCGCCACCTTTAAAAAAACCGATAGAAGTAATTAGCATGAAAGATGCGCGATGGTTGCATATCAGTTTAATAGCTAAGAGATGCAGCCACCGCATGACACGGCTTTACGATCCTAACCGATCCCTTACACGCATCCAGTCATAAACCAGTGTTCATTTCGTTAGACAAGATATTATAATATACCTATTTAATCATTCTGAACCGGTTACAAACATTAATCCAAATTAAGAACAACAATTAATAGACACTATCAACAGTAAGTTAAAGATTCAGTAGTTTAATTACACATATTTATGACAGTAGCAACACGAAAGAGAATATTTTATAGTTATCAATATATTTTATTATTATTATCAAAAATTTTATTATCAATAAATTTTAATTACTTTAAGCTACTAAGTAAAATTTGAATAGAAACAGATAAAATAAAAAATCCTGGAGCAGTGGTCAGTGGAATTTCCTTAGGAATAAGTGCTTCCGTAGTTAATAATCCATTCCTTGATTACGTTACCGGTTTATGCTTTATAACTTGAGCAGTAGTATTCCTCAATTTTTCTTGGATTTTTCAATGAAATGCGCATATTTATCTCACTGGTTATACAAAACTATAAACATCATTCTAAAATTACCACTGCATTGTTTGCACTAATTTAAAGCTGAGTTTTAGCGCATTTATTTTAAAATCTAGACAAAAATTAGTAACAAGTTATAATTTTACTTCCAAGTTATAAAGCATAAATCGGAAACATTAAGCAGGGAAAAACGCATTCGAAAGGAAATTCGCCCGGCTTGTGGACCACAGTACCTTATATGGTTGAAGTATAAAGATAAAAAAATATCTCCAGAATCAAGATCCGAACCCTGGTCCTTAGCTTTAAGTACACTTAGTACTCGGATCGACTCCGGATGGATTTTAATCTACTTAGAACAAAAAATATTGAAAATGACACTACTCGAAATGTGTTGTTTACCTGCCGTTTTTTTTTAATATTTTAATATATATTGTTTAATACATTTTTTTAATATTTTTTTAAATATATTTATCAGTGTTTTTTAATTTTTAGTCACACCAATTTTTGTGGGGACCACAAAAATCATTAAAAATGAACCTAATCAAACCTGACATTAACGAACTTCATTTTTGGATCCCATTAATTACATGGTTTTTTAACTTATGTATCACCTTTTAACTGGTTTCATTCGAT
This sequence comes from Microvelia longipes, assembly GCA_018340805.1. Lineage (NCBI taxonomy): Eukaryota > Metazoa > Arthropoda > Insecta > Hemiptera > Veliidae > Microvelia > Microvelia longipes. The sequence goes on along the minus strand of JACMZG010000008.1, from coordinate 43,570,959 downwards.
TCAGTGCCACAAAAAAATAAAACGGACTGTTTTATCGGCGAAAAATATTAACCTTTAATTCTATACGGAGATTTTAAAAACTTTGCAGCCTCAGAAAATCGAGTTAATGACATCACGACCACATGCTTTTCATCAGGGTTTATTTTGCAGCAGCACTTATATTAAAAAATTTATCTGTTTCAAAGGTAGCATGTTTAATATATATTTGTCTAGCAATAAACACACACAGGATAATATATATATATATATATATATATATTATATATTATATATATATATATATATATATATATATATATGTATGTATGTATGTATGTATGCATGTATGTATACCTGTTATCCTGTGTGTGTGTATTGCTAGACAAATATAATAAACATGCTACCTTTCAACCAGATAAATATTTTTAATATAATGTGCTGCAATAATTAACGCTGATGAAAAGCATAAAAGAAACCTTAATGAATGAATTAGGGTAACTCTAAAATTTAATGCCCAGTATTTATAGCATTCTTTATGAAACTTTTAACTAATTTATAAATATATCTAGCCCCATTCTTATTGCATGGAGGTATTAAGTCATGGAGAAAAAATTGATTTAATTAAAAAAATAATATGTTTCATATTTAGAGCCTTTTATGTACTCGCATAATTAATAAGTGTTATTCTTAGACAGCGTCCAAAATAGACAATTAACGTCCTTGTTTCTTTGAAAAAATTAGAATAGGAAAAAAATAAAAACATTTTAAGGATAGGGGTATAGATGCAAAGAACAGAGCTTTTTATGTGAAGCAGAGGATCGTTTGCTTAAATGTTTAATGTTCACCTCAAACATAAAGTAATTAGAAACAAAATCTAAAAGATTTCATGCTTTTACATTAAAACAGTAAGATATGAACTTTTGACCGACGTACATTCCAGGATAAGGGATGTGAAATATCAAACATTGGCATTTTTAATTATTACTAGTTAAAAATAACTCGTGGTCGATATTTCAACTAATTTTATATCCATGTTATACACAATAGGTCAAAAACCCATAGAGTGACCCTGTTTTATTTAAATTTAAGTTATTTTAAAAATAAACTAAACTCACGTGTTCGTGAAAACATGATACTCACCTGAAATCAAAGAAACATAAGTATTTTAGGTATTTTACAGATATTTATATGCAGGGAGTAAATAACACAAAAAGAAATTATAACAATACAATTAAACATACATTTTTTACAAAACTTAAAATAAAATTTAGAAATCAAGTGTGATAATTTTATTTTTGTTTATGGGCCCCCATAAAGACTCAGTTTTTAACTCTGGCAGGCCTGTGCAAACCGCACTGCGCAGTCTAGCCGGAATAAAAAAAACGGAGTGGGCATGGAGCCTTAAAGTTATATTGACATTTAAAAAAGAGGTCAAATCTATTATAAATAACTAATAAGTGTCTAATAATTTCCTTTAAAATGTTTATTAGAATTCTCTTAAAATTACTATAAAGGTCCTCATCTCTAAATTACATGAATCAGACACATTTTTGTTAACCTCATAATATCAGTCAGGGTTGCAGGGGAAGTCTTTTTTTTCTTTTTCCCAAAAATTCCACATCGTCAATAAAACAATAAAAACTGGGAATAACAGAAGGATGTAACTGGTAAGGTTACTTGAGAATAGCGGGATTATTGACGGTTTCAACCAAGGTGTTGTGAGTGTTAAAACGTGAAGGAAACCAAGCACCCGGGGGCTTGATCGTGCACAACTAGTTATCAACTTCTGTTCACCTTAGAGCTGAACTTAGAAAAGCTATAAGGACTAACCAACGACAAGTACACTTTTCGAGAAGGAACAAGTAGAAAAAAGCACAGATGGACGAGTCGAGATAGCGGTTGGGTAGCGGCCCTGGCCATAGTGTCACCCACAATATACAAAAACTTTACAATGGTTTCTCGGGACTTGGTTGCGTACCAGATAAAAGGAAGCCGAGGGGTATTATTTTATCTCTGAATATAAGTAGGAAGACAGAGAAAGGCTCTTAAGTCCTTTAAGTAGCGCGAGTAAGATCAAAGATTCAATGGCGCGCCCTCTCTAAGACACCACTATTTGCACCGTAAGACAGCACATTTGTCCACGCACCGACTTAACAAACGAGAGAGAAAATTGCATTCTTATCGCTCGTGATGCATCTTCGAGAATTCCAGTATAAAAGATTTTTAAGTTCACTAACGTAATCAATCTGAGATGAATGACGGTCATACTTGTCGATACATCAAATTCTTCTTTTAATATCTAGTTTGGACTACATTTAACAAAGAGCATGGATGGACTGGTTTTTAATTGATAGAATAAAATGGAATGAGCATCCATCTTGCATTAGTGAAATATCATATGACCTTATAGAGAAAACATGACACACGAGAGAACTTAGCAGTCATTCAGAAGCTCAATAAAACCTAAACTACAGACTACTTTGATAAATATAATTAATATATTTTGTAATTTAGATAGAATTGGTTTTTATATAATTGATTATAATAGATTAGAAAAATGCTGTTAGACTTAACTTTTGACTTGAAAACTTAAGCATCCACAATAGGTAACCTTAAATTAAATGTAACCAAATGAACCCATACATATTTCAAAGAAAAGGATTCTGGTATTTAATTCTTTTTGACCTTTTGCTGTAGGTACATAGGATAAGTATTGTGTTGTTTAAACTGTTATGGTAATCATTTATCATTTTTTTAAATTTTCAGCGAATTTCTTAATTTATTTTAGTCAATGGTATATTTCATATAAACTGTAATAAATAAACATAAGGCACAAATATATAAGTCGAAATGTTAAATAAAAAGAAATCTTATGAAAGTTTTATGTTAGCCAACAATGAGAGTAGATCTCGAGGCGTCTAAATGGACCCTTGGTATCTCAAGGAGGCGCAAGATGTAACGCGAGCACGTGAGAAGGACAAATGGTCTTGTAAAGATACTCGACCATCTGGCTTCTAGTTCGAGACAGCTAATGGACTTAAAACCACATTTACAGAGCATTCCGACGCTTATATCCCTTTAGCTTAATCAACCAAATATATATCAACATCATCCCAGGACCAGACTCGATATAACACCCAGCTTTTTACAAAGAAAAAATATTTCTTAAACACATCCAATGATGATAATCAATCACCCAGCCGAGATAATTTGTCAGATTAACATGCACTACAGTAAACTTTTTTGCAGATATCTTTTATATTCACATAACAGAATAAAAATTAGTAAACCCTGGCCACTGAAAACATAAATCTCGAGTGCACTGCAACCTCATTTAACCACTATATTATACAAATAAATCGAGTTAGGAATTTAAAACCTCACAAATTACGAATCGCCAAGTAAGCATCACCACATAAATATCAACACTAAACGCCTACGTTATTTTGTATTTTCCCAGTCATTCGTCGGCATCCAATACTTTAATCAATCATTTTAAATAGCGAATAAATAAATTTAAGTAAAATAAAGAACACTGTCAAATATTAGTTAAGTTTGGAAAAATCGGATATAGAGTACCTAAGAACTTTTCCTCATTACATCGAAACGCTCATCGTCCCTACTTCAGGCTCGCTTTGCTCATCCTCAGAATATAAAGTCGTTGCATTTATACAGCAACACGTGTTCGCACTCGCTTTGCTCGTCCTCAGATAGTAAATACACCCGCTACATTCCTAGCGGTCACCCATCCAGGCACTAACCATGCTTGATGTTGCTTCACTTTTATGATCCAACAGAAATCATGGACGTACTTGTCACAGGAAACTTATTGTACTTATTTATTAAATAAATTTATACTATGTACCAAATTTCAACTCAATTAGATTATTTTCCGATTTTACAATTTTTGTTTAAAAAAAGTGATCTAATAAAAATTGAACTAATACTAAAAATTGAACTAATACTGATAACGAGATGAAAGCCGCCCCAATTATTAGTCTTATACATGGCTAAAGGCTAAATGCGTGCCAAATATCAATCTGATCGCAAAATTTTTCCGTGTTTTATGAATTTTGAAACTTTTGCCGAGCTATTATTGCGGGTTAATAATGTCATAAAAAATTAATTTCCGGATAAAAAGCTATACACATAAAAACTGATTTTTGTACAAAGTTTCAACTCTCTAGCATACATAAACTGGGAGCTACGATGATAACAGACACACAAACAGATAACAGTAATATGTAAGGGCACTTTTGAAGAAAAAACATTTTTTTTCGAATTATCAAGTTATACAGACAGTGTATTTCGCCTTCTTCTCAAGGCTTAATCATGTTTCTTAATAATTACAAAGATTAAATAAATCTAAAGTAAGCCAAAGGCTATCATCACAAGATAAAAAAATTAAAAATAACTACATGATTAAAACACTTATTAAAGAAAGAAGTACACATAACAATGACATATAATAAAGGAATCTAAAGTTGCCACACAGACAACTTTGTAAAAACCACTCAGGAGGCCTTAAAAACATCTGAAAAAGATAATGCCAGTGATATCATGTTCTCTGATTTTTTCGCAAACACAATACTTTTCCTATATACCTCCGGTATAAATAAGTAAAAGTAAAAATATGTAAGTATAAATAATATCAAGTAAAGAACTTAAAATAAAGCATTTGATAATCAAAATTTAATACTTTAAATTATGCAGTTAAATAGAAAGAATAATTAAGTTATAAAAATCATTATATTATTTTTTAAAGTTCAAGATTAACATAATAAATTACAAACAAAAACAACATTGTTAATGTAAAATACATGTCAAAATATTTTTATAAATCTAATCGCAAAGTATTTAAATTTTTAGAATATTTAAGCATAAAATAAGAGTACAAAAATAATAAATGTTATATAAACAGCACTCAAACACAATAAAATTTTTAAAATGTATTCTCCTTTTTTTTAACGACTTAACAAGACACAGATAATATTAAATAGAAAATGCAAGTCATCATGAAAATTTTATTTCATTTTATAATTTATATGGGATTGAAATACAATATTTTTACATTGATTCTATTAGGAATAAAGCTATTGGAGTTTAAAGAATCGTAAAAACAACTAAATAATTTCTAATCTGTCAATAAGTGTAAATATAGTTCTTAAGTTTAACTTAGTAAATAAGTTAACATTTTTTAACTTAATGTTTCTTTGAGAATGCAATGATCTGCTAAACTAAATTAAACTAATTTAAAAAAAATGAATTAACCATAATCAAGAAAAAAATCTAAAAAATAATAAATTATACAAAAAGGTTGAAAAATTAACAAGACTTATGAAAAAGATTTGTGTTGGGATTCAAAAATAAAAAATAAGATCACTTAAAATTTATAAAGATTATCTACGAGAAGAAATTTAGAATAATAATGTAAATGAAGAAGAGCAAAGAATTTTGGACAGCTGCCATCCATCTTTGGATATCTTTTCTCAACACATCTTATTATAATAAAGAAAAGAAGAATTAAACTTGAAAATTAAAATAAAAAAAGATATTACAATAACATTTTAAAGTATACTTAATTACATGCGAAATTATTAATGAGTTAATAGCTAATTAAATAATTAGTAGCAGAGTTATACTATAGCTACCCATACTAATGTCAGCTTTTATATGTCATAAGCAATGGTTGCAGAGTTATAATATAGCTTCTACGATGCAATATAATGACAGGTTTTATATGCCATTAGCAATGGTAGCAGAGTTATAATTTAACTCTTAAAAAGCAATATAGGTAGTAGAGTTATAATATAGCTCCAAAGATGCAATATATTGTCAGCATTTAATATATTAAATGCCATGTATAATATAATTATTTATTTTACAAAAATATATTATTTTATATGTCATTTAAGCCCAATTTATATTCCCCCATTTTATATGCCATATAAAATTTAAAAGGGTCTACGTTTACGCCCTTTTAAATTTTCCCAGTCATTCGTTGTTACCAAAGAAACTCTTAAATCTTCAAAGAAATTCCATACACATACATACATATATGAATATATATATATATATATATATATATATATATATATATATATATATATGTATGTATGTATGTAGTGTCGTGACGCTTATGAGTGTCGCAATAAGTTTTGAACGCTTCTGATCAAAGGAAAATGTGGCACTAAAAACTAATCACAGTATAAAATCAATGCGTTACGATTCCGAAGTCTGAAAATATCTCTTAGACAAGACAGAAATTTTCTAAAGAACCAAAAAGGAAAAACGAATAATAATATTAACTGCAACATGTTAAAAAGCATTGTATAAAACAGAACTTTGTCAACAGAGGATTAAATAAAAAAAATTGTAAAAACCATAAAACACGACAAAGTAAAAGAAGTCCAGCGACATGAAAAAACCATTCATCATAAAATATGAAAGAAATACTATATAGGTATCTGGAGGATCTCCCTATGACATGGATCCTATCAGATACATCGAGTAGGGTATCTGCATCGCTTGACATTGACAACCCGAAATTCTGCATTTAAATGTCTATGACATATATATTTAAAATTAAAATATCCTTTTTCTGTATAATATTCTATTGAAGTTAAAGCAATATATGGAAATAAATAAAACGATGTAAAAAAATCTTCATGATTTGAATGCAGAATGGAACCGCATATTTAAGTTGGTCGGTGTATTGGATTAGCTTAGTAGCTGTCAAAAGATTTAAGATACCAGAAAGAAACAGTTATCAGGGCACGATTCCATTATTCCAAAAAAATAAAATAGCTGCATAATGATGACAATGAATTTTTTAACTAAAATAAGATATAGCTACTTAAAATGTAACTGAGCAAATGTGTAATAAAACGCGTCAATCAAAAAGTAATGCCAAAAATGTTAAAAGCAACAAGTATAGAAGCAAGCACTATAATCTTAGGTTATTATCCGTACATAAAAATTCAATAATTTAAAAAATAATCGGTTACAAGGCACCTCGGAACGTTTACACCACACGGATTCACCTAGTTTATATTGCGAAAATGTATAATGAAGTGCAAAATCGAATAACCCAGAAGCGGAGTTAAGAGACCAAAATGACCAAAAAGTCGAAAAAACGGTGGTTAATAACCGAAAATTTAAAAAACGGTAGGTGAACAACAAATGTCAAATATGGTATTGTGTTTTATATTTGGAGGCTCTGATTAAAATAAAACTAATCCGAAGTGGATTTTAGTACTCAAAGTACACTAAATCAGGGTTAATCTTAGTTCCAGAGATTTTTTTCACATTATAAGTTTATTAGAACAAAATAATTCTAAAGCTTCCTCTCTAGCAGACCAATCCAGTTCTTGCACAGATTTTCGGTTTGTTCTTTACAGTCAAAACTTTAGTACCTTTATTTGTCTGTTAATTTCCATTGATTTAAACTGAATTTCATATGACTGCTTAAAACATAGTGCAGAATGAATTATTTCATGCATAGTTTAAGAACTGGTCGCTACGCAGCGTCGCAGCTTGGAGCCGCTTCGCGGCCCCCACGCGTCCCTGTGGCCGCCAAGCGGCCACATAGTTGTTGTAATTTATCAGTTCGTCATATTACTGGTTTATATAAGTGTCCATACTGCCACGCTATAAGCAAATTTTCAAAATTATTAGTGAAAAAATTGGTTTGTTTACATTATGTCATTTAATGAAATTGTTTTGTTTGACATATATACATCAATCAATAAAACCAGAATTAATACTGATAATAAAATGTAACTTGGTATTATTGTGAACCATGCATAGTAGTAATAATATAAATAATATAATTGTAATAATATAATTTGCAGCCCAACCTAAACACTATATGAAAATGTTTTGCGATGTATATAGGGTCATTTTTTTAGGTCAATGACGTCACTCATATTTCATAAACAATAGGGATCGGGACATTAGCAAAGTGGATTTTTGTTCCAAACTTCATTTCGATCCGAGTAAAAGTACTACCGTCAAAGTGCTACTTCTCCGACTATGAAGCATAAACCGAAAACTAGTATCCCACAGAAAATAAGCCTGGCTTGCGGATCACGGAGTCAGATTTTTTTTCACACTAGGCCTGATTTTAAACTGTGATTTGTTTTTAGTGTGAGATTTTCTTTTGATCAGATTAGTTCTAAAGTTATTGTGACACGCATAAGCGTCACACACAAATACACCCACACACTCACAAAAAAAAAAAAAAAAATATATATATATATATATATATATATATATATTATATATATATATATATATACATATAACTTGGCATATTGGCAAATGTGGTTGATGAATCCTTGTTAGAAATGACCCCTAACAGCAAGGACGATTTCAAACTTCACTGAAAGGTTCATTTAACCCTCCACAGCCGGTTGAAAGTCAGTGGATCAGAGATCAGCTTTTATCACTTTTTAAATTATGAGTCCAAGCTAAATTGATTTTCTTACTCCCGTCTCCACTGCTTTTATTCCGACATTATCATAAGCTTAATTTTCTTTGAAAAAAATAACAGAAAATTATTTAATTTATAACAGTGAAGCCATAAAATATTTAGTTTAAGAAAAAAATAATAATTACAAAAAGAATCTTCACTATACTACAATAAATTTATACTTCAATTTAATAAATAATTAATAAAATAAAATTAGAGACATGAAGTCATAAAACATCTAATAAAAAAATTATAAACAAGAAGCTACATATTTTTTAACTATTATTAATAATAAAATTGAGAGAAGCGCTAATAAACTAGCCTCTGGAATTCTAACTAAAATAATTCAAATAAAATCTCAGTAATTATGTTCCCCCTGAATATATCTGTTCTGTATTGAGGTCCAGTTGTTGTTGTTGAAAATAGTCATGTAATTTACTTCAAATAATACATTTATTCTTTAAAGTATTGAAAAATATATAACTGATTACACTAATTAAAAATTGGATGAATGCGTGGGAAGTTCAACAATTTAACACGAGATAAAGATAAGCAGAGCAGAAATTTAAGTCAACAACAGTGTCATAATGCTTCAACAATAACTCTGCTCAAGCACATACAATGCTCAAGCACATACAATGCTCAAGCACATAACAGGTTATGAGCTTTGTAAAAGTTGGGTACTTGGTACCTCGGTACTCAGTATTTTTCCTTGCAACGGATTCTCTTAACCAGTCCTTAGAATGTCATAATTCACTATGCAGTATCACTCTGGTCCCACAATGCTCGAACAGTAATTAGTAATTATTAACGTACTTCCATGGTGTTAATTTTTAATAACTAAAGGTTAATTAAAGTTTTAAAAATCAGGTACGGGGTACCTCAAAAGTTTTCTTTATCACATCTGATTCGCTACACTCATCCTCCCAGCTTCGGACACACTTAGTTCGTCCTCAGAATATAGAAGTCGTTAAATTTATACTACAACAGGTCTTCCAACTCGCTTCTCTCGTCCTCAGATAGTAAATACATCCGTTACACATTCCCAGCGGTCACCTATCCAAGCACTGAATATGATCGATGCTACTTAATTTTTATGATCCATAACAAATCATTGATATACTTGTATTGAAATAAAACTTGTTTTACTTATTTATTACGTAAAGGTGTACACTATTTTCAATTTCAACTTAATTGGATTATATTAAGCTTAACTAATTTTTTAAGAAAACGTGCACAAGTCATCTGATTAAAATAAACTAATGCTGATAATGAGATGAAATTGGCATATAAGTTAGTCTTATACATGGCTACATGACTGCAAAGTCGCAATACGATTGCATCATTTTCCCCGTTTTATGATTTTTTACAATTTTTGCTGATTCATTATAGCGGGTAAATGACGTCATAAAAAATTTATTTTCTTAATAGCTAAACTAAACAAAAAGTTCTATGTTAACAATTTTTGTACAAAGTTTCAACTCTCTAGCATAAATAAATTGGGAGCTACGATGATAATAGATACACACACATATAAACAGACAACTATTTAGAAGGCGTTAAAACGCCTGAAACAGATAATGCCGGTGACATCACGATTTCGGATCCATCAATCAAATTATAGGGGAAGTAATTTCATATTGTGTTGATGACTAGATTAAAAACCTGCTATTATACTTACTAGCCTAGTTTTTATTAGTTTAGAGTTTCATAAAAATGTTAGTAATGTTTACCATAGTATAAATAAAGTACCATGTAATTTGTTGACTTAATTTTTTTTTCGATGTTTAATTTTTTTATGTAAAAAATTTTTATATAATTTTAAAAGTCACACCAATAAATAAGTATTTTCGCCAAAACAAAAAAAAAAAATATATCAGAAATGAAATGAAATCCACAAAATTTTTATCGAGTAGAAGCAAAGAAAATGAATATAAATCTACAAGAAACTGCAGTATACATTTCGGTTCCAGTTTTTTTCTTTTTTTCCAATAAATGACGAGTTTTAGATACATTATAACTTCTTATATTCTCTATTTCCAATTATATTCCCATGACTTTTCGTCTCTAACTGTATCATATTTTTACTTCACGTATTTTTTATTATATTTTATATGAAAAAAGAATAAAATTAGCAGTCACATTAAAAATAACGATATTTACGAAAAAGGTAATCTAATTTGTCACATGAGATAAATATGTATGTATTTATTTTACTGGTGCATTAATGTTCTCGGGTAAATGATATTACATCTTTCTGCCAGGGTTCGAATCTCGGTTTGTTTCCATCGCTTCGGGGTCACCAAACGCATAGGCTAGTATTTAAACCAGTGGTTTCTATTCTCATCTACATCAATTTCGGTTCGTTTTCAAAAAGCCTTTTGAACAATATTACCGAACAATATTACAGAACTGGCCCTCATTTATAGACGAAAGTACTACTTGACTGAAGTCTATATCTATTTTCTCCTTCTTTTTTCAGAATTAGATGTTAGTACACATCTGAAATGAAAAAACCATCAACTCCGTCTTTTCACAAAATTTTTACTTCATTAAGGCAGAACCGGCTGCCGGTGCCTAACATAGCAATACCAAAAATATTATAACAAAATACATCCAACGAATAAAAAATAAAAAACGCTAATCACAAACGTAAAAAAGGTAAAGCCTAAATCTAATGAAAATAAATATATCTAATTATTATAAAAATAAATACGCCTAAAACACAAAAAAAGGCATACCGGAGAGATGTCGAGCCGTCAACTGTTCAGGACCTCTGTTAAGAGTTTGGGGACCTCTGACCTTGTCTATCAAGGGAAAATCTGAAATGTTACTTCTGGTATATATGTTTTATTTTGCCTGGTAGAAAAATTAGAATGCCTTAGAAAAATTGCCTGGTAATAAAAAAAAACCTCCTAGGGAGTTATGGTGCATTTAAATATAATGGTAATTATATTTAAATGGAAATTATTTGAGTTTACTATGTAGCAGGTTAGGTGTTTTTTCACTTTGTCAACAATGATTCTTTGAGCTGGTTTTTTTATATTTTTTTTAATAATATCAGAATATATTACGGTATAATTATTATAATTATTTTAAGTATAATTTTTTTTACGCAAAACATTATAATATAATTTAAAAAAGTTAAAAAAATAAAGTAGGCAACCCTGATATCTACGGCTTGTTTTAATTTTTTACCATGAGTTGTCAAATTTGTGTCATCCCTTTTTTAATTTTTGCTCATTTTCTTTGTTTAAATAAAAACAGCAGGTAATATAAAACGTATATAAACGATAACTTTTATAAACAAAGGAAATGTTGCTAATAATCATAATGATTCAAATAAATAAAAAAGACAATGAACATAGAAACATTGCTGACATAGAAGAATGATTAGACCACACGCCACCTGATATTTTAAGTATTGCAACAACTTCAAGACAGTCTTAACTGTATTTTTATTTAACAAAGATTAAACATTATATTTTTAAGAATAATTAACTCTTGTATATTTGTTTCTGCCATAAGTAGATAAAATAATATATGCTACTATGCAGCAAAGGAAACATTGCTGACTCGTTCTAGCATTTGTCTACATCGGCTCCGCCTCTGCAGGCAAATCGCCATTTGCCTGACTCGGCTTCGCCTCGTCAGTCAAATGGGTTAATTACAAGCCTCGGCTTACGCCTCGGCAGGTAATTTCAATAGCCTGCCCTCGCCTTCGGCTCAGGGGCTAATTTATAAAACTCGTCTGCAAAATGCTGCCTAGTAGCATAATATACTATTATTTCAGAGCTTTCATACAAGCCGTGCTTTTGGAATCCTCAGTGAATCTATTAACATAGCAAAGAACATAGTTATTAGATTCACGGAGGATGCAAAGCATGCTTGTGCAGAAGCATGCTCTGTATTTATGATCTCTTATCCCTTAGTGAGTTTTTCATGTTCCTTTAGAACCGTACTATTAATTAACTTAAATATGAAATAATACATTTTCCGTGTATTTGGTGGCACTTTTAATAGGTTTAGGGCTTAGGTTTTAGTTAGACTAAAATTAATTCTAAATAAAAATCTCGATTCTTTATGGATATAGTTCTCTTCGTCTAGGATTAATCTAGTATTGTTTCTCTACAAGTAGAGGGGGATGGTTTCCAGGATACTCAGGACGATTTTAATAACTAAGGGGTGGGTATCCTGAGATTTCCAGAGAAGGCGGAGCCACGCTACCCCCTCCTTTCTAATGTACCTCAGTCTTGAAGCGGATCGCGCTAAGGTACAATCTCCAGCGTATCCCGGCTTATCCATCTCGTCCTTACAAATACGTAACTCAGGTACTGTCCTCTCAATTACTTCAATAATTATTTCATAAGTTTAAAATGCATCATGATAAAATATCAAGCGAACATAAAAGTAAAGGTTTATTTAAAATAACATAATAAAAATAATTACAAAATTTATAATTAATTTTTATTATGTTATAAATTTAAAAAAAAAATATTATTAATAAACTAAATGGTCAAAAAAACATATTATATTTTTTATACAATTATTATAATAAAATATTCATGAATTTAATAATATAATAATTAATTTTAAAATTATTAGTTTAAATTTGTTATAACTTATGAAATAATTAATTTTTTAAGTTTATGTTTACTTTTTTAATACATATAAAATTTGTTCTTAACGCATCTTCTTATTTTTCGCGAGGGATTTTTATTTGATAATAATGATAAGACAAAAAAGTTGGTGGGGGTAAGAATGTCATATAATGACACCATATGGTCAGATGAAATTTATGAATAAATTGATAAAATTTTATAATTTTTATTTTGAGGATGCTTAAGAGGTGGTATAAATGAAATAATATAATAAATAATATCAAGTAGAGAGGTGTTAAATGCAACAGGTGTGTGACTCTAATGTAAGGTAATAACAAAGAGATAGGTTATAAAAGGTTATAACATTATAAAGGTTATAATTCTCGAAAACAACACGCGTACACCCAACGTAATGATTTTGCGAATTTATTTTCATGACCAAACGATTTATTTTAATCATTACAATTAAAATCTAAATATTTATTTTGATAATAACTTTAAATTATAATTTTATAATATAAAATTATAGGTATTTACAAAAAAATTTAATTTATGATCACCAATTATAGTAATCAAAGAGAAAGGGGCAAAAATGCTTTTAATAGTATACTGGGTAACTTGGAGGCTTTTAATATAATTAAATTAGAGTGGTAAGTCAGAATTTTAATTTACTTATTTTTAAGCATGACTAACCTTAACTTGCATAATTTACTTATGCATTCTAAAATAAGTTGATACTAAAGGTCAAACAAGTGAGGCCTGTTTTTAAAATATCGTAAAACAATCAGCAGCTAAAATCTAAGTAGCAGTCTCGCATAATAGTTCGTATTACCAATGCATCGTTAGGGCAGATTCGACTATGATCGAGAATAAACAAATATCAAACCCAATTTAAATGTAATACGATTTCTAGAAATTTTATAGTAAAAGATTTATTTTTGCTTAAAAGCATAAAGATTATAGCTAAAATTAAAATTTACCTACACATAGAGCTGCTATTTAAGTTTTTATAAATAATGTTATTGTGTAACAAAAATATCCTATTGCCGATTTTATTAAAATAAATTCAAAGGAAATTTTTTTGGAAATAATAAAAATTTAATTAGACAACTAAAAGAGCATTCGGTACAGAAGTTTTAGTGTGTATACCATTAGTTTAAATTAAACTCCAATGAGCCGAGAATAACGGCCGCATTAATCCTGTAAAATTAGAGGATCAAAAGCTTAATTCTCTATTTAATATCACTGTCATGCATAAGATATACTTAATCAATTACATTAAATACAATAAATACAATTAAATACATTAAATATATCACGGGTAATCAAAATAAAGACCAATCAAACAAAAAATATATATTTATTAGATTATAATTTGATACATATAATTAGATCGTTAGATTCTAACTCAAATCTAACAAATACTTCGTAGATATATTTTCTATTTTCGCGTTTTAGCAAATGAATATATACTATTAAAATTTATGACACTGGATGGGACGTAATAAATTTCCATAATTTTGCATTATAACTAAATATCGCCTTCCTTAGCATATTTCTACACGGTTCGAGGTTCGGTGATAATTCTTGAAACTTTCGTAAGATTCTTTATGACTTTCAAGCTTGCAAAGACCTTAGATTTTTAGAATTGATATCATCATTAAACATCTGAAAATCGATGGTGTAGGTGAGGGAGGGAATTATTTTTTGTCGCGGATCGGCCAGGTTCCACAAGTACACAAAGTGTTGAGCAGGATGGACTTTTTAAGGAAGAGCATTTCTTTCAAAAAATTTAGGAAAATTGAAAACATTATCCAAAGTCTTTCGGTTGTGACCGCGTCAATGTAGATAATGGATCCGACGTTATGCTTCCAATGTAGGAGGCATCTTCAGGAAGGTAGGAGGCATTTTCAGGAATGTAGGATGCAAATGAACTGAGTTTAGTTTCGTATAGAGCATTGAACTCATCCCTGATGTCCTAGATCCCTGTAGACGCTTTCTACATTGGGAGAGAACCGTCGGATTTATCATCTACATCAAGGTGGTCACTAAAGGTAGACCTAAATCTTCATGACATAACCGCTAAAGCCGCAGTTTATTAAGTATTATTCCTACTGCTATAGATTGTTAAGCTGACACTGATAACTTAAGCGAGATAGACTTTTGAACAAGGGAACAAGCTTTTCTAAGGAAACACGCAGACCTCCGCGCCAGAAAAACATAGTTTAGTACATCTTGTGGAAAAAAAGAGGCACATTTTCTATGAAACTCCAGTGAAATTGACAAACGAGAAGTGTAACTGTTGAGGCTATAAGGCATAAACTGAAAATTTTCGTTTTTTCTCTTAAAAATAAAGCAAGCTTTTCGAAAAGAATCACTCAGCTTGCGGTCTTCCGCGTTATAAATTTTAATCAGTTGCTAGTTCATTTTCTACAAATCAAGAGCCATACATAATAAATAAATGAGTGAATAGATGGCGTGAGTATGTCGGGTTGAGCATCTTGTCACTTTTATATGTGACAAGATGATCGTGTAAAATGAAAGCTTCTTAAAAGATAAAATCATTTCCTGAATTCTAACAAGACTTAATACTTTAAATCCGCCCCCAAATAGCGCTTGGTTGGTCGGATACAATCAATGATATTCCATCAGTTGGCTCACATCCAATCCAAGTGTCATTCATGAAAAGATGACCAATATAGACATATAAGATAGGTCCTTTTAAATGTTAAAATACTTTAATATAAAAGGTTTGAATGTCAGCTGGTTGTAACGGACAGCGTATGTAGGAACTACGTGCGTGTGTGTGTGGACAGGTGGTCCGCCCACACCGAGCTTTACTACTTCTCGCTAAGATTACAATTTGCATAAGGGCAACAACTATAAAACGTCACAAAAACAACTTCAAAAACGGATAAGGAAACTAGTTGACAAGGCGCCAACTTCTTACAAACTTCCCAATCACCTTCCTTTTATAAAAACATTGTTTTTAAAGGTTCATAGTACTTTACTGCCTACATTTTAATCCTTGTTTGTTTTTCTAACGTACTTACATTAACTTCGTATCTTTACTTAAAACATTTTATAAGAAAATTTAAAGCATATTTCACGATATAAACGAACTTAAATCCTAATAAACTTTTTGTTCTACATTTTCCCACAAATAAAAATACAATAAGTTTTAAAGCATATAAACAGTTGCCAAGATAAATTGTTAAATAACTGAAAAATCATTTATTGTACAACAGGAAGCAGATAAAAAACTAATAAATACGAATTTAAATTCAGTGTTGAAATTGTAAAAAAAAATTAGAGAAATTTATTACTGTAAATAGATGATATTATATTGAACTTATTATTACTCTTAATAAAAACAACGAGTAATGCTATGAGAATCGAAACCAGTTTTAGTAAGAACAAGTACCTTACTCAAATAATGTAAACAAGTATACTAAGCAACTAAGGTAAAATAGGATTAATTTAATAAGTTGAATGAAATAAAAATATTGGAAATGACACATCTTAATGGGCATTTAATGTGTTTCGATGCTCAAATCGAAATGCTGAGTCAAACGTAATGAAGTTACTTTTTCAATTCATATTTACTTAGTTGTCGCGAACTGCCAAAAAGTAATGTATCGAATCTAGTACTATCATTGATTTTTAGAAGTTAAATCCTCTAATGGAATTAAAGTTTCGAACTAAATTATCAATATATCACTTACATCTAACATACTTAAGAAATAACATTTTTTTTCTAATATTTCTTTGTTAGAAAAAGCAAGCTATTTTATCATAAGTATCTGCAAGCACTATGTATATGCGTTTCGAATAAAAAGCAAAAGATAAAAGAAACCACGATATAATTTATTGTTTTTCTCACTGTGTAAGAATGTAAAATTTTCTATATTATAGTTTTATTATTACTTAAAGCAATTAAGTTGAATTTAACCTGCGAGCTATGGGAAAGAAGTTCCTCGGACGAGGACTTGCTAAGCCTAACCGAAGACCTAAATACCTTGCATTGACCAGCACTTAAATTCAAAATCATTATCCAGTAATGCTTTTTCTCGCTCAATATATTACTTTCACAATATCTTATGTAATTAAATAGAAGGTATTTTATGAGAAATAAAGATACATTCACTAACTGTGAATGTACTAATTTAGTGATCTGTTTATTAATACATTTGCCCTCTTGCCGCTTCGCGGCCGTCAGAACTTTGGACCACTTCGCGCCACATGTTTGTTTTCCTGAATCAGTTTGATATATTACTAGATTAATATATTATATATAATATATATATATATATATATATATTTCTGTGTTAGTGTGCATGTACGACATATTTGTTCCAAATTTACGGGACACGATTACTTCGAACGCTTAATCGTACACATAAATCGTGCGTTTATGTCCCAGACCCTATTTCTTATAAAATATGTGTCACGCAATTAATCCACAGTAATGACCCCACAAACATTTAAAAAGTGTTTAGATCGAACAGAAATTTTTACACATGTTAAGTATGGTTACCAAAAGTACGAAGTTACATTTAATTATCAGTATTAGCTTCGGTTTTATTAATTGACATAATGTAAACAAATCACGTGTTTTTATTAATAAGTTTCAAAATTCGCTTATATCGTGGCAGTATGACACTTATATAAACTAGTAATATGACGAACTGATATAGGACAACAATTGATAGCTATAGGTTATAGTACGACTCATGGCTAAAATCAGTTGACAGCGTGGGAAAATAATGGGAGGGAGCCAATGAGGTTAGTCTTGGGTGTTAAACCACGCCCTCAATTTCAAATCAGGCCAACCTTATTGATTAAACACTATTTTCCCACGATGTCAACTGATTTTAGCCGTGTGTCGAACTAGTATAGGATTTCCCAACTTGGTTTATTTCTTACTTTAAATAAGACCTTTAGCTTGCCTAATAAAGAAGTATATCTTAAATAATTTCAGCAAGACTCAATCATTTTCAAATTATTAGTGAATCTGTGAAATTTTAATTGTTTTTTAAGTATGTATTTTGTATTTATTGTAAGTATATATTTTCTTAAGCAAGTAGTATTTTTGCTAAGTATTTTAACTTTTGGTAAAGGGAATAGCCAAGCCCTCTTTAGAGATATTAAATCCTCTGAAGCCTTTGTAGGTAGACCAAGGTCTCAATCTTAGTACCAGATACAATCTTGTTCTTTTTAAATTAGTCTTCCTATTACACTAGTCTTAGACCATTACAGAGTAACTGATTATTTCAAGTTCCTCATAATTTGCATAGCTTAATTGTAGAAATAAATATTAAATAATACATATGCATTTATAGATATACAAAAATAACAACGTGCACATTAAATTGCAATTTGAACATAAGTTTTTTGAGTTTAAACTGAAATGTTTGTAAAAAAGTTCAGGAGAAGAATAGAATACAACACTATACTTCTCTCTCCTAAACTAAAAAAAAAGTAAAAGTAAGAAAGCTTCAATGTTTCATATATAAACCGCAAATTAATAACCAAGTTCTAAAATAATAGAAGATGTAATAATTATATAACGATAAAACCGGAAGCCGTAGAGCGGGCATGGAGAGCCAGGTTTACAGTAGTTAGTTTATCGTGGTTTTTCATTTCATCTTTGTATCAAATAGAAATAACTTACTGCGTTACACACAAGCTAAGGCTGAACCTTTTAATTAATCTTTCTGGGTGATATTTATACCGAAGTAATAAATTGACGGTTCATTCCAATGGTTTATCTAAATTTATAGGAAATAAAATTAAAGAGATTAATAGTAAAAGATATAAATGAAAGATAAAGTTTGAGTTATAAGTAAGTATAAAATATAAACAGCACTAACATTTAATAAAGTAAAATAAATCTGGTACGGTTTGCCTCAGAACGTTTCCACACCACATCGGATTCGCTACACTCACCCTCACTACTTTGGATTCGATTCGTTCATCTTCAGACAGTATAACATTTGTTTTATTTCCGGCGGTCACCTATTCACGAATTTGCTTGATGCTGCTTAACTGTTATGATCCAACAAAAACCGTAGATATACTATACGTATTAAAACGAAGCTTATTACTTATATATTACAAGAAGAAATATGCTTGTTGTAAATTTCAACTTCATTGGATCATTTGATAAAAATACCTGTATAAATTATTGGATAAAAACTAAACTAATGGTGATATTAAGATGAAGTTTATTAACATTTGATGTCAAATCCCAAAATAAGCATGGAGATATTATTACTAGAGGGGCTCTATTGGTTGAATTTTAAAACATCGAAAAAGTAACCACCATCGCTAAGAATGTAATAAAATAGTCTGTACAAAATTACTGTAACTTATATAGAAGAATGTTAAAAATACACATAAAACCACAAACTATGTGCTTGGAAGCCGAAAACAATAGATTTATTATAACCATAACTCACTCTTGAAGGAGGTTTCAATGAGGTTACACAGAGCCCCTGAGAGCCCCATTATACGATGTTTCAGGCCTTTCAATGTATTGAGATAGGCAATGCTCTAGTATATCTCTATGAAAATAAGCATGTCTCAAAATGTTAGAAATTTATAAGGTGATTGAATTCGATGTACACAAACCAAACGCATTCGGAGGTTATAACCTGACGTTTTTATGAATGACGTGTGACGTCATTGCAGGAATCGGTATAGGCGGTCAACATTGAAAATTTACTATTTATTCCTGCAAATGACGTAAATTCCGGACTATAACCTAACATGTCAAGAAAAATTTGATTTCATTCATAAAAAGCCTCTAATTGAATTACCTTATAAATTCTATCAGCTTGTGTACAGACTACACGCGTTCTAAACCTTAAAGAGACCAACAATTTTTTTCGCGTTTTATAAATTTTCGAAATTTTTGCCATATCAATATTGCAGTTTAATGACGTAATAAAATAAATATTTTTCGGAAAACAGAAATACATTTGTACTACTAAGTTTCAACCCTCTAGTATAAATACACTGGACTGGTAGATGCGATAGTAACAGACTCACACACACAGTCAGCTTTGTGAAAACCAATTAGAAGCTCTTAAAACACCTAAAAAGGATGTCTCCTTCACAATTTGATAAGTAGGTTTTTTACTTGAATTTGATCTTTCTGAACATTTTAAACAATATGTACTGAATTATACCAAATGCTATAAAAAGCCGTGGCAATTATTCTATAAAATCATCGCTGAACAATATTGTTTATTTACGTTCAACCCTAATTTTAGGTTCAATGGTAGTTAACTAATGCATTTCGAAATTTTAATAAATCCATAATAAATAAATGAAACTAAGTTGCTCCCTGGAAGGAGCCTCGCGGTCTGTAGCCTGAAAGCGTGGTCGGAAGCTGATGAGGACGTGGGAGAGACCGCACCTAACACAACATCACTAACTATTCAAGTAATAGTAATCAACAGGTATTATAGTCACAATCAAATTACTTGCTAGAATACTCATCAGCCATTTGTTTGAAAATATCAAGTTTGACAGATACCTTTAAAAATAAAGTGAGAAGTTTACGTTTCCAAAATCATATCTTGTGTTTGTAATAAATATTAGGGGAACTTGTAAACAATTATACTTTTAAAAACACACATTAAAGATACTTCAATAGGTACAATTTGAGACCTAATTTCAAATAATTAAATTTATAATAATATATTTTTTTTAAATATTTAGGCCGTAAAATATAGCGTCAGTACTCCCATTAAGCCAGGGTAAATTCAAACATTTATTTATTCACGACAATATTTAAATTGTCGTGTTTTAAAATTGTTTTTAAATTGCAATTTTTAAATTATTTAAATGTATTTTATTTATGTTATTTATTTATTTAATGACATAAACAAGAGCCCTTTGGTCTTTTGGCCGATAAGCAGCGTCGGCAAAGTGGGCTACTTCGCAGCCACATGGTTCTTGTTTTATGTCTATTTGCTATATTACTAGTTCATGTAAGTGGCATATTGTCACGATATAAGCAAATCCCCAATTATATTAGTTAAAGGAACATGATTACTTAACCATGTGATTTTATATTTCATTCAATACAATCGAAATTAATATTAATTAAAAATTTAACTTCGGATACGATTTAACCATACATAGTAATTAGTATAAGTGTATTAATTTATAACTCGATCAAAACATTTTGTGCCAAGTTTAAATCAAATCCAAAAATGCGTGGAAAGTTATCGTGCGGCATAGAAACGTCTGCAAACACAAATCTTGTGCATATATATATATATATATATATATATATATATATATATATATATATATATATATATATATATATATATATATATTAATTACATTTATACATAAATATAATATATTAATTAAAATTTGATGACATAATTTAGGTTGATAACGTCATATTTTTTTATACAAAAAGTAGGCCTCGTAATCTCCCCAACATCTAGCACTCTGTACGCATACACAAGGGTAAACCCCATAAATAAATTAAAATATATATATATATATATATATATATATATATATTATATATATATATATATATATATATATATAAACACACACTTCAGACATATATATTTTTGGTATCAGGAAGCCATACGAGATCGACCTCCAATAATGTTATCCGAACAACCTCATGAGCGTAATTTCCATAATCAAAATCAGCTGAAATAATTAAAAATGTATAATATATTAAAAATAACTATAACACCATAAAACAAACAACGAACAGTTTAAAAATCAAAAACAAAAGATATGACTATTTTTTTAATATTTAAAACGAATAATTTGTTGGAGTAAAGAGAAAGCAAAATATAAAGGTTCATTTGTTTTTATAATGCAAGTATTATGAAATGTGATTGTAAAGTATATTTGTCAGACAGAACTAACATGTAAAGCATTCCGAGAATACAGAGTCAGGACTACCAACACAGGCCAACCAAAAGCGCATAGATTTGCATTCGAGTTAAAATAACACTTGAGACTCAGCACTGTTTAAATTGTAATACTTAAAATAAACAGTTTCATTTTTCTAATTATTTATCATCTAATCATCATATCAATAAATTTTATTAGATTTGTACAATAATATAAATTTGGTGCAATATTTAATAACTAACTGTAATTATGTTCGAATTTATTTTTTAATACTACTGACATTATTAACTAAAAATTACACAACAGAATTTTAAATGACTACAAAGATTTAATTATAGTTTGACAGAAATTCAGTGTTAAGCAAAATTAATATTGAAATATTCGCAAGAACAGCGTGTACGGATTAGATCTTGTATTCCTATTTAATAACCAAAAAACTTAAAGGATGTCTTAAAATATGTACCTTCTTTTCAAGATGAATGAAAGAAGATGACCTAAAATAAGAATGTCAATATAAAAACTATTGACTAGGGAAATCTGAATTTACTTTTAGCAATATGATGATTATCATGAAATGAAAATTTTTGACTCCTCAGTTAGTTTCGCACATAGTTAATACCTTAGAATAATACTAATATAGAAGGAGCATATGTCCGTAGATACAGTGTAATTCCACTGATGGGTTTAAACCATCATTTAAAAGTTTATACCACGAAACGGCTCACTGGTGGTTTAAAGTAGGTCTACCATTTTAACAACAATACAATATTTTATAAATCTGTCATAAATAACTACTTATGAAGAAAGATCATAGGAAACAAATAAAATAACTTAAAAAATCTGCTTAGCATTTAATAAAATCGGTCTTAGATGGTAAAAGGGTGGCGGAATACAAGAATTTACATTTAGTTGACGAGGACTCCTTTTAACGTAATTTATATTCAAAACGTTGAAATACAATTTAAAATGCTTAAAAAATGATAATGCACCGATATTTATAGAAGTACTATATGAATAATCGATTATCAATTATCAATAGAATAATAATCGATCATCAATTAATAATAGAACATAATAATTCAGAACACTAATAACTTTATTATAGAGAGTCGTATTTTGTTGGGGTGGCAGCATTTCTTAAAACCACCAGTGACCCGGCTTTGCTGTTATCAGTTATGCTCCTTATAATATTATTATAAGGAGCATAGAAATATTATTACTAGAGGGGCCCGATAGATTAAAATCAGTACAAAATCACAATAATTTTTATAGTAGAACCTTAAAAATACAAATCAAAACACAAATCATGTGCGGGAAGCCAAAATAAATGTTTTATTATAACATTAACTCACTCTTGATGGTTTTATTAAGGTTACACAGAGCCCCTGAGAGCCCCAAAAAGATGTTTCAGGCCATCAATGTAATGAGATAGGCTATGCTCCCTCTAGTTTATATCACTAGGTTAATACAGACTACGAAGGGATGATCACCCAATGAAATTGTTGGTGTCAATATTAACCTCCATACCGACTATTTACTTTCCCGTCAAACATTCAGAACGATCGTGTCAAAGAAAAATAAATCATTAGATGTGCGTGTGGTTAAACAACTTAACGTTTAATTGCAAAGAGTTTTAAGATTTTTTGTTTTAGTTCAATAAAAAGTAGTTGTAAATTAGAAATGCCACATTCGCTCTCTTTAATTAATAATTGTCTATTTATACCGTAGTGTAGGTAAATAGGAAAAGTGATGCAGAGCATAGAAATTCAAAATTGAGGTCTCGACTAAATTTTCCGTTAGGTGTTTTAAGACCTCTTAAACGGCTTTTACTAAGTTTTTTCTGTTTGAGTCTTTTAAACTTATTTTAAAAGTACAAGATGTTATAAAATTAGAGAAACGCTACTCGGAAAAAGGGACTTTTAAAAGAGTAATAAATATTTAAGAACACCCATTAATCGATATTTTTTTCTGAAAACGTTTAAAAACAAAATTGGTTTAAAAGAGGTAGCTTCAACATCATGCGCCTTTTAATTATAAGATTTATAAACTGTAAGATAGCGAAACTTTAACACTTGTAAATTAAGACCTTTCCCGAAAAACCCGAAAATTAAACGGATTATTTAAAATATAAGAAAAATGTGGAAAGAAACAAATTCAAACAAATAAGTCCAGTCTATGTTAGAAATTCAATTAATATTTTTAATGCAGGCACAGCAGCCGAGTTAAAGATGAGATAAATCCATTTAGTAATTTTATAAATAAATTTATTAATGGTATTAAAATCGTAACCTGTTTTGGGTTTTTGTTTAACGTTAACAACAACTACACCCCCACCACAGGGCTGTCTCCGCTGCTTCTTTTTATTATTTATATACAACATATCTTATTTTTATATTCTTACATTACATGCGTATATTTAGTGCTCCTTCTAAGCGTCGCACTTAAAGAAACTTAAAATAAAACCGGTTTGAAAAAAAAATAAATTGATAAGTTTGACTCTTAAATAAATATTTTTTACAAAAAGCAAAGCGACAAAATAACAAAAAGAAATATATTCAATTACAAAGAGTAAAAAATAATAAACTGGAATCTCTTTTAATATGAAATTAATTCTAAAATAGAATAAAAGTGGTAAAGTGACATAAAAAATCCGACGTTTGAAAAAAATGCAGACAAATTGCCTAAGATATTCGTTAATTTCTTTTTTAACTTCGAGGCCTTCGGTGTACGGTTTTTATCTAAATCAAAGAATTCAGATCTGAATTGAAGGTTTCTCAATCCGCTTCTAACTTTGTTTTGAGTAAACTCAGTAACGGAGTGCAACAAGTTGTAGAATAATATGATTTTTATCTCAAAGTATGAAAATATTGCTGCTAGACAATAATAAAGTATAAGCGTTAAATAAAGAGCCATATTTTTATCTAAACAGAGCTCAAACTATAATCAGTAAATTTGTTTAACTAGAGTGTAACTTTTGATCAGTCTCAGATTCCTATCGAGCTTTAAGAATTCTTACCTGATTTTGTTAATAATTATTAATATTCAAAATCAGTGTAATCTGTGAATTCTTTAGCTCTAAATATGAACATGCACTGAGGTCAAATATAATATTTAATTTAAATTCAATTCTAGAATAAGAACTTATTTACTTTTTCATGTAAATTTTGTAGTTCATGAGAATGATTAAATTTATTTACAAAAGAAATTCCATTGACACGGTTCATTAAACTTTTACAAGTTATTTTATAATATTTCATATTTTACATTCCTGATGTTTAAATGCAGGTATTAATGCAAGGATCTGTAGTGACTGACCAACAAACTCTTTTTTAATGGTATATTAAATCACTTAATTAACAAACCGTTAAAAAGAGACCAACTTAAAAAAAAATAGATGTATAAGATTAAGATGGAAGACCACTATCAATTAACCAACTACCATTAAGAGCATTATATTGAAGGGAGGAGAGTACATTACAACTACCTGCCTTCTGCATCACGTATACAAGGCTTAGGAAACCATCTCGACCTAACTTGAATTGAGACGTTTCGAAAAGTAAAGACAGAAGACTCATCAAGAAACATGATTGAGTTCGGGCCGCCCCAAGAACACATCATTGGAATAATTGGACGTCTGACAGAAACTCACTTGAATGGACCGACTATTTATCACGAGTTAACAATCACTTTAAAAAAAGGAAAAAGAGCCTCAAGGGTTAATTGATAGGAAAGAGAGAGGGCTTGGCTACTGGTAATTGATTGGTAGCGGAATGAGGAGCGGGAAACCAGATCATCTCGTCTTGGGGTTACGACTTTACAGCTCAAATAACAGAAAAAAACTGAAAAAATAAATTGGCAAACAGTTTAAAAATATAAAAATTTATCAAATTAAATAAATAAACCTGATGCCTTAACGGTAAATCTATACAAATAAACTAAAACTGATTTTAATTAATAGAACAATTTTTTTAATTAGAAACATTAAGTAAAAGCAATAAAGAAAAAAATAAACTGAGCAAATTATTATTAATTGCGACTTTCACTAGCCTAAAAAGTCTAAAAATATTTAAAAAATCAATGGGTATAAAAAGATTTTTAAGTTTAAAGTCTAATAGTTAAGTAAACGATCACGGGTGACCACTTACAGCAGAACATATTCCAAAAGAAAAAATTCCCCAAAGAGAAAATTTATATCCGAGCAGATTATTTCTTACTATAAGAAAGGTTTGATTGTTTTTATTGAGGGAATAGAACCTACGCTATTAGCCTTAATTAATTTACTAATTTAATTAACTCAAAATGTTAAACATGGATTATTGGGACCATTACTAAGTAGCACTGATTTGCCTTATTTCAATCCTTGACCAAAACCAAAGTCTACTTGGCCGAAAAAGTAAAAACGTCATAGGGCGTCAAAACTTTTTAAATAATATGTGCTTTAAATTTGACTAAAATCAAAAGAAAAGTGTAAGAGTTTGTAATACTAATCACACGATTTATTGTATCACGAGTTCTGCTCTGTTAAGGAGCAGTGGCTTTACATTGGCTCCCAGTTACCGGAGGCCGTTTGTCTGCATGCCGAGCAAATTTCCTTTGGAATCTTTGCATTTTTGTTCAAGTTTTCGATTTTTGCTTTATAGTTTAAGTAAAGACACTTCAAATGCTTCGCAAATTGTCCTAGCATTTCGAGAGGAATGTGCATAATTATTAAGTACGCTGAACAACAGTATATTCATTTTTTCTAAAAACTCTCTTTGTCCCCTCATTTAAACATTAAAACGTTTCAGCACATTTCCTTTGAAAAATTCAGAACAAATGACTTTCAAGTCTAAGGGTTACTGATAAGATAATATTGAATGCACCAATTAATCAAGCAAGTTATAAAGTAATTAATCTAAGCAAGACATTGGGCAATTAAAAAAAATCACCCTGCTTACGGACCTTTGCGCCAGAACTATTATTAGTACAATTCCATTATTATCTTCATTTTAATTATTTCAATTACTCTTATTAAAAAAGTTTGTATTTATTTTCAGAAATACAATTTTATTAATGTTAAACTTGAATTAAAGGTAAACTTTTTAATAAATACCGAACTAGAAATTAATTTCCAGTTTACTACATTAGTTCCCAAACTAAGCTTCTCAGAGAGCCGTAATATTATCTCAAAATATCTCACATTAATTAGTCAAGGCTAAACGCAAAAAGATGGCCGCAGAATCCTAACTTTGTGGTGGAAATCTAACTACTCGAGCAAAATAGGCAGCAAAACAGAGCATATAGACCATGTGCTACTTCTATTTCGCTGCAGAAAGTTATGTTTATTCCGCGCTGAAAATATTTTTGGAAAAAAAGTTTTTTTTACATTCTCACGAGCAAAAATAATACAACCGAAATAATACATCGAATCACTAGGTTTGGACAAAAAAATGTATTTATAATCTCAAATAACAATAAACTCCGTTCTAAAAAGAGGAATGCGAGATTCTTGCAGCGCTAAGTTCTTAAGCGGTTTAAGTTCTATTTAGAAAGACGTTCTAGCAGGACTCTTTAACCTTATCAACGAAACGAAACTATAATCGAATAAATAAAAAGAGAACTTGAGGAATAAAGTTTAAACTTCAATAAAAAATCACAAATATTTATTTTGAGACATTTTATTAAAAATAAAAAGAGGCATAATTATAGATCGAAGAAAACAAGTGAGATAACTAAGACTTGATAAATTGCACAGTTAAAGATACTAATAGTATGATACATCAATAATTTACAATCATGATAAATATAAAACACCACCCATAACTGTTAATTAAATGCTATGTAATGTTAAATTATCAAATTCTTTATTAGATATTAATTACAGTTGAAACTATGTAATTATAACCGGTTGGTACCTAATACCCAATTAATATTTAATATTAATTACAATATTTACTGAAATCAGTAGATCAGTTAATATCTGATTTGAAAGTTCAGTTGTTGAGTCAGGTTTATAGATTTATGTCAGTACAGGGAATCTTAGTAAAATCATTTTAATTTACTGATATTCAACTACTATTTGAAATTTAATACAACATTAATGGTAAGAAAATTTTCTTCATAAATAAATTATTTACTTTATCGCATTGTTGTTCAAAATTATTATTACTTTTAAAAATAAATGAAAACTGTAATTACATAAGGGGTAATTGAATTTCTTTATGTAGAATTATTTAACAGTTTTTTATAATTCTTTAAAAAATGATCGACTATTTATATAAATAAAAAAATATTTATTTTTCTTTTCCTCCTATCGTATGAATATAGGTAAATTAGCCTGTCTGTGGAAGACAGTAGGCTAATATCTAACAAAAATTAAGACACCTAGTTGAAGACAATATGACTGGAAAATAATAACCAAGAAATACCGACCAAAGAAATATTTGACTGTCATAAAAATTTATGGTACGGCGAATTTCCTTTAGAATTCTTGCTTCCTTACGCACTATTTTAGTTATTTTTTAGGTTTTCGGTTCATGCTCTGTAGTCGTAACAGTAGTATTACTTCTTATTCAATTTTCCTAGAGGTTCCAAAAGAACTCGCTTTTTTATGCCATAGTTTGTTTAAAACTATGCTTGATTAGTCCTGCACAACATTTAGGCCAGTGATACAAGGCTCAGTCTATGCAAATCTTCAAAATCTTTTAGCGCATTTCCTTTTAAAAATCCAGGAAAATTGACATACACGTAAAATAAAACGAAAATCTGAAAAAGAACTAGAAGGTGCGCAAGTAAGCAAGCATTCCAAAGGAAATTCGTACGGCTGGTGGATCACCAGACTTAATAAATCGATTATATATTCAATCCCGAACTAAGATTTGAATTAGGGCTCCTAGGTTTCAGTACTTTGAGTACACGGTTCGAATTCAGACTACTTTCGTACTACTAGAAATCATAAAAAAACATATATAAGACATTTTACCAATTTTTTTAAAAGTTTGTCCGCTTGTTAAAGTAACCTGGTTTGTAAAGAGTCCTCACAAGGTTGGTTTTTGTACCAAGATGGATTTAAAATTGTTTATCCGTTCGATATATATATATATATATATATATATATATATATATATATGTGTGTTGTGTGTGTGTGTGTGTGTGTGTGTCTATATATATTATATATATATATATATATTATATATATATATATATATATATATATATATATATTATATGCGAAATGTACGTTGCATACCTCTGAAACGGATTTTGGACCCACTCCCGCTAAGATGCCTCCTAGCAATTCATTCCAAGGAAATTTGCTAATTTTAAAAAATTGTGAAAAAAAGAGAAAATTTGTTTAATGGAGTTGAAATTCAACGTAATTTTACTTCTTTAATTACTAATAGATCCACTTTGTTTTACTCTAATATCTCCCGCCTTTTTGAAATAATGACTATTATTTTTTTTTTAACTTTGAAGATCAATAACTATCATACTTTGGAATGTTATTTCTAGGATGTCATATACCATAAAATAACAAAATATAATAGCTATTTAACTTTTGATAAAAAAAATATCAACAAATATATGTATTTATTGGAGCGATACTTAAAAGTCCATCTAAAATGATCGTTTACATCTATGCATTAACTGCATAATATTTAAATTATAAGAAAACATAATAAGATAATTAAATTTATAATCTAATTAATAATTATAGATAATTAAATTTTTGATAGAGGGAGGGGTATAGTACAGCACACGGTTATAATCAGTTGACAGCGAGAGAAAATAGAGTGTAGAGGAACCAATGAGGTTGGTCTGATATGAAATTGTGGGCGTGGGTTAACATTCAGTACTAACATTATTGGCTCCCTCGCATCATTTCCCACGCAATCAACTCATAGTAATCGTGTGTTATACCATGGAGGGGGCCATGAAAAAAATCTTTTGGGTGATTTTTAAAAAATAAGGGAA
Organism: Microvelia longipes; assembly: GCA_018340805.1. Taxonomy (NCBI): domain Eukaryota; kingdom Metazoa; phylum Arthropoda; class Insecta; order Hemiptera; family Veliidae; genus Microvelia; species Microvelia longipes. The sequence continues at coordinate 43,541,049 of JACMZG010000008.1, read as the reverse complement.
TTTATTTTAAATGGGGGGGGGGGGGTGGATAAGAAATATTCTAATCGGATTATTACAATTTTATTTTATAAAACCACATGATACTTTAGTATAGCGACTCTCAATTTTTAGGTTGCGACCAAAATTCATTTCGGACCTATTATTGTAAGATTATAAGAGTTAAAACGTATCAGGCGTGATCGATACTCAGACGGGTACAGCATTGTCAAGTGCTGGTCACTAAGAGAGAATCTGGAGTTCATGTAAGCTAAAAGTATTCCGTCAGTTTAAACTAGGCGTCTTTTGTATCAGCAAACATAAATTTGTGATACTTCAAAAAGAGGGTAAGAAATATATAAAAGATGACATATTATGTCAAAGACTGTATAAAATGACGGCAAACCCTTGAAATTTAAACACCCCTTCAAATTTATTTAAAAAATAAAATGAGAAGATCAATAACTTATATTCTGTAATAAAATTAAGATGTTCCTTTAAGAAACACCTATTCTTTTGAAATAGAGGAGTCTGCCTTGGACACAGTTAATTATAAGTTACGCCACTGAACGTCTGACTCTGATGACCGACAGCCATCACTCGCTATCATAACATCTCTATTATTACTACTAAGTACTAGTCATCCAGTAGGAGTGCTAGAGTCTCATCAAATCTAATCCTTCAATTTAAAATCAATTAACAAACTTAGAACTGAATAATCAGAAGCTGTGTCAATCAACAAATAATAAAGGCTTTCATCACGTCTATTTCCTTTCATTTTGAGGACCTATTCTAGATTTATTCCTAGATATTTGTTTAAAAGGATCTATCTAATGAGACAAATATAACTTGATCGTATAAGCACAGTGAATTGTTTGATTTTATTTTTAAAATAGAAAAGCCATAAGAGAAAAATGTAGTGTTTTAGTTCGATTAAAAAAAAGAAGCACCTGAATCTATATCTGGGTGAAACAGTTACGGTACAAGACAGGTACACATAGCAACTTAGTGAGTTTTCGGGGTTCAGCGCTGTACCACAAGTTTTCGGGATTGGAATAAGATTGACACAATATTAACATATCTGCTTAATAAAGATCCAAGTAATCTCTAATTTAATCTCATTATGTTGATTCTAAAAATTCTGGTACGGGATATCTCGGAATTTTTCCTCATTACTTCGGACTCGCTTCGCTCGGCCTAAGATATTGAATACATCCCTTTCATTCTTAGCGGTCACTCTTACAGCAATGACCGCTCAATGCTGATTAACTTTTATGATCCAACAAAACTCATATATACTTGTCATATTGAAACTTAGTGTACTTATTTATTACGTAAAGGTATATACTTGTACAAATTTTAAATCAATTGCATTAATTGCCGATTTTTTTTACAATTTAAAAAAAATATACAAGTCATTAGATAAAAATTGAACTAAAGCTAAAAGATGAAACTTGGCACATATGTTTCTCTTATACATGGCTACATGCGTACCGAATCTCAATCTGATCAAATCATTTTTTTATGATTTTTCGAAAATTTCCCCAAGCCATTATTGCGTGTTAGACACGTAATAAAAAAATATTTTCGGAATAGCACAACTACAGCGGTAGACTGATTTTTGTAATCATTTCAACTCTCTAGCATGAACACACTAGAATCTACTACAATGATAACAGACACACACATACAGACAGACAACTTAGATAAAAACCACTTAGGAGGCCTTTAAAACACCTGAAACAGATAATGCCAGTTTCATCCCGGTTTCGGATTTTTTTGCAAACACAATACTTTTCCTGCATACCTACGTTATAAATGAGGAAAAGTAAAAAAATAAGTTATCTTGCCTCATAGACACATTACACACATGTAAACTATATGTGAAACTTCAGGGTATGGTCAAAAAGAAACACACGCACACACACACACACACAACACATATATTATATATATATATATAATATATTATATATATTATATATATATATATATATATATATATATATGTGTGTGTGTGTGTGTGTGTGTGTGTGCGTATATATATATATATATTATATATATATATATATATATATATATATAGACCGCCTCCGTGGCCGAGGTCGTTAGAGCGTTAGTCCTAACACTGACCTTTGACACCCACGGAGGTCTGGGGTTCGCATCCAGGTTACGCTCTCAGTTTATATAAAAAAAAAAAAAAATTTGTTTAGATATATCTCGCCAACTTTAGAATACACTTAGAGGTAAGGTTGCTACTACCACCGAGGTGTTCCCGCAGGGTTTATCCCTGATGAGCCGCAAGGCTCTGTCAGGGATAAACATATATAATATAATATTATATTTATATATATAATATACATATATATATATATATATATATATATATATATATATATTATATATATATATATAATATATATATATATATATATATATATATATATATGTATTGTATCTTATCTTTCGCGCAGCACATCACTGGACCTTATGACCAATTATGACTATAAACGTCATAAAAATTGCTCAAACGGAATGAATAAATCAAACCACGGTTTCGCATTTGTAGGACACAATAATTTTCTATATATTTACGATATTAGGTACCTAATTAAAAGTATTCATTTTACAGACGTAAATTATAATTATAAAGTATAATAATACATTTATAATAATAAATTTAATTAAAAGTAATTATAATTATTTATAAAAGTTTTAAATACCTTTTTGTGAGCAAAATTAACTATATAAAATTTAAATTAAATTTTTTTATAAATACTTGAGTGTGTCTTCATAATACTAGATGAGAATTAGTTTAGGCAGAGAAGAGACTTGATTTCATTAGATTAATTAAACTATATTTTACTACTTACACGTAGCATATTTTCGTTGAATGAAGCTAATTTATGCAAAGAAAATTCTATATATAACATAAATAGAACTCTACTAAGTGAAATATAGTTCATTTTATCTAATGAAATCTAGTATTTTCTGTGAACTAAACTGATTCTCATAAAACGATATCTTGAACTTTAAACAAAATTTCAAAATAAATTTTACAAGGAAGAAATTAAGATATAATTACTACGCATAATAAGCTCATTAGTTAAATTAGTCAAATTTTAATAAATTCTTTCAATTTACCAAAGACGTTCCGAAGGAAGAATAATTTAACTAAAATATTAAGTTTTAAAGAAGATATGATGAATATGTTCATTTAAAGAATCATATAAAAATATGCATAAAGTATGCGAGGAGAAGCGGTACTTCAGAGACGCGTTGCCATTACCTGCCTTTCAAAGTTAGCTAAGTCTTAATCTCATCAACTGCGTTGATTAGGTTGCGTCTACGTGTGCGTCTTGGCTAATGATTAATCATGAGGGATTCCATCATTAAAAGAAAAGTGGAAGGGATAACTTCACCTAATGCTTGCAGTCATTACCTAACAGCTTCTACTCCAACAGACTACAATTAATTTGAAAATTATTTTATTTTCTTAATTTTTAGATAGTAAAAGATAATGCTTAAAACTATTTTTACTTTTTCTTCTTTATTCCCTTGGTACATAGAAAAGTATTGTGATAGCGAAAAAAATTCGAAACCAGAATTATGCATTAATTAAGAGATGTTTGTAATCCCTCGTGAGTTGTCTGTCTGTACATATGTATATGTGTGAAATTTTACTTTGAAAAACAAATTTTTACAACCTATGGTGTAAAAACTTAGCCTTTTCTTTGAAACAATGCAAATTGACAGACATGTAAAAGTTCTACTGTTCCGACTATAAAGCATGAACAGAAAACCTGAGCAAGAACTAGATTGTTGCAAAAAAAGCCAAGAATTTCCGAGGGAATTCGCCTACCCTGCACCAGAATGAAAACCTCGTCAGAATTTTCATTCATGAGGCGTATTAGCTTACTTTTAAGATAGTCATTAAAGTTGCAGTCAATTAAAAATGTTAAGATTTGACATCTTATTGGTTTAGAATTTAAATGAATATTTAGAAACTCCACTCCATTCTATTATCTAGAAAAAGCAAAAATTGGTCTTTTAAGATGTAAATTTACACGTGATATATGTATTGTATACATTGTAAGTGTGTTAAAATCAATGTAAATATAGATTACACGATGAACTTGGCAACATATCCAATAAGAGAATGGTAAAAAGAAATCCCTTGCTTTATATATTGATAAATAGGAAAATAAAATCTGCTAAAACGAAAAATCTTATAATTTTAAAATCGAGATTTATATTCCTGGAATTTATTTGGAAAAAACTTGGAAGAAGTTTATAGTTTTATTAGGCAGAACAGTTAATTCATGTATCCATGAAATAGAGTTTCAAGCTCGAGCCAGCTTTAATTTTCCTTTATTTTACAAGTTCCTTCTTTTCAAGTTTCCGTCCAAACGATCAATCAAGTCATAAACCACCGAAACGGTGTTTAATACCTTTATAACATAATGTATCCGAAATGAAACCTAAGTAACTTATGGGTTTAATAACAAATTGTTGTGAGGGGTCCGGCCTCAAGGCATACACTTTACCGTCTATAGACCAGGATTTCAAACAAATGTTTCTTTTCCTCTAGAGGATTAAAAAAAAGTCAACTACAGTATAAAGAATAATGAAGAGAGACGAAATTAGAGGGGACAGCGCGGCCCCTGAAGCTCTTAAGAGAAAATAAATTTCGACATCGAAATGATAAATCAGGAGGGGGTGGAGTGAGATCGGCCTACTAAGAGGACCAGATGTGCGGGAGTGGGCATGTACCAAGTCTAAATGAGGCGGTAAAAAAACAATTTTAACTCCCTTATAGTTTTTAGAGAGATTTTAACAGAGTCTGTACACGGGGGCGGGAACGAGAGGCGGTATAGTGCAACAGGTGTTGATGGGAGACGGAGAGAAGCATGGGAGATTGCAAACAGCGTGATTACACTACGAGGCTTAGGTCACGGGCGGGGAATGCTCCCTCAACAACTTCTCGTCCTGGCACCATACTGCAGGACACATTGCCTTCTCTCTCGGACTACACATTTACTACGGACCTCTAGCTCTCCAACTTCAAACGCCCACATAATACTTTAACTTCTTTCTTTTAACAAACACATTGCTACGTGGAGTCTAATATCTATTCTTCCGCTCTTACTCTTTACTTATTTAAACATTACGTATTAACAATTTGCTCTCCTCAATATCAAAACTGGGTTATTAAAAAATATAATTGTTAAGGGAAATACCATTATAAAACAAACAGAGAGATAAAATAAATATTTTAGTAGAACTTAATTTGCATACTAGTATTAAATCTGATATCAATAACATCAAATATTATTCAAGATAATAACAATAACATAAACTAAGCGATTATTTAACTGATTTACAGGGAACCAAATAGCTAAATAGATTTTACAACTCTTTAGAATATAATAACAAATAAATGCATTGATTTGACTGCAGTAAACTTAAAATAAAACAAAACAGAGCGGATTGAGTCGATAGTAGACAAGACTGGTTTTGTTCAATATTTGCATATAGTTCCACCATGTGGGTGAGGTCAAGCCACTCTATCACACTCGTAAAACTCCTCCATCTCGCTCAAATTACGACATGTTTTTAATAGTTTCAAAATATTAAAAAATAATAAATAAAGTATCAAAGATTTACTTTAAGAATAGAATTTTACGTTTTTAATGAAATTTTGGTATGACTTCTAAATGATAACTACATTTTGGTATGATAAATACATATTTATCGGTGAATATTTTTTTTGAAATTGGTTTGATAAACTTTCACGCAAATAAACTTAAAAAAATGTCCATATCAAAAATAAAACTTTTCTCCCATGAACAAATTCTTTTTAGGAGTAAAAAAATAGAGCAGTGGAACTTTGATGGTGTCTTTACATATCTTATTCATAAGATTTAGAATTAGGTTTTATAATTTTTAAGAGGATTTAGTGATACACATTTTTTCATCCTGACTTCATAAAGAAACCCTAACTACGCAATACTTCTTCCATATAACCTCAAAAGGGATGGAAAATAAAAACAAAATAAAAAAGAAGAAGATTGATAATTAGTGCTTCCTGCTATACCAAGTCCGGTACCGGAATGTATCAACAGTAAGAAATCAATCAAAGAAGAAGATACAAAAACATCACAGTCCTATCAAGAAATACTTGAAAGTATCTTGAAGTAATTAAATAGCTCAAGTTACCCAAGGTAATTTTACCTTCTATGTTAAACTTTTTAGAATGACACTACAAATCCTGACTACTGGTTCTTTTATAACTCAGGTTTTTTGCACTACTGTTAGAAATAAACGTTCTTTATGTGAATCTAGATTGAAACGTGTCTTCAAGAAATGTTTAAAAAATGTTGAAAAGGAAAAAAATAAGAGATGCAAACAATTCTTATAAAACTATATAACGCGGGTAAATAAATCTTAAGATAACTTTATCACATAACTTATAAAGAAAGGAAATCATACTTAATTATAAATTTCTGTCAATTCAACGAGTAGTCTTTTTGCGTTTCCCGTTACCTTACTTTTCGTATGACATTGTATCAGACTTCCAGGATAACTTAATACAATTATTTTTAGGAGACACATGACTGGCAATCCCGGTCAACCGAAAACAAACCGGGGGTATCTGCAAGCCGAAAGGGGGCCGGTGGTCGCTGAGAGGTAGCTGCGAACCGCCTCATGTATTGAAAGTATGTTTTCAAATGGCATAAGCCTATGTAACGATGCAATATTAAGATAAAACAACAAAGTGGTTGCGAAGCTAGGCAGTCCGGAGGTCCCGAGACAACTAACTGATCCTAGGCGGCCGAGCTGAGAGTCTCGTTTTAATAATAAACTTATAATTGTGTTGTACCTTACTTTTGCTCAACAATAGAACAAAGCATATTAATGTCCAATAGGTACATTGACGAAATACTAATAAAATACAACATACCTACAAAGGAAGGAAGCAGAAAGAACTTAAAACACTCATTATTAACATAATTAATTTTAACAGCGACAGGTATAAATAGGGTAACAAACCGCACCAATGTCCAGTTCGGTTTTGAAGAGCATTGTGTTTTCATCCATGATGTCCTGCATCTCTAAAGATGTAGAATATTTATGTTTTTATTTTAAAAACATAAACGATTATAACACACTTATTTTATCATGAACTGTACTTTTTATTTTATACTCAATCATTTCAATAAAAAAATATATTTCAGTGCCAATTTATCAAGCTGCGTTATTCTATAATTGAACTTTTCCTCAATCATACCTCTTTATACTTCATACTATAAGTTGTCTCTTAGCTGGAAATGCTATTCTATAGGACAGAGTTAGAGTTGAGTTCAGGCAGTCATACAAGTGCTGTAGTTCTAGGACCCCTTACACACAACTTAGTACATTAATAATTTTTCGCGTTATTTATTTGATAACCGGTTTTTCGCACATTCTGATCTAAAAGAAATATTATTTCGATTTAAAATTAAGATTTCATGTTAAGCACCAAGAAAGTAAATACAGAATATAAAAATATGTACGATAATAAAGATGGAATGATGAAAAAAAATATCAAAAAATTTCATATAATATTGAAAATGATAACTACCAAAAGAAAATCTTTATCATTATTTTAAAATAACTCTTTATAGTTTACACATCACAATAACAGTACACTCGCAAATTGGAGATACTAATATTTCATCAGGACGTGATTCAATTTAAAGCTGTTACTGAACTAATATGGCACTGAGCCACATACCTCTTAACACTATTAACATGACACCATAATTTTGGTCCACAAAGCTATTATGGTAGACCAAGAAGAAGTAAAGTAAAATAGCCAGTTATTACGTTAAGTAGGAAAGCGTAAGGTATTGTGGTGAAGTGAGAAACAAGAGGTCAACTAGGACGTGTATCTAAGGTTTGAACGATCCTAAGAACCAAATAAGATTTATGATGAGGAGGTATGACCAACCATTATTGGTGTAAACAGACAAAAATATTAAGACGCGTGCCTGAAGAATACAACCAACAAAAAGAACTAAGAGAAGGACTCTGTTTAGTATATAAAAGGGTATTTTGCACGGAAAAGCGAGTATCGTCGAAAAGTGAACAAACCCTCCGAAGATATATCATGTCAACCTAAAATCAAGGGGAAGACGGCAAGAAACAGAGTAAAAAAGCAAAACTCGACCAGAAGGAATCCGGTTCAGAAAGAAACAGCAGCGGATTCGCACGCGGTACCATTCATAACAAGACGAGACGCCAACATTCAAGACATCATTAGCAGTGACCGTCTACCCCACATCACTAACACTAACAAATCATTCTCTTATAAATTGTTCCTCATTTTATCCACCGTCACTACACATTTATTCGAGTTTTAATTGAAAGTAAACGGAATTTAATTGAAAGCAAATTAAATAAAAATGTAGTTTAAAATTAAATTTTATATCAAGTAAAATTTAATCAATTAAAAATGTATAAAGTATAATTTGACCAAAACAACAATGTATTATTTAAATATTAAAAAATAAAGAAACATGATCAACAAAGTTGGTAGTACATCAAATTGATTTAGTCTACAAATAATACGTCAAACAGTCTCTACAAATTGTAGAGTCTATAGTCTGTAGTCTCTACTCTATATAAGAAATAATTCTGATATTGCATAGAGATATATACTAGAGGGGACATAGCCTATCTCAATACATTGAAAGGCCTGAAACATTGTTTTGGTGCTCTCAGAGGCTCTATGTAACCTCATATAAACCTCCTTCAAGAATTTTAAGGTTATAATAAATAAATTGTTTTCGGCATTCCGCACATGGTTTGTGTTCTGCTTGTACTTTTAACGTTCTTCTATATAAGTAACTGTAATTTTGTACAGATTATTTGATTATATTTTTAGCGTAGGTGGTCAGGTTACTTTTTTGATATTACAAAATTCAATCAATAGTAATAATACCTCTAGTAATAATTTAAAAATTTAATTTATTGTAATTTTCACTAACCAGTGGTTCGCAATGGATCTCAGCGTGGGGACGCATCAAAGTGTATTATTTGTGTATACACTTTGAGGCGTTACACTTTATTACAAATAAAGCCTCCTCCATTTACTTTTATAAATGTGTAATGTTTTAGAAGAGATTATTGATATATTATCAAATAATTTAAAACTTAGCAATGCTTAACTTTTATTTGACTAAGTTTTAAGTTAGTAAGTTATCCATGACTGTGGTAAGATATATGTGTACTCCTGTTACAAAAGTTGGATCTACTGGCAAAACTTATGTTTTGCCAGTAGATCGTAGATGTTCTGTAGATTGGGTATTGCAAGTTTATAGTTCATAATTATTCATTACAAAAAAATAAAAAAATGACTGAACCTCCCACGTAGAATCAATAACAAAGTAAAGAAATTTTAATATTAAAACATAAATATTAAAATAAATAAAACAAAAGCTAACCAAGGGTCGATACCAGTCTCAAATAATAGCAAACAGACCGAGTCCTGTATTAAATACTAACAACTGAACTTTATTATGAACAGTAAAGTTCAAAGCCTATAGGAGCATGTCAAACAAGCATTATATTGTTAAAGTATCGACAAGAGTATTTATTTAAACGCAATAATTACTATAAGGGTAAATTAAATATTCAAATATGCTTAATAAATATTACATAAATACACGGTGTAGAACATGTCTTATCTTGTGTTACGAAATCTTGAGATTTATCTCATAGAGAAACTTTTTTTTAAGTCAAAAGCACGAACAAAGACGAATTTAAATTTTAAAATAAGGAGTAGGTCAGTGTTAGGAGTGAGGGACTGACTATCAAATCCCTGATAACGAGACAGGGGGAGCACGCGCACGCAATTTCGTTTAAATTCACAAACATGTATTCACTCTTGATTTGAGACAAAGAGTCGTTAGTATACAGAGTATACGACACAAAACATTCTGTGGCATTTCCAACAAGGTTACAAAGTTTTGACAATAAAAACGGCTTTACCTTGAGGACCTTTTTATAATAAAAGTTGGGGCGGCCTGTAATACTTTCACTGTTCTAGAGAGAGAGAGCGGACAACCCCTGAATAGATAAAACAACGAGATAAAGACAATGGAGGCGAGAGATACAAACAATGCCTGTTTGTTTTGAACAAAAATTCAAACTTACCAGCCTTGTCATCTCCCACATAATTAGACATCCAACTAACTTACACTAAACAGAAGGTCGACCTACTAAAAGTTTATATAATATACATCAAATTAGCTTTAATATAGAACTATAATAAAGCCTTAAGCTATATATATTTGTGTGTGTATGTTTGAATATAAATAAATATTAAAACCAATTTTGTAAAAGCATGGTAATACAATTTATATCTAATGCTTAAATGCAATACTACAGTGGGGACAGAGAAAAAATTATCTCCAGACGGTGTATAATGAGTTTATTGACTAGTTTTTAGGGAGTAAAGAAGCACTTTTCCCTTCAATGGGAAAAAAGTTCCTTTCACTCCCTTGGAAATAAAAAGTACTTTTCACTCCCTTAGGAGTTTTTTGGGGGGCAGAACCCCCAAAATTTATAAGGGAAGACCGACCAAAAAATTAAAATAAAATACAACAAAACGTATGAAAAGAAGAATAAAACCATAATTAAATGACGTCAACGTCTAGAGATAAAATCTTGTATGTACCTTGGGAATAAGATGCTATTTTTCCCCTCGCTGTTACCCTCCTCGGCTTTGCCTCGGGAGTTAAACGCATAAATTCCTCGGCTTCGACTCGGGAGTTAAATGATTTTGTTCCCTCGGCTTACGCCTTAGGAACCAACTAACTGCTCAGGGAAATAATAGCATTCTTTAAATCCCTTTGTGCATAAATAACTATTAACTTAAAATAAGTTGTATGAAAAAGGACCAGGGCTTTCATAGTAATAGAAATGCGAGTAATATAAAATGAAGTAGTTTTAAACCAATTTATACGCTCTTACATAGTTAACAATCAATGCATTAGTTATTTAAACATAAAACAATTTTTTTATATGACATTAGTGTTAACCTATATGCGTAAAAAAACGCTTTCGTTTCTTAATAAAATGGTTGAGTGATGAAAATCTTTATTTATCATAATAAACCGATAAAAAATTATAACATAAAGAATGACTAATAATATTGACACAAAAAAGCAGATAGTTTCCACTACTTTTTTGGAATCTCGTGGAATATAGTAGTTCTATTTTTAGATACATAAACACTATACATTTCTTATACTCATTCACCGCCGCAGTAGTCAGTAGTATTATAATGCTCGTAAACTAAACAACGCCACAGCAACTAGTCTCTTTACTTCTGATAAATTAAGTAATGCTTTAATAAAAAAAAACTGTTTTGTTATAAATTGAAAGTTAAACTTGTCATTAAAATACTTATAAGTGTTTAATATAAAATAAAGTTTTCATAAGTTAAATTAGCACTGTTTTGTCCATATCTTAAATGTGTGTGAAATAAATATAGAAAAAGTATCAAGGCAGTTTACATCAAAAAAGAGGTAAATTTTCGTAATTTTTCCCTACACATTGAATTGTTGACACGGGTAGAGGGAAATTTAGTGTTTTCCCTACAGAATATACAAGGATATTAGTGACAAATCAAGGTCGAATCTAAAGAAGGTAAATAAAAATACATGAATCATACAACTTTTGACGTTTCTCATTATATTCGATTTAAAGTTTGGTCAGTAAACATTATGTTAGCTGTGACCTAACCAGTATTTGATTTTAGTGTGGGTTTTAATACCATTTACGAATGCTCCTTACTGTGCTTAACCTACAATTGTAATTTCCCAGATAAGAGACGGTTAAAATTCAATGATTTTTGAGCTATAGGAACGCTTACCAAGCTGTAGCCTACAGCAAATGTTTTTTTCTCTGAAGGGGGGAGAGTTCTTCTATTTATAAAGTATGGATTACGTCAGAGTTATGCAAAGTGCTTTCCGCACTTAAGTTTGTCGAGACAATAATTAGACATAATAATAATCCTAGCACCGCTAAATCTTCACTGAAAATAATGATTAGGTTTATCTATTATCTAAGGTAATTAGTAACATACTCACCAAGGGGTCAAACAAGTACTACTACTCACTGTTGTTTTCTAGTTCATTTAAATTGTTTCTAGATAAATCTTTTTTTACAATAGGAAATACATTTTTCCGCTAACCACCTAAAAGCCTTTAGCATACTCTACTTTAAGAGTCTCTGATGGGAACCTAAAAGGCTTTCGCATACCCCATTTTGAAAATAGCTGGAAACCTAAAACCCTTTTGCATACCCCACTTTGAGAGTCTCTGGGAACCTAAAGCCCTAATACATACCCCAATTTGAGAGTTTCTGGGAACCTAAAGCCTTAATACATACCCCAATTTGGAGAAACCTAAAGCCTTAATACATACCCCAATTTGAGAGTCTCTGGGAACCTAAAGCCTTAATACATACCCCAATTTGAGAGTCTCTGGGAACCTAAAGCCTTAATACATACCCCAATTTGAGAGTCTCTGGGAACCTAAAGCCTTAATACATACCCCAATTTGAGAGTCTCTGGAAACCTACAAGCCTTGTTACAAACCCCAATTTGAGGGTCCCTGGGAACCTAAGAGCCTTTATACATACCCTGACTTAAGAGTCTCTGGGAACCTAAAAGCCTTTAAACATACCCTAATCTGAGAGTCTCTGGGAAAAAGGGATAACTCAGTAAGTCAGCCGGCAAGTTTGTATTTGTTGTCATTTTGGGATCCTTGAGAACAAATGCAGCGAAACTAATTTAGACATTAATAACTCTATATAGGCTGATAGAGAACCTTGAAATAGGGCCTATATTTGTGATATCGTTAGCTATTATTATGCAAAGTACTAATCATGCTCAATACTGCTAAGCACTTGTGCTAAAAACTGTAGAACTTTTAGAGCAACTATAAGGCAAAGCGAACATATTGTGCTTTATCGGTTACAAATATGGCTAACAGTACTTGTATGACAAGTCAGTTTCAATTATATACAAGCATTTTTTTAATTCAATTTGATTATTTTTTTTCCAAAGCAAAATCAATTACACAACTTTTTAACAAAATATAAAATATATAGAATCGTGTAATCCTTTTTAAATACCACATTAATCAAATAAAATAATTTTCTTTTATACATATCCCAGAGTATAAATTACTTAAAGAAATAATATAAATAAAAAATTATAATTAATAAAATGACCGGAGCATCTTAAATTTACAACAGTAAAAGCTAAACGACCTTAACAAGTTTAGCGATATATTATTTTAAAATTTTTTTAATCCGAATTCTCAAAGAAAGAAAATTTTATTGCGTGACAAACGCAAATCGACTTTGCGAAAATACCCACTTTGCTATTTGATTTCTTATCATTAATTTAATCACCTTTAATATTTTTTATTTATTAAGAATACTACTTTTCATTATTTTACTTTACTTCAGATTGTTTGTCTTATTTTTAAAATGAGAAAAACTTGCTATTTTTAATTATGAAATAAATAAGACCATCGAGAAAACTGAAATCAGACAAGAATTTTATTTTATTTCCGCAGTTGTAAGCAAGTACTTTGTTAGTTTTACAAATCCGAAACTAACATTATACCAATTATAATATTTATAAAAATAAATGTTTCTCACAGTTACATTTCTCCTCACCTACTTAAGAAAGTACTGTGTAAAGAAAAAAAAGTACTGTGTTTGTACACTAAGAACCAAAACCAAGACTTCTTGGTTTTGAGTTCTTGGTTTCTTGAGTTCTTTTAGAACCATTTAGTGTTCAGTCCATTTTTACGCGTGTAATAGACTGAACAATTCACGTATCTTCCACTGTGTTCAAACAATAGACAGTTGAAACGTAATACAACAGAAGCATCCATTAGTTATATTTTACCTCCATTAATGAAGATTAAATATTTCTAAAACTGAAAAAATTATAGCGTCAAGACTAGGTATGTTACGTACTAACTCCTTACAAAACTAACAACTGTGTTAAATTTTATTTCATTAAAACGCATCCTTTCAAATGACAAACAAATATACTTTTTTATTTTTATACTAGCCTTTTAACACCGTGAGCTCGAATTGATCATGGTAAGAACTATACTACATAATGATAGCTGACGATGTTACAAGAATATGATGTTCTTTATTCATTTTTCAAGGACAAATGAAGCTAGAAGTATCACCTCAACCAGTGATGAGGTGATACTTTCTCTTATCAAGTCTGCCAAGTTAATTTAACCAATATTCATAGGTGATTCTAGGATTAGGAGACTGTATGATTGCTCTCATACAGTAATACAAAATTAAATTTAACTTATTCATATTTATAACATATATACTATAAATAAATAAACAATTAAATACACACACACACAGATATATATATATATATATATATATATATATATATATATATAATATATATATATTATATATATATATATATATATGTATATAAGTTCAATGTTTATTGAATAATTTGTGAACATTCTTTTAAAAATTGTAAAAAAAATCGATAAATAATACAATTAAGTAAAAATTTGGTAAAAGGGTATTTATTTATGTAATAAATAAATATACGAAGTTTTGTTTCAATACAAGTATATTGAGGGTTTTGTTGAATCATAAATGTTAAGTAGTAGTAGAATGTATTTACTATCTAAGGACGAACGGAGCGAGACCGGAGCAGTGAGGACGAGCGCAGCGATTCCGATGTGGCGAGGAAAAGCTCAGATATTTTAATTTTAAAATCATATTTATGTATTATACTAAAATCATTAACAAATTAAATATGAAAAGTATTTCTTAAACCACAATAATTAAAAGATTTCAAAATGTTCAATAATATAACATCTAGTTTGAAAATTATAATGGCTCCACGTTCTAAACCTAACTAATCTGATAATCATTTCATTTTTACTAATCCGACTTAATCAATATAAAGAACAGTTAACATTGGCAAGAACAAAAAAAAACTTTAATAAAAAATTAAACATCTACACCATTTTTTTGTACCGATAAAGTCGAATTGCAAACTTTTAAAATAAAAACGCATTCAATCATTATCAATTTCAATTAATAAAAATATTATAACTAAAGTTTTAATTTTATTTAACACATCATGTCACATTAGACACATGATATGCTAATCTTGATTTTGCTCTGAAAAAAAAAAATAATCTTGTAATATTTAAGTCTTACTTAGTAAATAAAAGTATTAAAAATTAATTAATATGCAAACATAATGATAAATTACATTTCTTACAAGATATTTTAAAGTCAAAATATTTATTTTACAAAGTGATTTCACTAAAAAGATAAGTAGTTCAAAAAATGTTGTTCTTTTGGTCAACCATTTAATTTATGCTAACTATTGTTTATTTATTTTAAATCATAAAGTTATGAAATGAAACACGTTAATAAGATATTTTTATAAATTTATGTGGGTCAATTGATATTTATGCATCGATGGGTGTTAGCGATTTTTTACCGAATATGCAAATTTTGTTTCTAGAGGTAAGGTTGAAGGAATCATGAGCAATAATTTCTGAGCCATAGCATACGGAATGATAGATTTTATTACCCGGCTGAATCCGAGAAAAAACAGAACTTAATATTCCAGAATATGTCATTAAGATCGCATTCAAAGAAATTTTCCTTGTCAAAACCTAAGCTATTCCTTATGGAGGCATCAAGGCATCCCTGAACATCTAATAAGGCTTTTTTTAAGATCTACTAAGGGTTCCTTTAAAATCTACAAAGGCTTCCTTCAGGATCAATTAAGGCTTCCTGTAGGATCTATTAAGTCTTCCTTAAGGATTCACTAAGGCTACCTTAAGAATCTACTAAGGCTTCCTTAAATATCCACTAAGGCTTTTTTAAGGATTCACTAAGATTTATTAAGGCTTCCTTTAAGATCTACTAAGGCTTCCTTGAGTATCCACTAAGGCTTCTTTAAGGATTCACTAAGGGTTCCTTAAGGATCCAATGAGGCTTTCTTGAGGATGTGCTACCCGTACATATATTACATTCCCTAAATTGATCTGTCACTATTAGTTGATGTGCCTTAAAATATTGTAGATATTCTCAGCAAATTGCGCTGATGAATTTAGCTATCTTACTTTTTTTTTAAATCATGGTTAGAAATTCACTTAACATTTTTCATTTTAAAAAATCTAGAATGCTAGACGCGTTGTGTCGGTTTGAGTGCGGCGTACATAAAACTTAGAGTGATTCTGACAAAAAATGTGGCCGTAGTTTGGGGAACACAATTGCACGTATGCGTTATAAAAATAAAGCTGTGTGACGTCACAAGGTCAATAGGTAAAACCATTAACACGATAAGGTAACCAATTTGATAGGTCAACTTAAAAATTAAACACTTGTTATTATCAAAGCTTCTATGTGTATTTCATTTTTAAATCATATGCTCTATGGAAATATTATTTAAAAAATATAATTACATATTATAAAAGCATAAATAATAAATGTAGTCTTTATGAAATATGTCAAAAAATAATATATTTTAATATATATATTTAATAATATTTAATAAATATTATAAAAAATAATATTTAATAATATTATATAAAAATAATATTTAATAATTATAGAGCATTTGATGACAAAAATTATTTTAAAAATACATGAAAAACTCCATGGGGTATCAAAAAAGCTCTGTGAAATTTAGTGGTTTAACATCAAAACTCTGTAAAAAAGTAGCAAACGTACTGTCTTTTGTCATATTACAATTAGTCGGTTAAATACTTATCACGACAATCGCACTTCAAAAACGGTTAAGTATTAAATATGTCAACAAATAACTAGCCCAGGATAATTTAAAACAAATATACCTATGCCAATCGATTACTTACTTGACAAGACCTTTTAGAAAATATGTATAATATAGAGTATATATATCATATACAGCGTTTCGGAATATTTTTGATCCGCGACCAAAAACATTTAATGAGAACAACCCCGCGACCCAATTCTTGAGCAAGTTTTTGCGGGCTTAGTATTCTATTAGATTTTCAAATTAAACAACCTAACAGGTGCTTACAGAGTACTCTATTAACAGAATAAAAATTATTATTTGCTTTTATAATTATTAATATATTGTCCACATTTTGTTGG
Organism: Microvelia longipes; assembly: GCA_018340805.1. Taxonomy (NCBI): domain Eukaryota; kingdom Metazoa; phylum Arthropoda; class Insecta; order Hemiptera; family Veliidae; genus Microvelia; species Microvelia longipes. Next base: position 43,523,850 of record JACMZG010000008.1, on the reverse strand, counting down.
AGAGGTTTTTCATTTAATATTTTATATAAGTAGTATACTGCCATGATAGCGCGAATTTCCGATATAAATGTATAGTAAAAAAACTTGATTTCTAACAGTGTTAACCATATATTGTTAGTACAATAAAATTTCAACCCTATCAGACATATTTATGAAATTATGTGATTTTTCTAATTTTTCGTTGAGTCATATTATTTTAATTATAATGACGTCACACATATTTCATATACAATAGAGTTCGGGACACTAATGAGGCGATTTATGTTCAAGTTTCATTTCGAGCCGGTAAGGTTTAAAAGCGTTTTGCGTCCTATAGAAACGAATAAATCACACACAAAAAAAAAAACGAATACACACACACACAAGCCGTGTTAATTATGTCATAACAATTGGATTACAATAGGGTTCGTGGTCTCCCCTAGGTGGATTATTGTACAAATTTGTTACAAAAATATATAATATTAATATATATTATATATATATATATATTATATATATATATATATATATATATATATATATATATATATCAGGAGGTTGGGAGTCACTCGGGACCTCCCAACCTTACCTGACCGAAGAAGACATATGTCGAAAATTCTTTAAATCCCTCTAAATAATCTCTTCGCTTCACCTCCTGTAAGTTATTATTATTATAAAAGATTGTTATATATATATATATATATATATATATATATATATATATATATATATATATATATATATATATATATATATATATATATATATATATTTATATATATATAATATTATATATATATATATATATATATATTATATATATATATATATATATATATAATATATATAATATTATATATATATATGAAGCTTAAACTTAGAGCAAACCAAATATTTTGCAGATTTTAGCGACAACTGTCAGAGTGCAACACTTTCTTATAACTAGAGGAAGGAGGAAAATTAAATCTAAGTGTTCAAGTAAGACGTCTAACTCGATAAACTCGGCATCAACAAGCGTAGCTGATAGTTGTATTAAGAATCCGACTTAAATCTATTTCCCTCATTTATCTATCAGTTTGTTAACTCTTCTTTGAGCTTTCTATAATATAACATAGTCGGTAAATAAAAGTTTCAAAAGATAAGTGAATTTGCAGAAGGAAGTGAAAAAGAAACCACAATTTTTATTCTAGTTAACTTTTAAATTAAAACGGTTTCAAAAAAATTATATAACGGAGTAATAATTAATAAATTACTATGAAAGAAATATTTCATTCTAAGAATGAAAAAGAATTTCCATACAATTTTTCAACACTAGACACTGTTTACAAGTTTTAACAAACGAGGGAATGGCAAAAATGTTTGGCATGCGCTGCTTCAATCTCACCTATACATCTTTAAATAAACACGTTTGGATTAACTACCCGGATAAAATATAAACTAGCTTAACAAGGAATAAAAAGATTTAAGAATAAAATAAAGATAAAACGGTGAAACAATTTGCATGTCAGTCACTCGGACTGGAGACGACAGTTTGGTCACAATGTAATCCTACCTCGAGATCTTCCAACACTAAACAGCCAGTACATAGTTAACTTAAGGACAAATTACATCAACTACACCTACGCCTTGTTCTAACACAAATAAAGAAATATCAGCACACGTCACTGATAAAACACTAATTAAAGATAAAACGTAAAATTATCGACAATTATTAATTAAACACTAAATTTGTATCACTTTAGGTGGTCTATAATGAGTAATCAAAATTTCTTGTGCTTTAGATCACTTGACAATCCACAACTAGCTGCCAAATATGGAATAAGCTTTCCAATCTCACTTTTCAAAATAACGTACAGGTTTGCGCTAGGCATTTTATGTCCAATACCTTAAGAACTGTGCTAGTCTCAAGGTATATACCGTATATTTATTATATATTTTATTATATACCGTAGGTATATAGGAAAAATTGTGTTTGCGAAAAATCCGATACCGGAATGTCACCAGATTTATCCTTTTTAGGTGTTTTTAAGACTTCCTGAGTGGTTTTAACAAAGTTGTCTGACTCTATGTGTTTGTTTGTCTGTTATCAACGTAGCTCCTAGTGTATTTACGCCAAAGAGTTGAAACTTAGTAAAAAAACAGTCTATAGGAATAATTGTGTTCTTCGAAAAATAATTCTTTATGACGTCATAAACCCGCAATAATGACTCAGCGAAAAATGATACGATCATATTGAGATTTGACACCCATGTAACCATGAACAAGACTAACATAAGTTTCATCTCATTATCAGAATTAGTTCAAATGACTTGTGCACGTTTTATTTTAAATAGTAAAAAAATAGAAAATAATCCAATTGAGTCAAAATTTAGTACAAGTGAATAACTTTACGTAATAAAGATAAGTTATTAAGTTAAGCTTATTACGTAAACTTTACGTAATACACTTTACGCATTAAGTTTCGTTTTAATACGACAAGTATATTCCTATAGTTTTTGTGGGATCATAAAAGTAAAGCAGCATTGAGTGGGGTCAGTGTATGGATGGGTGACAGCTGAGAATAAAACGGGTGTTTTTACTATTTAAGGGCGAGCCAAGCGAGTGCATTATTTTATACGTGCATTAGCATTATAATTTTTTACAAATTCATAACGATCCCATTTTTTAGAAGCTATGTAGGAGTTTCTCAAAACTGTGTAATTTTTGTAAGAAATTTAAGTCAAAAAGTTCAGCCGTTTAACCTTTCAGACACCAACTTTCAACTTTTAGGATCTGCAAATGATGAAACGGGGACATTTTATGATTAAAGGGAAATTAATGGTTCCTCCTCTCATTATAAGGGATAGAAAGTCAAATCTAAATAATACAAATCATTTTATATGCGTATAAAACGTTCAGACCAACAGAAAATAAACGAATCTAAATCTAGCTAGTTTTCCTGATTTTTACAAACTTCAGACACATTAGCACGACATAATTTGCAGCGATTTTTCTTCCTAAAAAGATTCATATAGATGTTGTCCAGACGGCGGAAATCGTACATACCAACAGTTTAAAATGAAGAAAAGTAAAAACATAACAATAAGTAAAATCTATAGCTTTTGGATTCAAACGGAAATAAAAACGTAATTTTTGTAAGTATTGAATAATGAAATACATGTTTTGAAACAAAATCAAACACGCAAATACATGACATTGTAGGTGGTCTTTCAATACTGAAATGGGACTGGTAGGTAGAAAGTAGTTCATATAGAAAAAATATAATAAATACAAGTATATACTTTAAATATAAATAATAAAATGAAAATATTCACATTTGAACTTTTTAAACAACAAAAATTAAAATTCTAACAAATATATTTTTACGTAAAAAATTACTAAACAATAACGTAGACGATCTGGGTCAGATCTTCCTGTCATAAAAATAAAGCCAACTGGCTTTTGTCTTCAAATATGCAGATCACGGAACTTTGTTCATACTTTGCTTATAAATGAACTTTATAGTAAAAAAAATAATAGGGTCCAATATGAAGATAAAAATTGAAAAACTGACATAAACTTGCCTTGGACTTGATGCAACGAACAGATTTGCTAATATTTTGTTAAGTAAGGCTATTGTTCGATAAATATCTTTGCCTAAAGTAAACTAATGCCGAATATTTTGTATAAAAAAGTTCTTTTGTTTTCATTTTTTAAATTTTTAAAAGTTATACAGCAATATAGGTATGAATAAATTTTGAATGAAAGTAAGTAAACAAATTTTATAATGTAGCTGTTCTTTTTTAATTTACTCTCTTTGAAAGGTGCATTCCAGGATGAGAAAATTTAAATCCTGTTTCATAACGAAAAACAGACAGACAACAAGGACAATAATATAACAAGCTAGGTTGTTTCTTTCCACATTATTAGTTACACACACACATATATATACATATGTGTGTGTGTGTGTGAGTGTGTTTAATATTATATATATATATATATATATATATATATATTATATATATATATATATATATATATATATATATAAATGCATCATTTTTATTTTAACACGATTAAGTGCACATCCAGGGATTTAGTTATTATAATATAAAAAAGTGGATACTAATAAAGTTAAACTTTTTATGGGTAATATAAAAACTCTACTTCAATTTTATAGATAAATATTTTCATATTTGTATTAGTTTGTCCAACTAAAATTGTATCTCTTTAATTTTCAAACAGATAAAAATATACTCTTTACACTGTGCATATAGCGATATTTAACTAAAGATAAGCACTCACATATTTCGGACAAAGCAACAGTAACAGAGCAGTGAGACGCTACGTCTTAAAGATGGACTTTATGGTACACTAAACAACTTTATGGATAGTTAAAGATCTAAAAACAATAAAGAAAACTTAAAAATGTTCTAAAGAACATTGCTGCAAAACATACAATTTTATGAACACATAAAACACCTTATTGTCTAAAACAATTTCATTTCTCATAAACGAAAAAAACAACTTATTAACTTAACAAACGAGGCCACCTTTAAAGTATTTTAAAAGAAGTGCGAGTTTAGAAAAAAAAGTTAAAAGCCCAAACTCTTTACTCTCCAGGTGTTCAAATTGTTAAAATATAAATCCTGAGTGGAAAACCATTAAAAAGATTGAAGAGCCCTTACATATGATGCCCTTACTGTATTTCGTGATGGCTTCACCACGCCTACTAAAATATACAATAAAGAGCTTGGGGCTTTTTAGCACTCGTCTGAGGAAAAATCAGCTAGTAAAAAGATAAAAGGAAATAACTGAAATATCTCCTCGACTTGGAGCCTCTTCGGGACGACTAGACACACTGACTAGACAACATTTAATTAAAGACCTATAGTAAAAACTAAACATATATGCAACAGATCTCTGTTTAAATTCAGAAAAAAACAAGTATTTTAAATCAATTATTAAAGAGCAGGACCTGCAACTCTTAACTACCTCATAGATCAAACGCGGTGCATAAAAATGAGCACGTCAAGTTCTACAATTCATAGTATGGAATTTAATACTTTTTAACGAATTCTCAAATTAAAAACAAACTTATGAGATTTTCGAATACCATATGAAAATTAGTTTTATTCATAGAAACCCGGAGTTGACATTTACTGAAGCTGTTCAATATCAATAAACATTTACTTTTTAAAATGTTTTAAGACACCTCTTTTATACAAATAAACATTTATTTATCTAAGAGTGTAAAGAAACGAATGCTTAAGTAAAGAGTGTTCAGTGTTATGAAAGAAGCGTGAGTTTGTTTATTCTAAGCACTCCTATACATCAAGGATTTAAAGTAGATGGATAGCTCGGGTATAGAAGTTTCAGCTCCATAGAGACTACCACATCATTAGTCTGAGATGAAAACAAACTTCATAGAACAAATAGGTTTTTATCCACATAGATATAAACATAAGAAACTTATATCTGTCATAAAATAATTTACAAACGATGGCTCTAATTAGTTGTAAATTTATCATTCAATAATCTATAAAATATATTCCTCTAATATAATAAGAAAATGATGAACGAAATATATCAAGAAAATGGCATTGTCATTTTTAATTAGTTTCAGTATAATGTATTGAAATATATTAAAAAAAACTCAATATAAATAGAATTGAATGAATTAACAACAAACAAGAGTAAAAGAGAAAGAATGAGACACAAAAATGTGTGTGGTCTGGTCAAAGATGATAAACAAACTCATTGGCTGACATTATACAGAAGACTCACAGCTTGTTTGGACTTGACTAAAAGCGATAACTTACAAACTTGAAGAAGTCAAAGATAAGTACACGCCTAGAAGTACGATGCCATAACTGTTTACATCATACAAGTGGCTCGTGGATATTATAAATCCAGTGTAGCCAATATTATTCAGTAAGAACAACATCCACTAAAATGTAAAGGCAGGACAGGTTTTATACATCTATGTAGACCTAATATCTTAACAGAACATGCAGTAGATTTGAATGAATCTAGGTCAGGATGTTTTATATTGTACCTAATGGAATGCCAACTTATCTTTAAATAAGTTACAATTACTTAAATTAAAAAGCTGTATATTCTATACTTGACTTGGACTGGTTTGAAAACTTCTTTAGATCGCAAGTTTTATTTATGTTAGGTTTGACCAAACATTCTTCTTGAAAATTTTAAAAAGTTCATTCACAAACCATCATAAAAATAAAATGTATCAATGTGATGATATTGTAGAAAAGATATGACATATTTGAGTTTAGAAATCGCATAGGTGGTTCCATTAAAAATTAATTTCAACTTTACTCTTCCGTGTACTATTAGCAACATGAATAAAGAAGCAAAAAATTCTACTTCCGTAGTCAAATAAATAAAACATTTGGTTAACTTTGTAAAACAAAGAAACAGTTTCAACGACAGCCATTCACGATGACTGGTTACCTTTTTGGTATCTTGCGTGTGGTACTTTGAATATTTTTAACAAAATATATTCTTACAAAGCATACATATGCAAAAGCTTCGAGAGAAGTAGCCAGACTGTCTGAACGTCGCAGAGCTCCAGGAGTCCTCAAGGCTAAGCAACATCACTCAATGTCTGACCGATAGAAAGTTTCTCCTGTCAGCGCATGAACACCATTCATCAAACTCACAAAAAAATCACAAGGCCCTCCCTCCAACGGAATAACAAATATCCGAGCGAAAGGAATCAAATCTACACAAAATAAATATATGCCAATAATGTCAAGAGTTGGGACGAGGGAAAGACTCGGGAAACTCACCGATCCAACCCGTACGACAAACAAGCTCTCTCTTATTATAAATACAATGCAATTTACAATATTTTACCATATGGTGTCAAGAAGACTCAGCATCTCCACAGTCGAACTGTCAACCAGGAAATTCTTTATAATGAAAGACGTGTGACAAGAGTAAGTTCTAAGGATAGCATGATACCCAACAACTTTATATTAAGTTTACGAATTTGTATAATATAATTTATTAGCATTATATACATTACTAAATATTTCGGGGAACGGCAGGGTCCTTGCCAAGTGCTCTCACTGGTTTGCCATACCATTCTTTACAAAAAGCTTGTCGAGTCCGGCATTGCCATGCCATCGTGCCTTATCAGTTACTTTTTAGGGAATTTCCAAAGGAAAAAGAAAAAAAGAGTTTGTTTTTAACACCGATTTTAAGCAAAAGATCTTATCAATTCGACTTATTCTATACACTTTCATAGTTTTAGCATATACTGGTATTGAGATACAAGGGCTTCAACTAAGCTTTTTTTGACAAAGACTGACTGACTCACTAACTCATCATAATTTTACGGCACATCCCTCCAACGCTTTATATCTTTAAACCACTCAACTATATTGGAACCAATAGGGAAAAAATAAGAAAAATACAATAGTATTTACAATTGCCGCATTTTCTGTTGTTTTTCCTATTGTTTCCAATAGTCTTTGTCTTGGACCTTATTTAAGGTTTTAGGGTGAACAAAACATTACCACATTACCATAAATGAAGTGGCGGACTGAAAAAGGCCCGAGGAGGGTTTGGCTTAAAAGGCCCCAAACCTACATCTAAAGGAGCCCATTGGGAAGAGGGTCCTATAATACTTCTAAGAGGGGATTACTTTCAACTAGAGTTGTAAAAATGATTATAGCTTCATTTAATTTATTCGTTTTAATTGCATATTTGATAAAATTAAATCGAATGCTATTATTACATTTAAATAACTTAAAATAAACTTCAGTAAATAAAATAAATAAGTAAGAATAAAATAAACTTAAGTTAATTCATTTAAATAAAATGTTTTACTTAACTATTTTATGTTTAATAATTAGGGCCCTTTTGTACAGCTCTAGGGACCTGATCTAGTAATATTAAGAGCCCCTTGAGGCCCTAGTCTTCTGATTTTGACCTCTATTTGATTTTGAAGACGTGGGGGTCTTCAAGGACCTACATTTAGGTAATAAATTGAGAATATTTTTAAGTACCTTAAAAATATTTGTTTCCAGGAGCTCTTTTGGCCCTACCTTAGAGTGTTGGGCCCCTTTTACTCATTCATTATGACCATATAAAATATTAAATATGTTATTATTTTATTAGTTGTTTTTTCTTCAACAGGCCAAGGAGGGCTGCCGCCCTTGTCCTTAATGGTCAGTCCGCCCCTGCATGAATGTTTTACAGAAAAAAATTAGAGTTTTACAGAAAATAACACCATATCTCATGTACTTTGACACTACAAATTCGTGCTTTGAACAATCAAACACTTTTTGGTTACAAGCAAAAATTTAAAAAATATTTTAGATTAAAAAGTTCTATCTAAACAAGTAAAAAAAGAAATTATGCCTTTTAAAATGTTATAAGTAAATAAAAGATATAGGAGAAACTTATAAAACAAAATTTAGTCTATTATTAAAATAAAATAAAAATTAAAAGAAGGAATACATTCCGGTTTTTCTTTTGAAAAAATACCAGTAATGGAAAAATACATTTGTATGCAGGACCATTCTCCGCCTCTTCATGTACTCGAGACTTTTTCTCAACAACCAATCGATTTAAAAGATCATTTGAAAAAACCGGAACTTAATTCTTAAAAAAAGGAAAACAGATAAAAAGAAAAAACTCCGTTAAAAAAATTATGAAATCAATGTAGCGATAATGTTTTTTAGTGATAATATCCAAGAAAACCATTAGGTACTCTGGTCATATAGGGAATATAAAACTCAGAATTAATCCAAGACTTGGTAGTCAGATCACAATGATGAGTTGAATTTGTAATTAACAAAAAAAAGTTAAAATGAATAATATGCTCTGATAAAGATGTTAAATTTATTAATGAATAAAAACGGTAAAAAAATGAGAGTTAACCCAGCATTAATTATTACTAATTAAAAATGTGATTGAACGATACAAATTAATTATATTTTAAGTAATGATTATTTTTTGTAATCATTTACACTAATATTTAGTATGTAATAATATTCAATACCTACGTAATCACGTTTAAGCTCAAAATTGAAGTTATATTTTCGTATTCCCCATATTGCGACGATTCTACTTGATAAGCATTTAAAAGCTTACAACTCGATTAGGAGGAAAATTGCAATTGGCAAGTTTGCGATTTTAAAAATTGCAAACCAAATTTTTACTGGTGCTTAACAAATAAAAGCATCGCTTAAAAATTTTCGATACATTTTGTTTTGTTTTTATAATAATTCTATCGCCATAAGATTGATTTTCTAAAGTCATATATTACCATAGAGAATTTGGTGTGTTTTTGATAGAAATTGTGTCCGTATTTGAGGAATTTAAATAAACTTTTTGCAAGATTGAAATAGAGTTAATAGCGGCACAAAAAATTTAAATATTCTACCTATAGTTAGTTAAAACAAAAGGTATAAACATAATCATGTAATAACAAACTTGATCAATTTAGAGGTTGATAGATCAGTCTATAATTGAATTTCAATTTGTGGTATTTTTCTAGTTTAGTGGACTAGACTAGACACTTCAACGGGTTCCTGATACTGTTGGGTTTAAATGCTACCATAATAAACATTCATTTGGAACCCAAAATATTCCCATACTCTTGATGGCATACCCATCATATAGTAATGAGTAAGACCATTACCATGAATGAGACCACATCCTAAAAGGCCTGTATTAAGTTCCCATTTAAAGTTGAGTAATACTTCTAATAACTGCCTAAAGGCACCAACTATATACCCATGAAATCAAATCTTCAGTTAATAACATAATTTTAAAAATTCTAATTTATGTCGTTCTTATTTATTTTCAGAAGCGGTGTGGAGCATAAGGATACATAAAACACTTCCTAAAAAATAATATTGTAAAATAGAGTGTTTTAATTCAGTGTTAAATTATTAATACCTTAAATATCCTTAATAAGAAGGTAAGATTGATCAGTCTTAGCTATAAAACCCTCTTTAAGTTAAGCTTAATTTGATTAAAAGAAAATGGGTAAAAAGACACTGCTGATTGTCGGCATTGTAATAGGAGTAGTAATTGGTCTCATTTGTATGTCAGCCATTATCAAAAAGAAGCTATGTGCAAACCGCAGACTTCCACCAATTTTTCAAGCATGACAACGTTAAAGAATAAAACAAGGCTGTTTGACACAAAACATTTTCCTGAATATGGAAAAAACTTAACAAATGTGTGATTTTTAACAAAACTTTCTGTGTAACGTATCTTGGTTATACTTTTTATTTTAGTTATGCATGGATAAGTATATGAGTTTTTAAAGCTAAATAAATATATTTGTTCAACAAAATCATAATGATGTTAGAAGTAATGTTCAGTTTGTCAGAGCTTTATTGGCTTAAAGATTAAAGGTCCGAATCGAATGTCAAACTTGCTTCACAAACAATTTTATTGTAAAGTTTGGCAAGCAAGTTTGATCTTCTTTAATGGTATCTGGTTAAACGCAGAAAATATTGTGTCAAACACACCTTAAGGGTTTAATTTGTAACACCAAAATACTGACACCTTAGATGCTTATATAGGTTTTATTTTAAAAGTACGTCAGCTGTCCATATTATGTCTCTGGTTACTAAACATAGAACTGTTAAATATCTAGTATGTCTAATAGTTACTAATCATGGATATTCTAGGTAACTAATATGTCAAGTTACTAAGTATTTATGTCTGAGTAAAGTCCATAAAAATTATTACTAGAGCCGACATATCAAGTTTGACAGCTCAATCTAATAGAACTAATAACCAAACCATCATGCCGATCTCCTCCAAGATGTGTTGGTATGATGCATGGGCAAGTCACAAAATCAATATGTAGGCTCTAATAATAATGCCGTATTTTACCCAAATAATATTACAGTAAATCTAATTTCCACGAGTGATTGAGTAAATTTATTTTAAACTATTTTTATCAGGAACAAACACTCTTATCCTTCCAAATCCTGATCCTGATTCCAAAATTAAAGAATGTTTGTTCCTGCTTCTTATTTTAATCTTACATCTCATACTGCACAAACCCTAAACGTTTTATTCTTTAACCTGTAATTCATAAGTTTTCATTTCCAAGACAAAAAATAATAATTGACGTAAAGGCTGTACAATTAAAATAAATTTATTAGTTCTTTTAATGAGAAGATGGGTATTAATTAAATTATTTTTATCAACACGAGTTAAACGTTTATGTTTTAATTATTTATTTAACTCATGGCTTATTAAAAGTCAAATTTAATTATCATTCAAAAAGGGACATTAATTATGATTTGGCAAATGCCAAACTAACTCAACCGTGTCAACGTTGGCATCTCTTCGCAATAGCAATGCCATTTAATTAAAACATAACGATAGAATAAATTTAACTTTTACCTAAAATAATTAAAGCCAGCAAACGTTAAAATACTAGTTAAAAAATAAATACCTGTATTCAATAGTTAAAATTAGGAAAAAAATAATCATAATCATTTGGTAGTAATTAATTACTGGCACATATTTTTAATTATAAATTGCTTCCGCGTTGAAATATAGAATAATAGCGGGGAGAAGACAAATAACAATAGAACAGAAAAACATTTATTATATAACTTTTCATATTATTTAAAGTTCTAAAACTTTCCTATAGTATCTTTAATAGAAGTCCTCTATTCGTTATAAAAAAAATACCCTATTATTTATATAATGTCCCCTATTTGTTATAAACTAACCCCTACCTAAAAAATGCAACTAGAATAGAAGACTTAAAAAAAATGTTACAACCTCTAAAACTAAGACTGCATAGTTCTTCTAAAGCATACATGGAGTATTCAACTCTTACTATTTTTATAATCTCATAAATCCTATAAATTACGAATAATCAGCAGAGTTTCCCACTAATAGAAAATAGCTTAATTATTTAGGGAATAAAATTATGAAAATAATTTATTTTGCTTAACATCTTTTATTCCTAACAAAAAAAGGAACCTCAAATAAATTATTTTCTAATGAGATTTCCAAAATCACCTTTGTAAGAGGTATGTTTTTTATAGTTAAGACTGGTCATATATTTAAAATTATTAGCATTAAAAAGTCTGTTTTAAATTGTTTTTGTAACTAACATAAAAATGTATAATTAAAGTTTCTTAATCATTTAAAAGTTTAATGTTTACTTATTAAAAAGATAAGCTGACATTTATATAAAAAGTAATTAATAAAAAGATTGGAATAGAAAATAAGACTTTAGAAATATCAACCAAAGACCAAAAATTAAATAGTATATTCAAGAGATTTTACATAGAGTGTAAAATTGTAGACAGGACGAACTCAGATATTTCATGAAAAAGAAGAGGAACTGATCCTAGAGTGAAATAAGTGTAACCCCACCCTTAAGTCAACTTTATTAAATAGTAAAATTTATCAGTGTCTAATTTTTAATCTATCAATATTGTTACTACTAATAATTTAATTATTATTATTGTTACTACATTTGATAACTCAAGAACTATTTGTCTTCCAGATTAAAATAGGCTCATTTCTTCTATGAAAATTAGTAGTTTCCCTAAAAACTATATATATATATATATATATATATATAAATAAATAATATATATATATATATATATATATATATATATATATTATATATATATATATATAATAATATTATATTATATATATATATATATATATATATATATATATATATATATATATATATATATATATATATACATATATATAGCTGTGAGTGTGTGTACAATTTTATATACCACTCTCACAAATACATTGAAAAAAAAAACAGTTTTAATGCTGCATTTAAGTATAAGGTATGAAAAAATAATTTCAAATATTAGATAACTAACTATCAAGTATTTCTAAACTTTGAATTTACAGGAGCCGACTTACTACGACCTCGAACTATTCGAATGTTAACGTCTAAGTTTTCACCACATGCGATTACAGAATTGATTTCTGCCATAATTTTCAGCGCGTCTAAAAATTATCACCCAATAAAGTTATATAATTTATACGTTGGTCAGTTAAATAAAATGTTTTTAGAATTTTAGTGTTGTTGACAGATTTTTATTTATTAGGAAACCAGCTCAACGGTGCAAAGGCAACATATAGCAGACAGTAGTCCTAGTATATCAATGTCCATTAACTTTTTTGAATAAACAGATCTAATAGTTCAATTAGTTTCTAAGATTAAGTTACAACAGATTCTACATTACTTAGGAGTATTATTAATAAAGTAAAATTCATTAAAATGTATTTAATTTTATAAAATATATAAACAAAAGTAATATAAAAAGACGTAGCGTAATATGAATAAATAGAATATTTATATCATTAAGCTTACACCTAATTACACTAGTTTTCGAAATTATGAGTCATATACATTAGCTAACTAGGCATTAACCCAAAATATCTCAAATAAAATTAAAACAGAATTAAGATATTTCGGGTCAGAAGTGAGTTAGAAAGTGTTTGAGGCGGTGATCAAAATAAAATGACTGAGATTGTAGATCACGATTAGATGTTTAATAACTCAATCTTTAATGATATTTTTGAATAAAAATTAACAGGATCTCACGTTAACAGATAGTTATCTTAATCAAGATCTTAATTAGATCAAGGTATAATGAAGATACCATGTTATCAACAACAAATTTTAATTCATTTCAGAAAAATTGATCAGTCAAAACAAGCCTCGCCACGAACAACTGAGTGATGGTTATGCCGAGGTAAGTTGAATTTAATTATACACATGAATAAAGAGAGGTAAGTTTTTAACTCTATCTTAATAGTTTCGAACAGATCGTTAAATTTTTGTCTACTAATAGCATGAAAGTACTACTATATCTGTCAGTAGAGGATTTGATTGAATTTCGCTTTCTATTAATAATTGCTATTTTTAGAGGTGAATTAATAATTGAACTTTTTGGAGGTAAATCAATCATTGCTATTTTAGGGGGTAAATTCATAAATATTATGTTGTAAAAGTATAACATAAATAAATAATGAACTAGGAAATAAGTAGACAATTTTAAGACAAAATTTAACTTCGATAAAGGATCAATGTACTTATTAAAGATATTAGTAGTAAATGTAGTTAGTAAAGGAAATATCTCGTCCGTACTTTGCCATAGACAAATATCTTATGACTGACAGAGTAGAGTTAAAGTTATCTTAATTTAAATACCTCCAGTTTAAAGGAAAATATAAAAAACCTAAGATTGTATTTCTTTTCTAATTTTAATCTGGCATAATTTAATCATCTGCAGTATAAGGCTACAATTTAAGTTTACTTAAACAATAATCATTACCATAAAATGATTAAATTTCACTTTTATATACGCACATAAATATCAAACAAGCCAATGGTCAGTGGTCAGAATTAAAATTATAAGAGAAATATGGCTTTAAATATTTTGTTTTTAGAATTTGCTTAGAACAGACGATATTTAAATGAACATAAATTAAAGATAAAGTAAATAGATAAAAAGGAATATTTCTAAATCAGATTCGGATGTCTATAGTGAAGCTATAATGTTAAAAAATGAAATATTCACAATTATTTCAACTATTAGAAATGTTTATTCCAAGAGCAATAATATTTCATTTTTTAACATTATAGCTTTCACTATAGCTATAATGTTAAAAAATGAAATATTCACAATTATTTCAACTATTAGAAATGTTTATTCCAAGAGCCAGGTCTAAAAATGTGACTCATTTTGTACTACTTCAAACCAAATTTTTCTGAAAATACACCTTAAATTATGTAGGAAAAGCATAGTTTGCCTATCCAGAGTGGAGCCCTTCATATGACTGCGCTCACTCAAAATATTTGTCAAAATCAGATAACTACATCCAAAGTTATGACATTTGTTAAATGTCCAATAAAATCAAGAAGTGGCCAACAAAAAGTCAATATTTTTTTCAAAGAAATTCACTGACTTGGCATAAAATAAACCATTTTTTGGTGATTTGAAAGAGCCATAACTGAGGTTGTAGTCATCCGATTTGGATGATTAAACACTCGTTTTATAGGAAAGTGCTTTTCTGAAATTTTGAACATGCGTAATCAAATGAAGGGCTCCACTCTGGATAGGCAGACTCTGTTTTTTATTCATAATTTAAGGTATATTTTCAAAAAAAAATGGTTTGAAGTAGTACAAAATGAGTCACATTTTTTCAGGTCCAGCTCTTGGACTACTTGGAAATAGTACATTACGTAACTAGGGAGGTAAACGTAACATTGCATGCATGGGTGAATTTGCAGCCCGAGCCATGAAAGGGTTGTAACACCACACAAGCAATACAAGGACGTTTTACTGGCATGTATCAATTTTCGGTGCATGTTAGTAGCCATGCAATGTCAATAATACGTATCTATCGTAGATATAAGTTTTTTATGAGTTTTAACCAATTTGCAAATATTTAAACCTTAATGTTAAAAATCAGAGTTCAGTTATTAAATTTCTTTTTAAGAATTTCTTTTCAAGTCTACAACCATCAAAAGTAATCTATGCTACGAAATAAGTTTTGAGGTAATCTTTAGAGAGTATTCCAATCTGGACAAACAGACAGCACATTGCTAATTTTCCAGTAAAATTAAAGAAAAATAGCTTTTTGGTTTTATGAATCATGTTTGGACAACTCTCTATGGAGTTACGTCTAATACCCGCATAAAGGATAAAATACAATGTTAGCTACATAAAAAGGGAGCAGAGAAATCTAAATTAAAATAAACTTTAAAAAAATTATACCTGAATTATAAAAAGGACTCGTCTCTATTTATAAAGAAAACTGATAGTCATAAGGTAACTTTATCAATGGCTTCATATAAATTTATACAAAATCATGATCTTATATTTTAATCATCATAAATCCCCTTATATGTTTTTAGTCATTAAAATACAACAACGTATTATTTTGCATAAGCTATTGTTATAGTCATATGGCCTATTATTAAGTCAACTAAAAGGTAAAAGTCAAATAACAAACTTACTGTCAGTAGTGGCAATTTAAAAGGTCATGTACTGTTTGCAGCATTCAACTAATTGGTTACCAAGTTACATTGAAACCCTAATAAGACAATTTAAAGGTGCGAAATTCAATCAAGGTATTATGTTTTAAACTTGCAGTATCTAATCAGATTTCAGCACGTTTTATGTCCATCAAACTTAATGGTACAGCAATCAATTTCGAGTTGATTTTATCGGCCCATATCAAAATAGCACATTACTAAGAATAAGTGAGGAAATAAAATTTTCATAAAGTAAGTAGTCACGAAGCTGAATCAATTTATAGCTTCTTTTTCAAAATTTTATTTTTAAATCTATGGAATCAAAATGTAATGGGCGTTCAATAATTTATGATCAATTAAATAGTGTGAACTTCTTTATTTTCTGTTTTGTAAAAGGAGAAAGTTGAGTTTAGTAATACATTAGACATAACTTTTGGAAACATCCCTTCCTGATGGCCGTATGGTGTACAACAAACCAATGCCAATAATAAAAAAAACATCCCTTGCTTATAGCACATTTAAATGAGTAAAAGTTTATGTTAAGATATTAATTAATATTGTCTAGATAAAAAATAACTTCATTAAGGAAAATATATATTTTTTATTTGTTTCTCATGGAAAAATATTCCAAATAAAATGGTAACATCAAACATTTAAGTTGGTAATTCACTTCTAATTTAATTTCTGTTATTTAAAATTAAATAATACCAGTTCTTAATTAGTGTTTTGTTTTACAGTATTAAGAAATTTAAAGAAAAGTCTCAAAGAGTGTAAAATAAAAGACGGCAAATATCGTCGAAGATATTCGATACTAAGTTTGCAACGAAAAATATTAACATTAAAAAAGTCTTTGACAACTACTTCACTTATGAGCTGGACCTTAAAATAGTCCCTTTTGTAAAAACTTTATTGATTAAAAATAAATTACAGCTCAAATAAAAAAACAAAAAAAACTGGAATAAATTATTTTGTAACAGTTAAAGCTACCTCTCACCGGAGGCAAAACCTGAGTAATGAAACTATACAATGCAAATAATAAAGCATGAATGAATAAA
Organism: Microvelia longipes; assembly: GCA_018340805.1. Taxonomy (NCBI): domain Eukaryota; kingdom Metazoa; phylum Arthropoda; class Insecta; order Hemiptera; family Veliidae; genus Microvelia; species Microvelia longipes. The sequence continues at coordinate 43,506,792 of JACMZG010000008.1, read as the reverse complement.
ATTTACTCTGAATCAACTAGTAATTTTAAAAACAAATAAATTGTAAGTAAAGGTAAGCACTCTTTTATATAAGCTATAAGAAAGTTCGCACAAAAGTATTACATAGCTACAATTAATGATTCCAGACATACTTAATATTCGTACTTAATGAAGTTATTTTTCGGCAAAGAAAGTTGCAAGGTCTAAAATTTTTTTTAAGTATTATAGTCATTTGTAAAGTTTATTACAAGAGTGGTCGGTCATATGGCACACAGTGAAAGTATCGAGTCTTTGATCGCAGGCTAAAAGATTTTATCTAGATAATTATTCCCCTTGAGATACCTACAAAACTTGAACTGTTGAAATAATCCTTCAGACATATTCAAGAATTTAAGATCTTAAGAAGTACTAAAAGTTTTTTTTTCATTATCTTTGCAATAAAGTGCTTAGTAGGTTATAAACTAGAAAGAGTTAAAACTTTTTATCTCAGTAAGAATGAGGATCGTAAAATTCAAAACTCTATCTATTTAATTTTGTCAAAAGTAATTTAGCAATGTGCTAAGAATTAGTTATATATTTAATAAGTTCTATTAATAAGTTTCGTCATAAAATAAATATTTGTAATTATATAAAGAAAACTTCTTTGCAACGCCATATGTCTTGTTAAAATAATCAAGAATATACGAACAAATGTTAAGGAAATAAATTTATTTAATAATTTTTACTATAAGAAAAAAAACTTACCTTGAATTTACAGAAAAAAACAAAGAAAAGAAAATAAACTATTTCAGAAAAAGAATGGAAACAAAAGATTTAGGTTACAATAGTTTTGACAAGTGTTATATTCATGTTGTATTTGCAGCTATGCTTAATATTGACTGACAAGTATTCAGCCAACACGTCTTATTACATCTTTTAAAAACCCTAGTTTTAAAAGCAGCTTAACCCAAAAATCGAAAAATTATTTCATAGGTTTTACAAATGAATAATTTTTTTAAGTGGTAAGATGCGACCATCGAAACTGAAATTGATAGTTTCGTGGTTTTACCAAGCATTTAAATATGGATAGAACTCCTTTTAGAATAGGAGTAATAATTTGTCAAAATGCGTTATGATAGTACCTAGTCAGAAAAGAAATAATTTTTTAAGATTACTTAAACAATGTAATTTAAAATCATAGCTATGCAGGGAAAACAATTAAATGAAAATTTTATGACAAATCAAGTCTTTATAGGAAAAATTAGCTAAAAGCGAACTTATAGTCTTTTCAAGTACCCTTCAATTTCCATCTTTCTCTCTCCATTCTTATATTCAAACCACAATATAAATGCAGTTTGTAAATAAAAAAGAAGGCTATATAGTACGATGTGCGCTAGAAAACCAATCAGTAAAGTTGGTTTAGTAAACAGATTACCTGGTAGCTAATCAGCAGGATCATATCACATATGATATTAATATTTTAATAGTTTTTTTTAATAAGCGGGATCAAGGCAAGACCTGATGGGCCTCGTATGAATTTATAGACTTTATTTAACAAGTACATAGAACATGATCCTACTTGTAACCATGAATACACTTTTTTTAATCACGTGTTTGCAGCCTCATGTCTTGTTTTAAATATACTTTATCATATATTGTTGAAAAAATAAACAATCTCGAACGTGTTTTACTGAAAAAGAAGTTCAAGAAGAACTTCCAATATAATATGCTTCAATAACACAGGCAAGTAAAATTAAAATGTTATAATTCAATTAAAAGAAAAAAAATAATTGCTATATAAACATTGATGTTTTCGGCATCATAATATAGCTGTTTCGAAAATTCTAATAAAATAACACATCAGCTGCACCGTCGAAACCTAATGGAAAGTAATTAACCGTTTTGAAAAATAAATACTATTTTACCCAACCATATAATTAAATTTTTAAAAATAATTAAATGAATTTGTCTGTGAAAAAGTAGGCCAGCATTAAGTCCCTTACTTAGAACCTACCGCATAGATGAAACAAAAAATAACCGCACCGTTCAATAAACTATTTTACACAGAACTATAGACATAATTCTTTCTGTATAATTAATTTTAAAATGTAATTAAAAGGTGCAAATTTTTAATAAAGATTAAAAAATATACAATTTTATAGGGGAAAAAAAATTAAAAGAAGATTTTATATTAAAAGAATGGTCTCTAAAAGCCTTCATTCACTGAATTACAAAAAAATTGTATAGCACAATATTTTTTCTTTTTCTCGTTTATATTGTAGGTATATAAGAAAAGCATTGTACTTGAAAATTTATAGGAAACCGGGATATCACTAACTTATCAATTTCAGGTCTTTTTAAGACCTCCTGTGAAATTTTTTACTAAGTTGCCTGTCTACATGTGAGTTTCTGTATGAGTGTTTTTGTAACAGGTTATAGCTTCTAGTGTGTGTATGCTAGAGAGTTGAAACTTGGCACAAAACTAAATATCTTTTTAAAAAAAATATTTTTGACGTCATTAATGACTCAAAATTTCATTTTTTGACATTTTAAAAATTCATAAAATGCGGAAAAATTTCTGGGTTGATTTGGGATTTGACACGCATGTATAAGAACAAATGTGTTAAGTTTCATCTAATTATGAGCGTTTAACTTTTTTTATGAAATGACGTAAACGTCTTTTTTTAAATAATAAAATCGAAAAATAATATAATTAAGTTAAAATTTGATACTAGTGTATCCCTCACAAGTATCAACTAATTGATTATAACTTACTTATGTAAGAAATAAGTTTAAGAAGTTTAATTTCAATCAGCTGGCATATCTACGATTTTTTGGATTACTAATCAGCATCGAGTAAGGTCAGTAACTGGATGGGTGAAATAAAATAGATGTTTTTATAAGCTTAGCAAATCCAATATGGTAATAAAGGTCTTAAGCTACCCGTACCCGATATTTTTAATTACCTAGTATAAGATTTAGTTATTTTTATTTAATAATATTACTTATGTTATACAATAAGTAAAAGAGAAATAATTTTTTTTTTAATCAAAACATAAAAATAATATACGAATTAATTAAAAATAAATTGTCATATTACTGTCAAGATATAATAACATATTTGATTACATCATAATAAATTGCGCATTTGTTTATAATGTAGAAGGAAAACATTTTGTTTACTTCACAATTGTTAAAAATGTCAACAGGTGTCAGGAATATACAAAAAATTATAAATCAATGTTTATTAAAATTTTGTTATTCTAAATTATCCGTGATTTTTTGTTGAGTTTTTAAAAAAGTATAATAAAATATTTTTAAAAAGTTTCTTTGCTCAAAACTTAATCATGTAAAATTAAGTGTAAAAAATAAACAAAGAGGAAATAAATAAATATAGCGTTGAAAGCAGATGTCATAAAATATAGAAGGAAGCAAATCGAATAAAATGAACGGATGAAAAAGGAATACAGTACGGCTTGAACATCAAATTGATTTGAAACATTTTGAAAACACTAATAAAAGCGAGCCTTTCATAAAAGTATTACGTTCAAATTATAATTAATGACTTCAATTTTAATACACAGAAGATAGTCGCTTATGAAAGAAACCTGTGTAGAGAGGAATGCAACAAGAAATTGGTACTCAAAGTCGTAAAGATTTAAGGGAAGACGGTGCGCGCAGGACATCGCTAGGTCGAGCAGCATAAAACTGTCTCACTTAATGTCCTCAGCATCATTTCATATACTTTCCTAAGTAAACCGTTACAGCTAGTTATTGGCGACCTATTTCCCACTTTTATTAATTATAATTTTGTAATTTTAAGTTCAGTCTAAATTATAAAGGATTTCCGCTAGTAAATTTAAAATTATTTTATTGCATGAAAATATTGTTGTTTAAATATTGTTTAGTTGTTTTAATAGCGAAGTATAAACGAAATAAGTTTAATATGAAGTAATACAATTAAATTAGGATTTAGTAGGGGCATTGAAGCGAATTCATATTTAAATTCTGTAATGGATATTGTAGAAAAGTATGTACTAAACAAGTGTTAAATAAGAGAAATAAAATGCTATGCTAGGTCGTATCAACGTCCTTGGTCGGCCCCCGCAAGGCCCACTCCTTGTTTACTGAGCTTACCATTTCAAGTTGACACTGCTGTTAGGCTAAAGAGAATGGCAAAGGCGACCAACTAATGGAATTAATGATACTAATACGATAGACGCCCATGCACAAGAGACTCCTACGATTTCTTATAAAATCGACGAAAGTGTACGAAATGAATAAGTGCCGAGTGTCCACAGAGCAGAGGCCCCCAAATGGGCCAAAGAGTAGGCGATACAGGGCCACGACAAAACAGTTGTCAACTCTCCTACGCACCGGAATTAAACTACAATGCTATAATATAAATTATACATGTTTCCACTGCCCTTAGTGTCCTGATACAGGTACATAAAATCCAATAAAAGCATATTAACCCAAAAAATAAAATCAGAAATACCCAAATGAGGTAATCTGAGAAAACTTAACAAAGACGTTTACCTCTCTATCAACATATTTTACGATTCCAAATTTTTTTTTCTTCTTTAAAACCAATAAAATTTTAGATTTCGATAAATTATCTTAACTCTCATATTATAGACATTACTGTATTATAAAGGAATTAAATGAAAGAAAAAGGTATTTCTAGGAATGAGAATTGCACAATACCGTAAGTAAGTAATGCTCCGGAAAAAAAGAGATAGAAGAAAAAAGGCCGGAATCGTTTCATAATTATAGTCAAAGTCGACATGATTGCATGGAACTCGGGAGCGAGTCGCCAGCTTTCTCTAATCAAGCACCACACTGCAGCATACTCTCACAAATATACAGTGTAAAGTACATCAGTGGTGGAGAACTTGATAAATGATACAACATATGACACCACCAACACACACACACATATTCATACAATCAAATCACTGACATATAAAAATAAACAAAACTTTTTTATACTAAACTTAAACAACATACATACAATTTAAAATATCATCTCATTCGCTTCTATTCTCAGTTTTGCTTTTGATTTTAAAAAATAACCATCACAATTATATAATAATTTTAAGTATAGCTAACAAGTTTGCGAAGTATCTTTGGAATGATATTGTATGCTTACAGCATGATATAACTGTAGTTATTGTGATAAAATGGTTTTCAGTAAAAGGCTTCTAAAAGCACAAACGTGGAAAGAAATACAAAGGTAGGTTATAAATGGAAGTTAATTCAGGAGATACCGAACCGAGATGTATTAACCATTCACTTTGTTGAAAGGTAAACTTACAGAAGCGACTTGCACTCCGAAGAGGTCGTATATTTTTCAAATCAAGTCGGCGCGGGGTAAGCATAAGAACAAATTTTTTGAAAAAAGTGGAGGAGGGACCATTGTTTTGAAAAGAAGGGTCTCTCCCGGCACAATTTAAATTTCTAACTAGGCGGTGGCCGAGGCGGCTGGTCGAAAACAATAGGAGGCAGAGCGGACCGGACCGCAAGACAGGGAGGGCGATGATAATAGGGCACATACCTCGTCTTCCAAGCAGCCACCCGGTACAACTAGTTAATAACAAGGTAAGTATTATACAAACACGAGCAAGATATGAATAAATGATATACCTATTCTTACTACACTATAATACTCTCACAAACAAATGCAAATAGCAAACGCTAAAATATTCACCATTATACTGCATCTCCACAATGTAAGAGATAATAATCTCGTCAAATCAAATATCCAATCGTAAATTGGATGGTTCTTTTATGCTAAAATAATTAAAAATAACAACATATTGTAAAGCTACATGCGTTGATATAGGACTAGGAAGCTTATTTGGACTAGGGAATTAAAATATAACAACACATTTATTTAAAAAGGTAGTAAACTAAGCAAGGCAAAACTAAGGAATCAACGCAAAACAAACAAATCAAACTTAGGTTAAACAAAATCAGGTTAAATGATTTTTTTTAAAAAACGATAAATATGAAATTTTAGAATAAAAAAAGAAAAACGATGTTCCTGAAAGCTCGTGTTATAAAGGTGATAACGAAACACGAAGAAGCAAACTGGAGAAAAATAAAGATGAGTAACACAGTAGGAAGGTAGCTGGGGTCCAAAGAGCTCTGCAGAAGAATGTGTAGTTAAAATTATAGAATAAAAAAAAGCTTTTTGTTCGAAAAAAGCAAAAAACACCGAAACTTAAAATTAATCTAATCACTATCATGCAATTTCTAAAAAATTAAATTGTATGACTCAAATTCATGCACAAGCATTCAAACTAAGAATACAGGACAAAATCAAAAAAAAAATAAAGTAAAAAACATAAGTTACAAAAAAAAACAATTTGATTTCATGTTTATTATTTTCAAAAACAAACACGTTAGTTATTTAAACCCATCTAAATAAACAAACTAAACAGTTTGTTATTTATAAATAAAAAAAATAATTATAATTTTATCTTATTTATCTTGTATATACAATACTTACAAAATTGTAGCCATCACAAAAACGTATCTAAAACAATATAACTTTATTAATAAAACAGTCGAATTTTTAAAAGCACACCAAACCAAACTGTTAGAAAAACAATCCTCACGATATTAACCATTTTTGTGAAAGCTATTAACAATAATTTATTATATTTTTAACAATTGTATTTATGTCAAATAAATTAAAACAACTTAAAATTTAAAAAAAAATCAAAATCAAACATGTAGAATCTTATAAAAAAAAAAACAAATAATAAATAATTTTATGTATTGTCTAATGTAGACAATGTATTAGTATTCAGGCAAAAATAATGATAAATACAGGTATAAACCTTAAAACAGATAAATAAGGTTTAAATAAATAAAATTTCAAAAAGACTAACGTTTTTGAAACTTTATTTATTCATTTTGTAATCACAATTACTTTAATCATAGTAATCATGACTACTAAGGACACTTCTCATGGCCCTACAGCCTTAAAATCTACAAAATAAATAAATTATTATAGAGAGAATTATTTAAAGACTTTTTTCCCTCGTCTAGTCGCATATACTCTAATATAATTTTCTAAATAAAATTAAAACAATGATTTTAACAATAATTACATGCAGGGGAATGTAAGGTTCTAGCTTGGCTAGATATAAAGAATGATTAAATTAACATTTAAAAAAATAAATCAACATTAAAAATTATGGTTATGTGGATTAAAAAAAAACTAAGTTCTAAAGATTCGTACTAAACCATTCGAGCAAAATAGGCCAAAAATTTGGATAAATAACTATAGTTAAAACTAAAATACAAAATAAATGTTTTGATTCTTGACTTTTTTTGTTTATTTGGATTTTTCCTAATATTATTACATGCTTATAAATAAAAACGTTATAATGGGCAAGTAAAAAAGATTAATACAGTACATAAAGTTTTGTACACTTTATGTAACATTCAAGTCTATCATAATTAGCTAGAATAGAAAATTTATTTCAAGAAGTTTTATTTATTTTAATTTTACTAAACGGAGTCAAAAAAGGTAATTATCAAAAGTAATTAACGACTCTGAACAATCCTCTGCTAAACTAAACTCTTGCATTGTTCTGATCAGAGATTTTTTAAATAAAAACACAAAATATTGTTGATATAAATAGTTCTCGTATAACTCGGTAAGAACTAATGAAATGTAGCATTAGATCATTGAATCACAATAATGTCAAGCCAGTGAGTGCCAAGAAAAATACACTTAACAGCCGCTAGATTAATATGCAATATTTTTAAAGAAAATTTTGTACATCATTCTTCATACCAAGTAAAAAATAGGAATATATCATTCTTAATCTTAACATCTTTAAATATGAACCGAGAATCTTTGATGTATGAACCGAAAATCGCACTAATAAATTATGTTTATAGTTATGAACAGGGGTGAACTGGTCGAACAATTTGAAAAAAATTAGGAAATTTAATTTAATTTTGTTTCTGTTATTTTTTACCGCAAGTGTTATCAATTTTTTCTAAAATAATTAATTTCAAGGTTTTTGATCAGCTTATGGAATTATAAAGAATTTATCCATATATTAAAAAAATGTCGATAAAGTAAGACAAAAGTCAAAAAGAAAATAATTTTTCTTTTGTAAAGAATTAAAAATTTACAGTTAAAAAATTTCTTGAAGTAATAAAAAAAATAATATTGAAAAAAAAAACATTTATAGCACATAACCATAATAAAAATAACTAAAACAGTGCACATAAACTAAACAAACCACAACATGCTAAAATGAATAAAAACAGTGGGATGAAAACAGTATAAAACGAACACAGAACAAAAAGAGGACGGCGAAGTCCAATACCACCCACATAGTTTCCACATTAAAATTAGATCATTTTGTAAATAAACTATAACTTTTTATTTACTAATATTATACAGTATATAACATATTATGTAGACAAGAGGCAATAAACACTATTTTATAGAGCACTAAATAAACACAAAAAATGGTAGGGTACTGCAAGGATTAGGTGGGTAGTTAAGTCTTTAGAAGAAAAAAATATGTTTTTGATTGAAATAATATAAGATTATGGCACAAGCAAAATAATAAAATAAAATAAAAAATACAAGGAAATAATATCATTTATTTTATTATTAAAAATGTCTCGGTATGAAAAAAATATAAATAAAACAATTTCTAATATTTAAATTATCAGTGTTTAATTTTTAAATAAAGAATAAAATCATAATTTAAACACTTAAATACGGAATATTAAATGAGTTTAAAACTAATTGAATTGGAAAACTATGAAAAGAACGAAACGATGCTTTAGAGACGATTATATGTTATTAAATGCAGCTACTGGATTATAAATATAAAGAAACTGGCAAGAAACAATGTGGGATAATCCTTTAACAAGATAAAAATATTTCAACAGCATCTAAATATAAATGTGAAAAGAGATATATAAAAGATAATAAAAAATAATCATGATATCGAATATTGGCAGTAATACTCATGTTGAAAGCATTTTTACACTAAAATACATAAATAAATATTTATAAATTATTTATATTATTGGACTAATAATAAATTAAGTACGATTAAAATAAAATAAAAGAATAACATACGTTGAGATCATTCCATATCATTAAGAATTTTTTTTAAAATAAATAAAAATTAAAGCATGAATAATTAAGAAATGGTTAAAACATTAAATAATAAATCAAATATTAAGAAAAGACATTGCAAGCACCGTACCATTGAAATAAAACTTTTGGACCTTAAGGGAAAAATAAATACAATCTTTATTCAATTCAATTAAGGATATGCATATCGGTTAAAAAATTAAAGTAAAAACAAGAACATATAAAACATATATACTCGGTATACTTAGACATTTAAACTAAAAGGAAGTGTCGGACTAATTAATAAAAATAAACATTGACCGAAAGAGGTAGCGACACCCCATTTTGTAAAGACTAAATTAAAATAAAAAAAAAACTTTGATAGAAAAATTTTGAACTATTGGCAAATAGCTCATTAGAGATGAATGGAAATTTACATAGGTAGGAACAAAGTCTCAAATTTGGGTAAATTACAAAATTGATCTAACGCTGTTGATGAGAATGGGTCATATGTGGATGGTAAGGAGAATGGGCGAGGGGGGATGGGGGGCAAGCATTGGGTTGATAGAGCCCTGGACTCGAACAAGGTACCAGGTGACCACCTGGAGGAGGCGACATCATCAAGTGATGATGATGAGGGCTACCCATACTTCCACCCATCCCTACGCCACCTCCACCGCCTCCGCTACCATAAACCAACTGCCTTACTTTCTGTTCCTCGTCGGCGACGTTGTAAGAGAGCTCCGTCTCTTCGAAGCCGGTGGCAGACATCCGTTGGTCCCCAGACGACGAAGGCCCTGAACCACAAGGGTCAGGAGAATTTAAACAGGTTTGTATAAGAGCTTTGCCCGCATCAGAAGTGATCATGGGCTGAAGCTTTCTTGTAGCGAATGTATACACGTGACCAGTTTCACTCGCAACCAATAACATTACTTGCGTACCCGTCAGAGTAGACAACTCGTACGCCTGAAACAATCCAACACACACTTGTTAAGAAATAAAGTTTCAATGTATTTAGACAATATTTATCTCGTTAAAAACATAAATTTACTCGCAATCAATTACATAAAAAAATCCAGTATTTTAACTGTAAAATTTAACAAACTTATTTTAAAAGGCATCCTAAACATAGTACAAACGGAGCAAAGTGCATAATAGGTAGACTGAACAAGGTACCAAGAAACAAGTTACCTGTTATCTTGTTTTTGTTGAATTGTTCTGCAGTATTAATACCCAAACGACCCTTTAAAATAGTATCAATGTATTATATACTATAAAGAACATTTATTTTATATTCATTTAGATAAAATCTAAAAATCTTTTTAAAAAAATTGAAAAATAGAGAGCAAGACATTCAAGCATTTTGTTATTTTATTCTTAGTTTAAAATTCTTGTAATGCTCAATTAGCTTACCACACTATAACGATTCTTTGTTTTAAATTAAGAGAGAACCAACTATGCAACTAATACAATCTGTCTTACTGCAATTATAAATTGCATGCATATTTTTCTTTATAGCCCCTATATTTTTTATTAATTGACCAATAAAAAAATTGTGTCATTTATGAATCGTTACAATCTAATGTCAAATTAATTAGGAATGGAATTTCCAATCCAAAGAGAGAGAGACTCTTAGCTGTAATTAAGTCGGAGCCCAGACTTTTAATAAACATCAATTGTTCAATAAAATATTCATATAAATCTTGTTTTTTTTACAAGAATATTAAATCACTGGGCGATTAAAGAATGGAAAGAATGCTACAAATAATTACAAATTAGGTGTAAGAATTATAATTTGAATTATAAGGGTGTTAATATTATAATAAAGCCGAGTCATTATAGGGCGATAACCATCAGATAACTACTTTGATTTAAAACCAAATTTCTTCACAAATGATACTTCTTAACAAATAACCACCTGTCCAACTTCATTAGCACTTTTCAATATTAAAATAATCGTCATGAATTTCAAATTCGGTAGCTCCTAAAAAACATCACAGGTCGATAAATTGATTTAAAAGCTACCTTCCAAAATTTCTCACGTTGTCCATTCTCTCAATCATAAAATATTTGATTATTCTAATGATATATAATTTAAATTAAAAGGTTTAAAATATACATTTAAAGATACTTTTAAGAATAATTATAATTTTTTTTATTTAATCATAATATTTATGATAATACCATACATAAATATTCTTACGTTAAGAAAAGAGTCGATAGATGGATTAATATGAATAAATCAAAAAAAGAGAAATAAATATAGTTTCGATAAATTCACACTACAATAGTACATATTTGCTAAAATTATAATTTGATAAGAAATAATGATAAACTTTAAAGCTTTTTAGATGTGTCTTTTCAGAAAATGCAATTGTGTATTGCACCTTCTGATTAAAAGAGTGCTCCATCAACTAATATATCAAATAAATCCAATATTACAAATTCAATATTTTAAATGAATCCAATAGATTAATTTTAAAAATATTTTATATTCTATTTTTATATTAAAAAAATAAAAATAATATTTTTATATTTTAAATTAGTATTTTCAAGTTGATTTTAAAATATTGATTATTTTTAAATAACCCACATTACCTACATACACTACTAAAAATATCTATTACAAATGATTGCAATAATTGTACTGACAAAATAATTAGAATAAATTTATTAATTTATTATAAAAGTGACACAATTATAATGTAACATTTTCAAAATGATCTTCAAAACACATGTTTTGAGAAACACAAGATCTCATAACTATATGCAAATCAACACAGACCTCAAAATATTAAACTAAAAACAAATTAGACAACAAGGTAGCTGGAAAGTTAAGAAAAAAAATTAAAACTTAATAACACAGCAGTTAACATCTCATTACGTGAAAATTTATAGGTTTTAAATATTTGAATAAGTCATCACAATGCTTAAGAGCCTAAATAGAGAAATTACCAGACAATCAAACTTAAATTAAACTTAAAGGTAACACACTAAAATACATCTGAGGACCTTGTAAATCATTTCAGAATTGGTTATAACGCTATAACTGAGATCTATATCAAGACAGGAGTCAAGTAGTCTTAAAACAACCTTATGATAGTGCTTATGACTTAAACATTTCAAAATACCTAGAAAAATATTGAAATGTTAACTACCTTAAATGTACATATTACTGTATCAGTCACATAGATTTTTATGAGTACAAACAGACTTAAAGTTCAATTTAAAGACATGCTTAGTGCTTAGATTATCAGAAGAAATAAAGCCTTGTGATACGAATGATTATAATATATTAATATTTCCAGGTAACTGTATCAAATCATAACACTGTAATACCAACCATTTCATTACATTAAAAACCCGCAGAAGCATAACTATCAATTAAGGTAATTTACATTTCCATTAACAATTCCAAAAATTAAAATTAGCTAACAAAAAAATGAACTACAATTTAAAGACAAAGATTTATTGACCAAATATAATCCAATTTTTAAATAAAAGTATGATAAATAACTCGAGCCATATAAGGGAAAAAGTAGAACTCCTGTCCTAAATTAGAAAATATAGACATTTCAATTAACGCTCGTCAATAAGTTAAATTACCTAATCCAGATAATTATTATGTTTAGTTTTAAATCATTAACAAAACTAGACTGCCAAAGCATTAGTTCTACGTAAAAATCATTAGTTTTCTTAATGAAGTGGTTAGGTCAAACAAAATAAATATAAACATTAAAAATTCAAAAATATTAAAAAAGAGCGAAATAATTATAACATATATTGATGTAAATTTAGAGCTTCAAAATTTTGAGTAAGAAAAATTCGATAAAAAGATACCAACTAAACTATTTAATTTTAAACATAAAACTTTAAAAATGCTCTAATGGCAACATAAATAATAAATAGCCTGATAGGCAATTAAAGAATGGTTAGATAATAATTAGATGGATAGGACTTATTAATAAGAATATAAAATAAAGGCTATCAACATTAAAATTACTTTAATAGCGAAATTCTTTTAAAATTCAATAATAAAAAAAAGAACATGCGTTTGCATGTACAGATTAAATAAAACATTCAGGGATTAAATCTGTAAATAATTTTATACAAAAGTAATAATTTATACAAGTTCATTAATCAGTGATCAAGTAAATTAAACATTAAAAGGGATGGTAATAGAATAAGGTATAATAGAAACAAGAATCAAAGGCCAATAAATAAAAATGTACTAAATTATAATTTTACAACTTAATCATAATAAAAACTATAAAGCAAAACACGATTAGGACACAAAAGCAATTAAACAAAGCAATGGTTCAAGAAATTAGAGCAATTAAGTAGAATTGGTTACAAGGACAAATAAAAGGAAAAGTGTCTAAGATAAATCAAGTTAAAATAAAAAATTCGTCAATAGAATTTGAAACAATGAAATAGCCAAGTTTTTCTTAAAAGGTTGACATAATCAATATTTTAATGGCGATTCCAGGTAAAATAAAACAATTGAAATTGTTACGAGTAAAATAATATAATGAAACTCCAAACAAAGTAAAGATGAGATTAAGTTGAAAAACAAAAACAGATTATTCCATGTTTGTCGTCGATAAGAAACAATAGGATATCATAATACCCAACTCAGCTTAATAAGCCAGACCAATTAAAAATAGAAATGCCGAGCAAGCTAAAATGCCAAAGGCACATGTGCTCTTATTTACTAATATACTTACAGAAGCTAATAGTTAAGTATAAAACTTGAACAATAGCTTAATTCAAAGGTATTCATCTAGCATAGAAACGTATGTTTAAATAAAATTATAGACAATAATAAAGGCTTACATAATTTTTATTACAATTCGCTGAAGGCATTTTGCTATGTTTAAGCAAATTTCACACGTAGGCAACTTCGTTTCCTTTCCATCTGATACATACATAGAAATTTAAATATACACACACATATATATATATATATATATATATATATATATATATATATATATATAATATATATTATACGCTAATACATAACTATAAATTGTCATTACAATTATAAATTAATTTTAACCCACATTAATAATATTAGACTTTAAGTGATGACATAACTTGAGTCCTATGATTGACAAAATGATGTAATGCACAAAATGAGTTAGACAGGACTTTTTTAAAATAATAAGGGGGCTTAATAATAAAGAGTTAAACACTACATCAGTCCAGAAATAATATATAAAACCAATAAAATAAAATAAACCATTTATTCAAAATTACGCTAAAACATACACAATTTTATTCCAAAAGAAAAGCTAATACTAATAAAAAATAAATCAAATTAATTTATACACAGCCATAAAATAAAATTAAATCAATTGAAAATTGTTTACAAACAAAAGGATTACAGAATACAAAGAATTATGCATGCAAATTGATTTCAAATCATATTTAAATAAAATAAATTGCTTTCTTTTTAATAAATCAAATTATAAATTTAAATAAATTGATAATGATATGTATAACTATTTTAAACAAGATTTTATGATCTTTAGTACGAATTTATGATTTAATATTGCCACAAAATAAATTATAATTCTACATGCTAATAATACATTTAAAAAATTCACAATATTAAATACGTGATGGAATTATAAAAAAATAGGTATTAAATTACGCCTGTTCTAATCCGTTGGAATAAAAATTGAATTGCTCTTACCTATATAATTAGCTAATAGACTACCTATTTTATTTCGCCAGCTCGATATAAATTTAGACAGCGACAAACTCATTAAGGATTTATAAGTGCGCTAACTATACAGATGGCAGTAGTAAATTCATACGTATCACAAAAATCATGCAAGAGTCAATTAAAGGCCTTAGTTTTTATAGCAGTAACACTCATAACACTTAACAAGTATTATAGCTATAAAACCTAATATTTATGCTTTAACAGTAAATTAATTGAAATGAATATGACATAAATGTTGATCATAAAAGAAATATTAAAGTTCCACAAACAGATTCATCCCCCTCCCCTCCGCGTTTCTCTCTTGATTTAAATTACCCAAAAATGAAATACATAATAAAATTAATAAATAATACGTTTTTAAATACACTTTATCTAACTCTTTTATGGTAGCGAAAAGAAAAACCAATCATACAGCAATAAATCCTAAGCCAATACTAATAATCCATAAAAATAAAAAGCCTGCCTCAACCAAAAAATTACGACAAACATTACAATATGACACTTTTCTTAAATGCTATTTGGAATCTTTTTTCATACAAACACAATATAAAACACATGGATACACACACACACACACACACACACACACACACACACACACACACACACACATATATATATATATATATATATATATATATATATATATATATATATATATATATATATATATATATTTGTAATACGTATTAATTTACTACTGGCGTATAGTTAGCGCAATTATAAATCCTTCATCAGTTTATCGCTGTCTAAATTTATATCGAGCTGGCGAAATAAAATAGGTAGTCTATTAGCTAATTATATAGGTAGGAGCAAAATTTTGAGCAATTGAAATCATATGAAGGGCTCTACTATGGATAGGCAGACTATGTTTTCTTTTCATTGTTTAAGGTATATTTTTAAAGAAATTTGGTTTAAAACAATACAAAATGAGTTGCGACTTTTCAGGTCCGACTCTAGACTAACATTTTGATATGGTCAATTGTTTAACATTTTAAATATAATAACTCAAATATGCTAACTGTTTTACCACTTTAGGTATCTTTGAAAAATTAAATTGAAGTTTACATAATATTTACTGCTTTAGAAACTGCCTTGAAAGTAAAGACATTTTACACTAATACCACATATCCGAGAATTATTTTTAAAAAAACTATGGTTAAAAAACTACATTTACGTCCCACACAATGTAAGTATGTGTCTAGAAAGTATGTGTACGTCCGGTAATTCCAGATTATAGTCATATTAGTAAAAAATAGGATTTAGTGTGACTTCCAAAATAGTTAATATTATTGTAGGCACTAATTAAACTTTTCAAATTTACCAAATGTTATAAATTGCCATATTTAAGTAATAGTAAGTAAAAAAATAATAATCAAACCAAAGATTTGCATAAAAATTAAATTATTAAAATAAGTTATTTATTTTATTAATATTACAAAAAAAATCTCATATTAGTTCAATAAAAAGTAGAATTAAAATAAAATAAAACGCATGAATTAACTTGTTTTTATTAATCAATGCTGATCAGTAATGATAATTGAAATAAATAAACAAAAAAACATTAGAGCACAGTAAATCCAATTATTTATATGAAAGTAATACTTTTATATTGTTTTATTTAATTTGATCACTTGGAATGTAAAATATTCATTATCTTTATAGAAACGGTCAAAAAAGGGATCCAATGCTTCGGATTTTGAAACAACGAAAAAGCACTTAAAATGTTATAGTAATAAATACAAAGGACTGAATCTACAGTAAAGTATACTACTTCCAGAACCTAAACTTGTCAAGACATAAAGACATTCTCAGCCGGCTGGCATACACTATTTTGTTGAGGTAGCACTCATTAAATAAACTGCATTATATACTTAATTGAAAAATAAAACGTCCAATTAACTCCATATTATCGTCGTCATTGAATTCATCCATAGCTTCACACTTTTACTCGAAATTGTAAAAGCTTTACAAATAAACACACAAAAATTGTCAATTGAACACCTTTTAAAAACGAAAAAAATTAGTCTACGAACAAAAACAGAAAACAAAATGAACGTTTTTAAAGAAACCTCATGAAGGTTTTACACAGATTGTTTTTTGAACACGTTACATTACAGTAATGGCGGCAATATATGAATTACTTTACGTCCTAGGAGTTTTTTTTACATTCATTATTCTCCTCGGAGGGGAAAGTACTAAATAACCTCCTATAACAATAATGATTAGCTTCTCATCCTAAAAACTGTCCAATAAAGCGTTCAATTACGTACTTCCTAAAAAAATGCGTTTTCTAGCAATTCCGTAAAACAAACTTACTGCGAGGAAAAAATAATAATTATTAATACTACATAAAATAAAGAAAATGATTAGGTTTTCGCATATAAAATAACTCCTTTTCAACATCTTGTGTTCTAATAATACCTCGATTATAAAGGCAGTCGGACATTAATGCTGCATGAAAAATAAGTTGAGAGCATCTTGACACGCATCCAGAGATTGTTATCCTCAACAAAAAATTATAATTTTATTCCAAAATGAGGTTAAAAAATTATTTTCTTTAAACTACTTCTAATAGTTTTGAAGTTTCCTAAGAGCATTATAAAAATTAAAATAAGCGGGGGTGGTCTTTAAATATTATATCTGGAACTTATCCAGAAATAGTGTTTGTTTAAAAACTTCTAGTTTCACACCAGTAGTCTTTTTATGGCGCCACCTGTCAATCTATAAAATTTTAAGTCTCCCACAGTTATAAGATGTACATTATTACCTTTGTAACAAAAATCTAATCTAATAATGTAGAGTAAAACTTAAAAAACAAATATTACTAAACTGCTTGCATATGAATATATTTTCATAATTATGTGCTTGCATATGTTAACATAGAACATGGTAGATTCAGTTAAGTGTAAATGGTGATCTATTTTGCATTTTTATTAAATGGTTCGTTCCCACAAGTATATTTACTTATTTATAAAACATAGAAAATACTTATAATAACTTCTCGAGGTAAACAAAATCAATCTTAACTGGCCAATGTATAAAACGAAAGATAAATAATTATTACAAAATAAATACGTTAAAATATAATTTACGTTAATTTATTAGATAATTATTTCCTACTAATATGTCAAAGGATGAACAAACTGAGATAAATAAAAAAGATCCAGAATAATCATAATAATACCCATTTAGAGTCTTACGATCAGGAATAACCCTCGGGAACAACATCAGGTGGAAGGGGCAACTAATACGCTCCAAATATATTCTAAAGTTGTTGATACTTTATTCATATTATAATCTCGTTTGAACTGAGAGCGTAACCTAGGATGCGAACCCCCAAACCTCCGTGGTGTAAAAGGTCAGTATAAATACTGACACTTTAAGAACCTCGATCACGGAGGCGGCTCTTAGATCAGTATAAATACATAAATTATTGATTTAATTTACTCTCTTAATAATCAACAACCAACTTAAGAAGTAGGAACTTAAAGAAGACCAAAGGGCAGTAAACATATAAAAATTAAATAACTATCCAATTCTCCAAATTTCCCCTATAAGTACTAACATTTGCATTAAATATAATCCAATAAACTTTTTATGCAAATAAAGTAAAACATTACAAAACAAATGTTCGCAAAAATACATCATAAATAATATAATGCCACACAAGGAGTCTAACATACAAGATCATTACTGCTTTCCATCTCATAAACTACTCTTAAATTTATTTTTATGCGTCATCAGATAAAATGCATTTTAATCTTATTTAAAATGAAATAAAATTGGTTCACGACATTAGAATATTAAATTGCTACTTATAAACTAGAGGGTAGAGGTAAAGAAGATAATAAAACAAAACAGCTATTAATGGTACAAAAAGTGTTACACAAGTGTCGTTGCCAAAGAGTAGCGCTTAAAAAGATAGTATAAAGAAAAGATTCTGAAAGTCTATACTTAAATAAACATCGCTTAGTATTTCATTTATGAGTATAAAGATTTATAAATGATATAGTATTATACATAATAAAATAAAATTAAGAAATTTGGCACAATACTTTTTAGCTGTTATGACTAACCCATAAGCCAACAGCAGCATGATCTCTATAAACATGAACTTAATTAATATTTATTGAAGTCCTAATGGTCGGAAGTAATTCTTAACACTTTGGAATTGTATATCCGATTTGTTATTATAATACGACACACGGCTAAAACCAATCGACAGCCTGGGAAAATAATGCGAGGGAGCCAATAAGGTTAGTCCTGGATGCTAAACCACGCCTTATTGGTTTCTCAACACTATTTTCCCGCGCTGTCAATCGATTGACACAACTAAACCTAAAAATTAATTTACCAAGTCTCAAGCAATTTTAAAGCAACTTGAAATAATGTAAGTTTCAAGTCTCTACCACAAACACACTGTGAGCAACGATGATAATAGACACACAGAAACAACTTAGTAAAAACTATTCAGGAAGTCTTAAAACACTTAATGTAGCATCCTGGGTTCGGATTTTTAGAGCAAGGACAATCATGTTTTTACGGCAGAAATGAGGAAAAGTAAAATGTCTACATACATGGCCAAATAAAACATAATAAAATATAAAGCAGCTACTCACCAAATAATGTATTTAATCAATACAATAATATATTCAACCAACGTAAAAGTAATACAGAAGGTTTTTTTACGGATTAATAATATTCTGAAATTTAGAATGATTGAAAAAATAAAGGTGTAAAAACCAACACAATAAAACGTACAAGAAAAACAGGTAATTAACTAAAAGTCCAACAGTTAATCAAAAAAATAATTATTTAATAATGAGCTGCAATAAATTTTAATTAGTAACCATATACAGCACAATTAAATTGCACACAATTAAAAATTGATAAAAGCAAGAAGTATTATAAATGATCTTATTAAAAAAAAATTAACAGCGTAAAGATATTATTTATACCTTTAAAACATTTATTTATAGCAGTAATAAAAATAAATAACAAACGATAAAAGGAAATAAATAAATACCTTATGTTTCGTTAAGGATCAGAATGTATGATTAGATAAACATGATCAGAGTGAAAATTAAATATAATACGATAACAAAATATATACATACATATTATGATTAATATGATTTGTGTCATAAATTGAATATAAATAAAAAATTATATTAAAAATTGGTTCAATAGATGTCATAGATTTTACAGAACAAAAATATATGATAAGGTCAACATGGTTAAGTGAAAAGTTTAATGAAAAAAAAAACAAATCTTGTAGGCTTAACGACAACCTCCCTATAAGACGTATGTTGTTAAGTTTCGACCACGGTTTTTTTTCAGACAGCATAAAAGGCCTTTAAGTTGGTCGAAACCTTTTACTTTCTAGAATGTACACAGCCAAGACTTAATGCGCAACAGACAAACGTCCCTATGATATCGTCTTATCGTCATTAACACAAAGGACGTCTTAAAAATGCCTAATGCGAATAATTCTAGTAAAAAATCAATCTTTTGGAGACAGCACAATACTTTGTCTTATACACCAATACCAGTAACTGAGAAAAAGTAAAAAAAAGGTTGCAAGCTTTGAGTACGTTGAGTGGTCTTACCGACTCTGGACTATGTATGCATGGACTCTGGAATGGTCTTATTAGATTCAGTACCTTAAAAAAATGTCTGAAACGACACCCTACACGACGTATGTTGTTAAGCGCCAAAATATTAGGTTATTCTGTGATTGCCCACAGTTTTTTTTTCAATTTTCGGTCATTTAGAGTAACCGTATTGACTCCAGAGCGGATTTGTTCGATTTAGCGCACCAAAAAACATAAGTAAAGACCTTTCTCCAAGCAAAAAATTTTCCCTTTTTCCTGTAACTTTTGCTGACTAACCAAGCCGTGTTAATTAAGTCATAACAACCTGGATAACAATAGGGTTCGTGGCTATCCGTAGGTTAATTATTGTACCAAGTTTGTAACAAAGATATATATATATATATATATATATATATATATATATATATATATATATGTGTGTGTGTGTGTGTGTGTGTGTGTGTGTTATGGGTGTGTGTGTGTGTAGGTTTTTAAATCCTTTTTTTCGTGATCAGGGACTTCTGAATTGGACACTCCTGGATCATCGAAGAGAATTCCCTAATATATAACTTGTCAGTTCTTCTTCAGTTTAGACAAAAAATAATACAAGAATTACTACCATTAATAAACGCATAAGAAAAACTACTTATATTTTTGTAATATAATAAGATCATAACTATGTAAGAATAAATAAAATAACAACCATTACATAAATATTCTTGATCAATAAATATATTTAGTTTTATGACTAAAATTGAAAGTTATCAAATCTTTAATAATTACAAAACAAGGATCGCAAAGCAACGATAAATGAAAAAAAATTATTACCTTATAAATTAACATAAAATATTTGAATAAAACATTACTTTAAATTACATTTAAACTAAATTTAAAGTCACTGACTAGAACATATTTACATGAGAAAAGAGTTTAAACGAAAACAGGGTCAATAAAGTACACGCTGTACAGTATATATGTATACACTGTATTGAAAGCGGGTTTCATTCATACATTTGCATATTAAACTTAATCTTTAAAACTAAACGATAAACGATTAAACTTTTTAGTACATTTAAGCGAATTTCCTTTTAAACAAATCGTAAATAAATGGGTATGTCGTGGTGTTCCGATTAATATTTTTGAATCAACCCCTTAGAGGGGACACGGTCCCAATTTTACACCAGATTTGTGGGACGTCAGTAACCTGGTTTGCCGAGTCAATTAAAGATACAAATATTTACTTGAGAGAAAAAAGTTTTTTGGGCGCTGAAACGAAGTCTGTACGAAGTCAAACAACGTCTCTAGTTACCAAAAGCCGAAAAAGTCGTGGAAAACCCGAAATATCGAAAAGACATTTTCTATATTAAAAAAATTGAAAACTACAAAAGGGTGTAGTTTTCAATGTTTTAGCCTCTAATGATTTTGAGTTTAATAAAAATGGGAGTAATAAGCACTCGAAATACTCAATGCCAGGGTACCCAGGTTCGAATCCTGGGAAGGTTGATCACTTTTCTCGTTATTTTTTATTGATATTTTTTATTATAACATATAACATTATAACATAATTATAACATAAGTATATAACTACAAAACAATTTTAATACAAAGGTCTTATGCCGGACGAATTTCCTTTGAAATATGCGCATCCGTGCTGATCAATTTATTTTTTGCTTAAATTTCCGGTTTATAAATTATAACTTAGCGGTAGTACTATAACTCATTACTTAATTTTTGTTAGATTTTAAAATGAAATACAGTAAACCTGTCAATGCAAATGAAAGTGTATTACCCCAACTTTGGATTTAGCATATCTTTGTATAACTGATGGGAGAAATATGCGCATTTCCTTTGAAATATCCTGAAAAAATCTATTTATGCTTAATGCTTAAATGCATAAACTGGAAAATTAAGCATGAAATGAATTTTTAACCTCGGAATTCAAAGAAAATTCGCCCGGCATGCAAAACCTCGCGCCAGATTTTTTAGTATATTGATACTCGTTATTACTCCTATAGCTTGTTTAATTATAAAAAAATCTGTTTATTTTATTAACTAGTTTAAAATTATAAAAAGATAAAAGAGGTCTTATATAGTATAAATTTTAAACAGGGACTTAACATTAAAAAATTATATAAAAGTATAATCAAATAATGTTTCTGTTTAATTTGTATAGATGAAAAAAATGTAAAATGATCATTAGATTAGCATAATTTAATTGCAAAAAAGAGCATAAGTATTTTTTAGAAAAATGAAACTGGTTTCTTTTATACTCTTTCTTTTACAAAGAATCAGTGGCAGGTCATGATATATGGTGAGGAAGCAATGTGAACTCAAACATTACAAACCGAATAAATAAAATATTCTTTAACTACCCTTCTATAAAATATGAGCAATACATTTCTTTTAACTATATAATAAGCAGTCAAAAATTTAAATTTATTATATTACATAACAAAAATTTAATAATTATAAATAAACATGCAATCAGAAAAGATATGCAAGTGATTTTACATTGCGGTAGGGGAAAACGGATTTTTTTAAATTTAATTTAAAAGATAAATTAAAAACAAATAACAAGAAAAGTTATTCATAAGGATGACATTAAGGAGACCCTGTTTAATATTTATTATTACACTTATCATGTAGAGCATAAAATAGTATAAGGATATTTTTATTTTCGCTTAAAAAATTATACTAATAGTAGGTATAATCGGTAATATTACACATAAAGTATTCATAATATATCTGATAAAAAAATTATAAATAATATATTATGATACTATTGGCTGTGAAATAAACAAAATCTTTACCGAATCGACTAAATTTCCTAGCGAGCGAAAAGAGTCAATAAAATTCTGGCGCGGTGGTCCGCATGTCGGGCGAATATCCTTTGGATGCGTGTTCCGTGCTTTTTACATTATATAAGTTTACAACTAGAAAATAAATAATTCCGGCGCGGTGATCCGCTGTCGGGCGAATTTCATTTAGAATGCGTGTTCCGTGCTAAACAACCCATTTCTTGCTTATGCAAGAACCATGCCCATTGCGTGGTTCCGGTTCATGCTTTAGAACCTAAGCAGTTACTCAATTGTCAAGCACTGCTCGTAACTCATTTTGTCTGTATTTTCCAAAGGAAATGCGCATAATCATCCAGTTGTTGTACAAAACTATGCCTCTAAAAGTAGAAGTACGCACTATTATTTGCACTAGTTAAAGATTAGTTACTTATTTTTAAGCTTAGTCAGTTATCTTTAAAGGTTTTTAGCGCATTTCTTCAATAGGGTTCGTGTCCTCCCGAAGGTTATTTTTGCACCAAGTTTGGTTAAAAAATATAATCCGTTCGAAAGATACAGTGTTTACAAGAAAGTGTCTAGAAATACATACATATATATATATATATATATATATATATAATATATATATATATATATATATATATATATATATATATATATATATATATATATATAATATAATATATATATATTATAATATAATATATATATATATATATATATATATATAATATAATATATATATATATATAATATATATATATATATATATAATAATATATATATATATATAATATATATATATATATATATATATAAAGTCTCGCGAAAATTTTTTTTCGTCATTAGGGACCTCTGAAACGGATTTGTGTCGTGGTCCGAGGTTCGAATTCCGCCATGACGCCTATCCCATTAGCGAATTTTTTCCCAAAGGAAATTCGCTAAAATGAGCTGAGGCAAACGTATTTTTTTGGACATTTCCTTCAAAAAGAAAAAATTAGTATCAAGCAGTATTTTATGTAAATCAAAGATTTATGGTACAGACTCACCATGATGTTTAATAAAAAAAAATCAAAAAAATCTAGAATTAAAAACTTTGAATTAAACAATTGAATTAAATTTGCCAATCAAAAGAGTACATATTGTGGTTAACAATATATTAATTGCTTTTATTTCTAGTGTTTTTTTTATTTTTATTTTTTATTAAACATCACGGTGAGTATGTTGTGGCTATATACTGTGTGCGGTAACACTGAGCGTAACTTACCAAGGGGAGGTTATCTTATGTTATGGTCATCATACGTTTTATGTTGAATATAATTATGCAACATATAATTATTCCCTGTTGTACAGAACATAAGATGCAAAATTTGAATTCACTGTAAAGAATTGATTCTTTTGTACGGCGTGCAATCAAAAAACTTTTTATTGTACAGCTGAATGTTCATATATTTGCGTTTCTGTGTATACATATGGAGCGCTGAAGACAATATTCTTGTTGTTGTTCAGCCACAGTTCCGCTAGATGGCAACACTGTTTTAACAATATAACCTTCTTTTTATTATTTATATCTCGTTCCTTCACATTCAAATTAAATCATTATTTTGATTTAAAAAATTTAAGTGACACTGAGTTGTTAGAAAACTTCATCAGGTTAAAACCTTTAGCGATTGAAGTGGTAAAACAGTGTATTGCAATATTTATATTATTATTACTCTTTACCTCAGGAAAAATAGCATACGTGGCTGTAAATGACTTTTCTTACCTCGGCTCATTCTACTTACTCGCTTCGCTCGCCAGTAAAAATGGTCGCTTTGTAAAAAACAAGAGGCCTTCGGCCTCTTAGCTACTCCGCGGCCTCGGCGATAGGTTTATTATAAAACCTAGTAATATAATATTATGACTAAGTCTATGTATTACAGTTATTTGTACAGTTTAATGTAACTCTTTGGCCGCCTCCGTGGCCGAGGTCGTTAGGGCGCTAGTCTTTACACTGACCTTTTGACACCCACGGAGGTCTGGGGTTCGCATCCTAGTTACGCTCTCAGTTTATAAAAGATTATTGTTTAGATAAATTATCACCAACTTTAGAATACACTTTGAGCGTAACGGTTGCTACTACCACCGAGGCGGTTCCCGCAGGGGTTTTCCCTGATGAGCCGCAAGGCTCTAAACGGGCATTATATTATTATAATGTATCTCTTCACAAATTCGATGTTTCATAGGACACCCGAAGTTAACTACACTCTAAAAAAGAAATTCCGTTCACTCAAAAAAAGTACGCCATTAATTTATGTCAAATGGTTCAAAATTTAGGATGGGGGAAGACCTTTGGTACACTCTGCATATTAATAATAATCATAGTAGTATATGATAAATAAACAATCATAGTAGCAATAAACAATAAACAATCATAGTATCATAGGATAAACAATCATAGTAGTATATGATAAACAATCATTGTAGCAATAAACAATCATAGTAGTATATGATAAACAATCATAGTAGTAATTCAAAGAAACATACAAAACATTATGTTTTTGTCACTCTCACAAATTCCATGGTAATTAAACACAAATGCTTTTCTGTCATTCCAAAAAAATAAAAAGCCCAAATCGTTAAGACTTAAACATGATCTATAAAGTCTCCCTAAATGGTTAAAAATAAAAAATATTAAAAGAATGTTAAAATACCGAAAATTTGATCGCGTGCTAACAAGTACATCTATAATTTAATAGTAAAAGGCGAGAGTGAGTTACATTCCACACGTGTTCTTCTTTTAAACATTCTTTAATATAAAATCATAAAAACTGTGTATAAGTTGGTCACACTGTATAAAAATACACATCAAGATGAATGCTTTTACGATATATTTGGTCAAAATAAAAAATGAGAAAACTGGTTAAGAGTTTTATGGTTTGTTATTTTCACTAAAAAAGGTGTGGAACCCAAAAAAACTGAAACTGTCCTTAATGCTTTTAGAGTGGACCTCTCGTACGAGGATAAATGAATGAGTGAGCTACTGGATAAAAACAAGTTGAATGAACAAACCAGATAAGGTAAGTAAACCTTATAACCAACAGACCCAATATAGAAGGCAC
The DNA here is from genome assembly GCA_018340805.1 of Microvelia longipes. Classification (NCBI taxonomy): domain Eukaryota; kingdom Metazoa; phylum Arthropoda; class Insecta; order Hemiptera; family Veliidae; genus Microvelia; species Microvelia longipes. The sequence continues at coordinate 43,480,483 of JACMZG010000008.1, read as the reverse complement.
CGATTATTTTACATATAGGGAAACTTGAAAAAAAATACGAGAGAATAATATTTGATTCAAGAAAAAGAGAGAAAAGAAAAAGCAGAGTTTCTTTTACAAAAGATCCTTTGCGGTATACGTTGCATTAAGTCAGTCTTCCGAGAATCGGGATCGGGTCTTCTTCAAAACGGTTTTCAAATAAAGCACAAGCGCTCCTTTTACGAAATATCGTACATATTTGGTTACTTGTCAAAATCAATCACTCAACACGTAACGATCAAAGCAACAAAACAAACTTTATGACATACTGTTTTACATAAATCCAAACAGTAGTTTTATGCAAAATCCGATTTATTTCATAGTTACAAAAGCTAATATACTGCTGTGTGCTGCTTTAACTCATAAAACTCAAAACTCTTCCCTTTTGTAAAAGAACGGAAAAATACCTGTAGGGTTTGATACAATTCTCATACTATAATTGAACCGAATAAAAATTTAAAGATTACAAAATAATAAAATATCTTGAAACAATTTGGATTATAAATGACAAATGATAAGATGTTGTGATATTGCGATATTTCCTTTAAAAAACAAGATATGTTACCAGTGGTCACAAATTTAGTTTAAAGATTCTATGAAGATAACATAAGTCATTAAAATAATAAAAATTAATTTATACCAAGACTAAAAGGAAAATAATGAGGAAACCGTTTAAAATAAAAATCAACAACTAGTTATGCAATTTAGTAACGTAGATATGAAATACGTGTTTAGCCTAACTTCACCCTGTCGCCTTGACTTCTGAATATGCCTTAAAACGAGCATAACGTTTATCCAACTGTTTGTTGGATAAACCAACAAACCAACTGTTTATAGGAATAAACAGTAGCTTAATTATCTCCAGTAGTAGAAGGGAGAGCATTCTCACTTTTAATTAAATCTCAACGTTTCATTACCCAGACATACCAATAATAAAAAAAGTGTCTGTAAGTGTGGAATAGATTTATGTGCAGTGTGCTTAAAGACAACTAACAGGTCAAACAACTGAAACGATTAAAAATACACAGGACCGAAATTAAGGTATACTAAAACAATTAATAAATTGTTGACCACAACACAACATGGTTAAATGCATATAAGATTTTTATAATTTTATAAAAATATAATAAAATTTTAATTTTTTTATAATAATAAAAGTCGTTACCCTTTTATTTCATAAAATGGGCTCTTGTTCTAGTGCAATGTTAAGTCCAATAAGACATTAACCTTCAAATTAAAATAAATAAATTCAAAATTCGAGTCAAAAAAGGCCATTGTTCATAAAGAGTTTTGATATAAAAGAGATAGCGAAGCATAATTCCACATTTTGCAGCTTGTTATTTTTTAATAGCTATGATAGAAAACAGTTATCTACATTATAGGGTATTTATGAGGTATCAAAACAAAAGGCATTGGCCTTGTGACCGAAGGAATTTTATACATATATATTATATGTATATTACATACATACATACATACATACATACATATATATATATATATATAATATATATATATATATATATATATATATTATATATATATATATATATACGAAAAGAAATTCGTACATTGATAGGTACATACATTTTAAAGTTAGTTGCATTAAAATGTAATTAATTAAGTACATTAATTAACATTTTAAGTAAGCCATAAGAAAAAATGTAACACCAAAATTAAAGGTAATAATGCAATTTCTAGGCATAATCCAAACAAATCTGACTCTAATCCAAACATCTTCAACAGATAAATGTAATTGTTGCACAAAAAAAATTATAATAAAGCAATAAATAGTCAGTAAGTTACTAATAAAATCTATAAAAAACGGACAAGTAAATAAAATATTATACAATAAATAAATAACAAGTAAAGGAAAAAAACATTTTTAAAAAAATAGATTTACAGATAATTTATATAATTTTCCTTAAGGTTTGATTTTCACACGAATAATTTATTTATAATAATAAAAAATAACTTTTTTCATCCTGATATTTATTTAGTTTATTATTTATTTATTATTTTAGCATCTGGTTGCATAAAAAGTATGAAAAATAAGTTAAAAAATGTGTTAAATTTCTAATAACAGTAAAAAAAACTTTTTAAGAATAAAATAGAATAGACGACTTAGGTTAAATTAACTTAAACGATGAAAAGTCATATATCCCGGGTACTAGTGTCAGGCATTACTAAGCAAACCATAACTTCAAGTCATATGAATGAATTAGAAGGAAACAGGTTTGCACAAAATATGCTTATACTTAAAAGCGGCTCTTCAAATGAGTTTTAACCAGAAAATAAAATGTAATAAATAAATAGAAAAAAATATTAAGTATTAGTTGTTCAAATTGCCATTCCCACGGCACACATGGTAATGCCATTATATTATTGAATTTCACCGTTTCGTTTTAAAAAGTTAATTTGTTTTGTTAAAAAACAATTAAATAATATAGTTTTGGATCTTCACTATTTTTTACCGATGCACATTAAAATTTTCCCCTAAAAATGTATATAATTTTATGTATTCATTTCCTTATATAAAGAAGTATTGATCATTATTGATTAAACATTTTGTTTGTAAGGGAGAATTTATAGCTGCAAAAATTAAATTTTATATGCACTCGCAGGCGAATCAGCGAGCCAAAAACAACACTTCTTTCATGGTTTTAAAACAGAACCACATTTTATGAACTCGAAATGTAGGATAAAAGTTTCTGTTATATGTTGAATTACATTAATGTTTGCTAATGTAAACATGCATCAATTTTATTCCAAAGTAATGTCTGCGTATCGCATAATACAATACACGATCGTTTTTGTTAGTCTGTCATAGAACAAGAGGCCTTCGGCCTTTTAGCATCTAAGCGGCGTCGCCTACCCGTGGCCGCTTCGCGGCCATATGGTTGTTGTCTAATATAAGACAACAACCATATGAACCACCATATGCCATCATCATTTTGCCGCTCTTATAAGTGGCAAAATGCACGATATAAGAGAATTTCAAATGAATTAGTAAAAAACATAATTTGTTTCATTAATTTTTTATACGACAATCGATAAAATCACAACGAATACTGATAGTGAAATTTACCGTCGTCTATAAGTTTACACTGGACCCCGATATTGATCATTATTGCGGGTTAATGATGTAACACATATTTCATAAGATTCGGGACAATAATGAGGTCGATTTTCGTACTAAATTTTATTTTGATCCAATAAAGGGTTCGAATGTTATCGTGTCACGCATAGTCACAAAAACGTCTAGGAATATAAACATATACATATAAACCTCGTAAGCTTATTTTCCTTAAGGACAATAACTAAAATATACATAACAATGGATATTGGGATATTTAACAATCCTTAAAATTATAAATTTAAAGGAACGCCACTGAAAGTAAACAACCATCGAAGTGATTAGGAATCAAAGAATGACGTCATAAATGCAATGTTTGATAGATTGACCTCTCTCACGACTCGATTAAACGGACAATTTGCGAATCATTTATAATTATTATTATTCCTGCGGTAGGTATAAAAGAAAAAATAAAAATGATAGAAGGCGAATATGAAGTACGTTCAACAGTTGGGCGGTACTATATGAACAAAAAGTTGCCGACAGAAGAAATCTTTGCTGACTCAGGTGTACTAATGAACAGCTGACGATACCTGATAAATGACTATTTGATGAGTACCCATCTCCATCAAGATATACCTAACAGTCACCTAGTCATCCGTCCAAACCTACAAGTATACGAGTGACAAAAGAATAAAATCAAATAGCGAGTCTCTCATATCTTTCTCTCAAAATACCAGGCTAAATAGTCATGTAATATGCAATAAGAATACGTATTATACGAATTATTATATGAAACTTTACTAACACAAAATATTTTTAACAAGTAATATCCATGAAATCACACATTTAAAAAATTATTTAACAAGTTCAACTATTTTTTAATGCCCCTCCCCCCCCCCCAATTCGTCTAGTTGAGGTAATAATTTAAAAAAAATTGTAGTAAATACTCCCGACATAAAATAGTTTTAAAAGTAGTTCTAAAACTACAAATTAAAAAAACTGACCAAATAATAATATTTATTTTTTACGCAACGTTTCATTTTTTTGTATTCATAAATAAAGCAAATTAAGGATATTTAATACGAACATTTTGTATAAAAAATAAATAAAATAAAAATTGGGAAATATCTTGTTTTAAAGAAAAATTACCCCCCTCCATAACCCCAACCTCATAAGCTCATTTTTTCTTCGAAAATTTGCTAAAAATAAAACTACCATGTTGTATGATGTTGTAATACTTTAGAAAGAAGTCATCGACACAATGGGAACATTGAGCAAGTTATCTTCATACAATATAAAAGAAGATAACTAGCCAATTAGTAGTGCAAAAAAAGATTAAATAAAAACTCGAGTAAGCGATTATTTACTGACGGAGTTGAAGCTATTAAATCAAATAAGAGTTTCTAAGTGATCCTACATAGTAAATATAATAAGTAGCAAAAACCATTCTATTCAATAAGAGGTTAAGTAGTAAAAGACAGCTTGTTTTCAAAAATATTGCTTAGATAAAAGAATTATTTTTCTTAAACTGTCTTACTATTGTAGACAATACTACAATAATAAATATAGATTAGCAGGGTATAACTTATTTTGCAGATACCGTCTACATTTTACCACATGCACGTCTAAGTAATTAAAAAAGTAGAAAAGGATAATTATCAGGGACCAAAAAAATGAAGAAAGAACAAGATTAGTCAGAAAGTTTAAATGAAATAATAATTTAGGTGAAAACAGCAGGCGCGCACTCTGGTACAATTAATCTTGCTTTGTAACTCTAATTATCGAAGAATTTGCCTTTAGGGCTGGGTATAAGTTACAGTAGTGAACTGAATAAGTTACAGTTCGCTTTTAAAGTTATCAAGATGTTTACAAAGATAAATTTTGACCATAATTATAAAGTGAAAAAAAACACTTTACTTCTGTGGAAATAGATTAAACTTTTTAACTTGAAGATCACGAAGCTGAATTATTAGCGTCTGGTGGCAGAAGAACGTAGTTAGACTTGTCATATGGTAAAAGAAAGGAAAACATAGACATCGTTGATGCAACATTCGAATCCGAGGAAATAAGTTTTTTTTTAGATGAAAACCAGCTTGCATCGTAAAAAGGATAGCTGAAGTAGCAAGGTTGTCTTATTGGATGAAAAAGATTGACATGAAAGGAATGTTTTCGTAGAATGAGGAATAAGAATGGAACCAGATATACGAGACCAGAAGAAGACCTGTTGCTATCAGACTCGAGACGAGATACAATAATAAAAAATACACCAGAGTAAGGACATTAACGGAGCCACTCGTACTTACCACCAGACTCAACTACTTCTCTCGACCAATAGCTATATCTCGTTATCAGTCGAGATAATATTGCTTCGTTAAACAATTTATTTAGCGATTTATCTTTACCAATAACACATACGCCTCATTCTTAAGTTTATTCAGCTATTACTTAGAAATCACTTTTTCACATCGTATGTACTTAATAAATAACCGATAAAACGAGTTTAACTAAAGTAGCTTAACTACGAACTTGTTAATTTATTCAAAATAAACTAAATATAATAATTAATCCAACAAGATGTGACAAAGATTTTAACTAATTATCGAACAAAAAGAAAACCCGAATAGGTTATAAAAATAATGATTAAGTAAAGACAATTTAAGCATGATATATAATATGACAATTATAAGCAATACAAGCATTATATTACTAAATACTTTAAAAAATAAATTACATAAATTAATAATAATTAACTAATCGAATAAGAACGATTAAATCGCAGAGTAAACTGATATGAGCTTTAATTTTAGTTTTTAGGGAAATTAAGACATAGAAAATTTAAAAAAAATTAGTGACACGTTTGAAAAGAAAAAATAAAAACATCTTTTCGTGCTCATGTACGGTTCTTCTCGGAAGCACACTAAATAAAATAATTTAAAATACAAATTAAAAATAGAATTGGTTTCTAGTTATTAAATGCAAAATAATGCCAGAAATGTATAAATGTTTAGCTTTAAAAGAATTTGTCTGTTATATTTCCAAACATATGGTAAAAGAATTAGCTGTTTTGGGATAATGATGTTATGAAGAGGAAAGACAGGAGCTTGTGGGTAGATCTGACGTCACACAGTTGAATTAGGCCGTGTAAACAAATAATGAGAAGGAGTTAATGTTAAACTTAAAGCTTCTAGAGGTAATAACCAAATACAACATATTGAGGCGTCGTTCAACTTCACTTTGAAGTAAGAAAAATAAACAAAACGATTCTTTTAAGACAAATAAAGAAAGTAATTAGACACATATCTGAGAGAAGAGATCATTAAAATACTTCAATAGTTCTTAAAAATCTTTAATACGCTGCTATTATAACCTATAAAATTAACGGATAATTTTATTTCATGGCAATTTAATTATTTTGAAAATGAAATTGATAATTTAGATAAATAAGTGAAAAGCAAAAACTGCTTTGGCTAAATTTGGACATAATGTTGCGAGATTAAAGAAACAGAGAGAGATGCTTAGCTTTTACTATTTTTACAGTAGCCCATAAACGCAAATCACAATACAATAAATAATGCACTGAAACAAATAAAAAAATATACCATACGGTCGATAACAAACTATATTAAAATTTATAACAAAGCAAAAAAAATATAAATTAAATTAAATATAAATTGTTATAACAATAACAATTATGTGGTATGATAATAATAATAATAACTTATTTTTATAAAATTTTATTCTAAATATTTTTTAAAATCTTAAATCGTTTCTATTATCTAAGTTGTTAAAGGTTTTGTGAATTAAATTATTTTCTGGAGATTTTTTTTTTAATTCCAATACTCATGGTTAACGCCCATTAAACCTCATAATTTTGGTGTCTAATAAAAAAAATCATGGGAACCCTCTCTATCTATAATTGTTCATAATATATTAGACCTAGTTTGTATGAGGCTTATAGCACATAATAATTAAAACAAAGAACATACAATATCAACATACAGCAACATGAGCTTTAAATAAGAATAATTATAAATAAATCTCTAAATTAGGTTATAAAAGAAATATACAGGTTTCAAAAATGTCAAGGTATTTAACCAGATGCATACAGATATTGAATACAAATTAACCACAAAAGATCCACCCTCATAATTCTTTTTAAAATAAATATTACCAAAAAAAATTAATCTCTTTTTTTTAAACTAGTTAATTTATTAAGTAAAGAAAAAAATATGAATTATTTACATTATCTGTGCAAGTTTAAAAAAATTATATTTATTTTGTACATAATATATCATTAACTTATTTTAAAATGCAAGTTTAAAACCGATAGTGGCAAAAAAATCACTACATAATCACAAAAACTAGATAATAAATAACTCAGTTAGTATTCTTAAATTTGACAAAGAATAAAATAAAATATTCAGAGTGGGTGAAGACAAAACTAAAATTAATCATTGATCAATTTGTTACATTTAGTTAACTTTCAAAATGCTCAACCAAAATATAAATAAATCATTTCAGAAAAGAAAAGTAAAACCTTGAAATAATATTTATTATAGATTTTTATAGTGAGTAACAAAATCTGGCTGCTGTCCCACAGAGCAACCAAATGACAGATGGCCTGCGAAGAAAAATAATAAAAGGTGTTAAGATTAGGTGAAGGAGACATGAAAACTGTTTAGTGGGTTATGCTACGAAAAAACTCAACTAAAACAATCGAAATAAATAATAAAACATAACTTATGTGTTATATTTAAAAAATTAATGAAAATAAAAGAGCTGCAAAAATAGTTATTTATCGCAGCAAGATAAAAGTTATGCATATTCCCTGGGAAATGAATTTAATTCCTGAGACGAAAACCAAGTAAATCACATATTGTGTCGACTATTTATGTTGTTCAAATCTCGATAGCATCAAATGATACAGGACCCATACATGTTAAATCTTGAGCCGAAGGTAAAAACAAAAATAATTGTTTCCGGGAGGTCAGAAATGTGTACACAGCAGATTGCAGTGTAAAATTAACAAAATTAATAGTGCTGCTAAATTAAAACGTTGTAAAATCTGACATCTGAAAATTACCGCTTATGAGGAGGGTAAGATGACAGGAGTGTAAGAGAATGTTTATATATATGTAAACACACACACACACACACACACACACACATATATATATATATATATATATATATATATATATAATATATATATATATATATATTATATATATATATATATATATATATATTATATATATATATATATATATATATATATACATACGGGAACCTATTGTATGGTTGGAAAAATATATCCAAAGCAATACAACTGTGACACATTTGTCACAGCATTATTATTTGTCACAAAAATTACATAGCTACTCGATGTATTTTAAGTATGTTGAGCAGGCAGTAAAAGCAGGGTGGATGTTGCTAATTTTTAACTCCCGTGGCTGGTTAAAATAATAACAGGAACTCCGTAGATAAGGATGGGGAAGAGACTCCGTAATAATGCTTTACACTAAAAAACCAGGCTGTTAATCTTCCGGAGGCAAAATGAATATAAGATATCCAACGTAAATATTTTAGCCGTATAATATTATAAAGCTAAATAGAAACAAAAAAAATTGTTAAATAAGAATGCGTACAGGTTGAATAAAATGTCAGACTGTAGCTCCACACATAAATCATAGAGTCCTCATACGAAATAGGGCTAATCCACACGCCAGTATTTTGTTTTTGTTGGCATCCTTATTTCAAGTATTATGACTAAAAACTAATTATTACAGAATTACATTTAAAAGAACTATTAAAATAAGAACAAAAGAAATAGACAAAAGAGGCAACAGTTTATTAAAAAAATGTAGAAACTGTTTTAAAACATAAACATTTTATGTATACAACAAAGTAAGTAGCTCGTATTTTATAATCAGCACTAAAAATTACATTTAAACCAATAAAAGTAATACTATTAGATAAAAATTGAAAATAATAACAATTATTAACAAAGAAACTCAATTTTTTGCCAACAAATTCAATAGAAAAATTCTAATGAACCCAACACCATTTGGCCAAATTTTTGGTGCAATGTATTGAACATTAAGTAATTAAAGAATTTAAAAACAATGTAACACAACAGTTCTTTTTAAAAGTCTGAAAAAATGTAAATCACATTAAATACTTACTAAACAGACTCATATTAATCTATAAAACTCTAATAAATTAAATTAAATCCCAATAAAACATTAAAAAAGTAACAGAGCGCGATTATGTAAACTAATTACTTTTAAAATTACCGTTTTAATATGCCTTTAGTTTTTTATGGTTAACAGTAATAATGAGTAAAAAGTATAAATATAATTAGACAATGGCTATAAATATTGTTAAAGCACAATTTGGCAGTTTCGCATGAAAAGAAGTATGCAAAACACATACGAGTTTCTATGCCAAATAATGCCATTATTCTCCCAATATGTTATTGGATTGCTGACACTTAAAGAGACTTTAAAGACGTGTCTTTGAATATTTTAATTAGACAATCAATTGTAACATTGAAAATGAAAAACATATTTCGGTAGGAGACTAATGAAGAGGCAACTGTTTAAGAAAAGACAATAGTGCAATACATGAAAAGAACATTTTTTTATAAAGAATATTTTAATGCAAAAATCATTTTTTACAACCACACGGCACATAGTAGAAATGTAAAACACTAGATTAATGGCAACCTAGAGAGGAGAAATTGGTGGACACTAAGAGAAGTATTTAATACATTTTAAATACCAAATACATTGTTCAAATTTTAAAAGTGTCTTGCACATATTCAATACAGTAAACGAGTAAAAAAGCAGCAACCAGAGAGCAGTAATGTTTTACTGATTCGAACGAAATCTGAACTAAAGATATAATACCTAAGAAAGGAAGAACTGAAAATTTTTGTCAAAATTCAATATGGCGTCTCTTAAATTTAAATAAAGACTTTTCTTTTTTTCGAAAAATGACTTTTAGCGATAGTTTTTTAAGTGTTCCAACCAGACAACCACACCTGTGGCAAGCAGAGATCTTAAAATATAAGCTACGAGACGCGGAGAGTCTCGTATTTTTTATGATCTTTTAATATTAATTAACATAGGAAAGCATAGTCTCATATCAGGCAGCTTGCTTTCCACAGACAAAAGATGTTTTTTTTTACTTTTCCTCATTTATACCGTAGGAATTATAGAAAAAGGAGTGTGTTAGGAGAAACCAGGATGTCACCTGAATTATACGATTTAGGTGTTTTTAGGGCCTCTTAAGAGGTTTTCACAAAGTTGTCTGTCAGTGTGTGCGTGTGTATGTGTTATCATAGTAGCTCCCAGTGTATTTATGCTTGAGAGTTGAAAGTTTGTAAAAAAAACAGTTTATAGGTGCAGTTGTGGTATCTGGAATTTCTTTTTTATGACGTCATAAACCCCCAATAAAGATTCAGCAAAATTTCGAAAATCATGTTGATCGCAGCAGAATGATGCGATCAGTTTGAGATTTAGCATCCATGTATAAGACTAAAATATGTGCCAAGTTTCGTCTCATAATCAGCATTAGTTCAATTTACATGAATTGTGTGCGTTTAAAAAAAAAATAAAAATCGGAAAATAATAAATTGAAATTATGTAAAACAGTATACCTTAATTAAATAAGTACACTAAGTTTCGTTTAACTACGATGAGTACATCTATAATTTTTGTTGGATCACAAAAATTAAGCAGCATTGAGCGTGGTCAGTGCTGTATGGGTGATCGCTGATAATGAAACGGATGCATTTACAATACGGAAAGAGCGAAGCGAGTCCGAGGACATTTGCAGTAGAATTTGGTGAATTTTATATCGCGAGGACGAGCGAAGTGAGTCCGAAGCAGGGAGGACGAGCGTAGCGAATCTGATGTGAGGAAAAGTTCCTAGGTACTCCGTACCCGATTTGTTTAAATTTAATATTTATATCTAGTTTTATATAACTAAGCATAATATGAACATTTTAATGATGAATGTGAAATGTTCTATAATTGCAAATAAACATACCCTTTCCTCACATCGATAGAAATTAAATTAATCTTTTCAGGCATAATATTATAAAAATAGCTGCAAGAGAGAATACCGCAAAATAAGTATATGTCAAACATTGTTTGGTTAAAGTTTTATAAGTATATGATTAAGTCATTGTTCCGTAAATAGGATGTTTTAAAGTGCTAAGATATTCAAATTTTATTTTGTAAACAAGAAAAGGGTTCTCCAACAACCATAATTTATTCAAACATTTTTCATTTCAATACATTATATTATAAGATTTATCAACTCACTAAAATATTATTTAGACAAATTGGTCTTTTAAAGAACTGGAACTGCCGAATTATATCCAGATTGTAAAACCAAGAAGTTTTATATGGCGTACGGCCTCTAAGATAATGAGCCTCGCGAGGTATCTTCCCTTCCTAATTTTAAAAGACCCGCCTTCTCCTGGTCTCGAATATTCTCCCTCTACGAGCATCAAATGTATACAAGTTTCTCTCTGCACTTTTTATTGGTCATCAGTGATTTTTTAGATCTTTAATTAGTATTCCTACCGGGCTTTACTTATAGTTCTTTTTTAAGTTATATTGAAGCCGACCACTCATGATGAATTCACAATAGCCGATTTTTATCCAAGCCCATTAGCAATATTTTAACACAAATAAATGCTAAAAAAAGAAGGCAAAAAATGTTTTTATATAGTTAGTCTGTAATTTTTTTCTTCAAGTATTCCATTGCGTTTCCAAACTCGCAATCTAATCTGGTCGTCATCAAACTTTTTAAACACAAGATTCATATAAACTTAATATTTAATTTAACACTTTTTTTAGTTCCAAACCAAGCTTTCTTTTTACAACACATGGTCGCATTTAAGAAGAAATAAATACTGTAAAAGAGTTCCTTTTTTTCAAACCAACCCGCAATAAATCTTGTCAATCTTGAAATAATCAAAACGAAGAATCTTCGGTAAAAATTTCTTTCAACTGCTTAAGAATTTTAACTAATCAAGATTATTAGAAGAAATAAACATAAAAATACTAATTTAATAGGCAGGTAATTGCTTTTATTATAATAAAAGTTATAAAATCAAACAAGAGAACTTCCAATTATAATATTAACAAGTAATTAAATTGTCCCAAGTATAAAATTTTTTAAAAGTCTAAATGATGCCTTATTAAACGAGACGGGGCGTAATAAAACTGCTAGTAAGTAAAGTAAAACTTCAGTGAGTAGGTAAAACATCACTATATTCATACTTCATAGTTTTCATAGTATTCATAGTTTGGACCTGAATAGTCACAACCAGAAGAATTGCCACTGTTAACCTTTTCAATAATAAAGCGTACAGAATTATCGCTTAGTTATAAATCTAAAAGCTTATCCGTATAAGAATACCAGAAACGTATACAAAGACTAGAAAAATATTTTGATTTAAGTAAAAAAACCCTATATATTAGTAATTGGCATATCTGTCACCGCTAATAAAAGAAAACGCCACTTCACTCATCATAACAGACATCAAAAACTTAAGTATATATATATATATATATATATATATATATATATATATATATATATATTATATTATCTTATTTAGGGATTTTTTTTTATAGGAATGCCAATCGCATGTTTGAATACTAATTCCGAAGTTTCAATACCACCATGAAGCCTATTAAATTAGCGAATTTCGTATGAAGGAAATTCGTTTAAAACTTAATCAAAAAACGAAATAGCCTCAAAAACAAATCCATATTAAGATTATAAAATAAATCCTTATCAAGATAATTAGATTAGAATCATAAATAACTAAATAAAATTCTAATTAATCATCAAAAACAATGTAATTTGACACGGCATTTTTTATTTCTTAAGAACTTAAATATTAGCTGATCACAAATTAATGAACTGTTCATTTCAAATAAGGTCCTACAAATAATCAAACAATAAATTAACAAATTAAACATACAACATTTTCAAGGTTTCTAAAACTGCCAAACAGTTATTGATTGTATACTAACAGGACATTTTGTTCAGAGTGAAATCAACACAGTATAATATAGAAATAGGATATAATAGAAATGGTGTTTCAAACCCATATTAAAATTTAAAACTAGATACAAATTTTAGTGCTGTGAATGCATCAAGAGACCATAGGAAAAAATTCAAACAACAACGTTCATAAATGAAATAATTTTAAATAAGTTAAAGATGCTATATTAAAGACTAATACTAGAGGATTATAAATAATCATTATGAAAAAATTCCAAAATGTATATTAGTTTTAACACTTAAATTGTTACTTTGGCGTTTACTCCCTATTTCATTTCAACATACCGCAACACTTAGTCCCACGAAACTTGATTTTCATCGAAATCTTTTAAAGAGTGTGGCCGGGGGAATATTAACGAGGAATGTGCACTGCACGGATGCACACACCTCATTTCCAATTTTCTGAGACATATGTACAAGAAGCGAAAATTAGATGAAAAAAGGTTCCAAATTTTACATAAATAATGCTTATATTTTTAAATTAAAAAAAAAACAGTACACACTAACAGTCTAAAATATAATTTATACATTCAAGTACACATTAAAATTAGATGCAAATATAATTTTAAAAAATAGACTTTTGTCTTCTTAATTTCTAGAAATATGTCAACAGACCAAGAACAAAGCTAACCAATAGTCTATGTAGTAATTAAGAAATGTATAAAGAACAAATCAACTGAATAGTGTGACTCGAGTGAGTTTTAGGAAGAAAGACAACAAGGCAATAGACGACCAACAACACAAGAATATGGAATGAAAATAGAACACAGACGCTTATGACACTTTGTCAAAATGCCAGAATTGTTCACGCGGAATTTGGCAAGATCGTCCAACAGATAGTTATCTGTCAACTTGGAAAGCCACCGGACATTTTTTTCTACACATTTAGCGACTTCTCGCTTAACATAACCCTCTTTTCTTTGGCCAAAATTTGATCCGAGAGAAACAGATATATCCTACTTATAAAAGATTCTTTATGGCAACAATATTAAAGCAAGATGTTTCTATGATATCTCAAAAAAAGAAAAAAAATCCGAAAAGATAGGGTAACAATGGTAAATTTAAAGGTAACTTCCTTTGTAAATATGACAACTATTATACCCGACTTTTTAGACTCAGGCAATAAATACCATTTGAAATTAGCTAATCGAGTATCCAAAGGCCACAAAACAACATGTTCCAAAAGCGAGCCAAAAAAAGCCTGTAAAGCAGGCCCAAACGATGCAAATAACACAACAAAACTTGTTGTAACAACAAATAATACTAACCCTAACCGATATGGGACAAATGGCCCACAAATCGCTAACCTTCGGAGAGGCTGAGGCGCAACAAGTTGTTGGTCATGTTTGTAGGTCAATCGTTTTGGAACCGTTTTAAAACGATTTAGCACACCACATTGAAAAGAAATTGGATGACGACGTTTGTAAGTATTTTTTGAATAGACATAGAGGTTATTTCGATTGAGCAGACCAGCCTTACTACAAAGTTTTTCCACACCCCCCCCCCCTAAATTGTTGAATTAATCACATTATAACTCTGTGTGTGAAAAAATAAATATAAAATGTGAATAATAACATTAAGTATGATAAAACCTCTCTTCATTCGTCGCTTCATGTCGACTACCTCATTAGAGATTTTTTAATCTCGCTAATACCGACCCAAGTGAAATGCTTGGGTTTTTTTAACTCAATGCTTCAATTAAATTAATAATAATAATAAACTTTTTTTTATTTTCACCATATGTTTAACATTAGTATACACATTACAAAAACATAAAAGTCTTACAGGCGTCTTACGTTTTTTTTTGTCTCATAAATGGATATTGAATGACATTAACATGCTGGAATAACTGGAACGGGCTCCTTGACAGGTAAATATATTTAGCTCCTGGTTTTATTACATTTGAACCTACAGATTTTTTTAAATATTGATTGTCAACAGCATTTTTATTATTATTTTAAAAGCGGACTCTTCAGTCAAAAGAAAATGATAAGATAAAAAATACAAAAAAATAATTTAGTCGTAAAAAGGTAATTAGTTATATAACATACTTTTGTTGAGGAAAATAGTTTATTTAAGAAGTATTAGATAAAAGGTATAACATAGCTACACGTAAAAAAGTATATAAAATGAACGAAAATAATGTATAACAATAAATGGTTAATAAAATAAACATAAATAAATTCAATAAGCTTTCTATAATAATTTAGCTGATTTTATTACTTCATTTGATAATAAAATCTTTAGCAATAAAATAAGGCGGCGGAAAACACATAAACAAGCAGGTTTATGGGATCGAACCGCTCGGAAGCCTTTAAGTATAAAATTTAAAATTACATCAGACCACTCAATTTTGCAACGCCGCTCCATTACTCTTCAAGTGTTGATATTATTTCGCTTTAATGATATATTCAATAAATAAACCAATAAATAAAATAATAACAAATAAAAAGCGACAGTTAAAATACCTAATCTTATTATTATGTTCAATTAAATGAAATACACATTTTTGAATAAAACCCACTTTCATTTATTAAAATTTTATTTTAACTATATTACAAATATATTATTTGATTTTAATATTTCGTAAAGAACAGAATAGGTGGTAAAAATGAACTCAAATAAATATTATTTATCTAAAAGTAAACCAAATCCCAAGTACATGTCAATTTATGTATTAAATATAAATATGTATATATATGTGTTTATGTACGTATAAATATTAAATATATTTATCAATATACATCAAAGCGTAGGCTTCGGGTTTTTTAGTATCTAAAAATTAAAAAAGTTACATTTAATAACTATATTATATTACAATCGTGAAAAATACATACTAACTAGGAGTATGTAAGGGATGTGAGGCAATTATTAAAGTTATAGTAATACTACATATGCAATATACACATTTAGTAAAGGGCTAGAACATATATTAGAGAGAGTTGAGCAGAGTATAAAAGGGAAGGTTGAAGAAGATATAGGTTTTATTTTGATAGAGTATAAAAGTTAAATTAGAGTGATAAGGTGTAGGTAGGCAGTAGTCCGGGGCTAGTTAAAATTAATAATATTATGTTATGAGTTTTTGCACCTAAATAATATTATTAACTAGTTTTTAATACTTTTGTCTGTAAAATTTATTTGTGCAAATAAATGGTTTATTTATTTATGTTATAAGTTCCTTAAAGGCGTCAGGCTAACTGCATGTAATTAAAGCTGCAAAAAAAATGACAATGAGTCTAGCTCAATCTAGAAAGTTTTAAGGTTGTTCAACGGAATGTTTTACAGCATTAAAACTTTTGCCATTAGTATCTTCAGAGCTTAACATCAAGACAAAAATCACTTCCGAACTTGAACGGTACAGAAGTACAAATTATTAAAAAATGCTAAATAACATTGTGGGAGGAAGGTTCAGCATAGACCTCTGTTGAAACCCTTGTAGCATAAAATCACCTCATTTATTACATCACATTAACCGCCATTTTCACAGTCAAATGTTAGAATTCAATTAAGCTTAAAAGTTCAGGAACCTCAACATAACACAGTGAAAGAAACCTCAAACAAATTAAAATGGTTCGCTTTATTATACTGCCCCTCTCTTAAAATAAAACTGATGATATATTCAATAATAAGAAAATTAAATAGACTACTTAAAAAAATGTCAACAAAACGAAGAGTTAGAAAAACAACTTAAATTTTGTTTGACTTAAATAACATTGCGAAAGAAAAACATTTATCACAATCGGAACAAAATATATTTCAATTAATCCTTTTCTCAAATAAAATTAATTTAAATAAAAAACACATTAACAAAAAAATAAAGTACAAGCAAAATAACATGAAGAAAAATCAGCGATTTTCACAAACTAGAAACCAAATCATAAAATTAAATAAAAAACAATTTTGTCAGAAAAGTCATAATAAATCATGGAATGAATGAAATAAAATTTGCTTCCATTTAGAAGAGACCAAATAACCTGTTTCGAAAAAAAAGATAAGAGGAAAATTATAATAATCAAGACAAAATAAAATAAAAATACCTCCAAGTGGCTTTGAAGTCAGGACCCCCTCACTTCTTCAACTCAAAGAATATTTGAATCGACGTTAAAAAGCATTACGCAAAAACTGTTACCTCTCTATAAAAGTCATTTTATTATATACATTTAAGACACAATTATAAGGATTTGGAGCAACCCTGCGCACCCATTAAGGTTTTACAGTGATGTTTTATAAAAATTATTTTTACGTTTTATAACAACTTTATTAAAAGGTGTCTAAAGCAAAAAAAAATGTTTTTGAAAAAAAACCTTTTAAAATAGTTCTAATCTTGACAACCACTAGAATTAAAAAGAGATATTAAAATGATGGTTATTTATAATATTTGAAAGGTAGTTTTGAAGTAATAAAAGTCGAAGAAAATTTACATAGCACGAAATTTGCAACCCAAACGTCCAGCAGTATCTTATTCAAATACTTGTAAAAACACCTAAATTATTCAAAAGGGTATCAAAAGACTTTTCTCCTAATTGAATGATACAGGATAATCAAATAAAAATACAAAAAGCTTTTACGATTACGTCGGGGAAATAGATTGTAAAATACTCAATTACACAGGACATGATTTTCTTTTAAGACTCATCCTGGCATCAATGAGTCATAAACTATTTGAGAAATGATATTCATAACAAAATTAAAAAGTGTAAAAGATCCAATAAAAGTTATTCTATATTAAACACAAAAACGTGTAAAAAATCTTACACATTTAAAAGGCATTTATAGTAATCTTAACATTATTTTTATAAAAACACAAGTTGGGGATTTCATGTATTTAGGACGAAGATTTTATGTTCGAAAAGTATGGAGGAGGATTTTTATTTTGATCCTTGTACCCGAGCTATAATATGAGGATTGATGTATCAGACGTCTATATCTGTCATCAGCTATTAGAAATAAAACACAAGAGTCAACACACCTTCACACTCAGCTTAAAGACATGTTTTTCCTTTTCCAACTTATAACTATTTTTACAACGTACAATTTTCTTCTTTTCCCATCTTTTAGATTTTATACGTAGTTACATTTTTTATTTCTTATAATATTTTATAATGTTTATATAAATAAAGAAGAAAACATAGTATAATGTATTAGTGTTTGTGTGGGTTGAAGTTATAATAGTCACGTGGGGGTCCAAATATAGTCAACAACCACGTGCTGAGAAACCTATTTTTCTTTAAACACTATAATATCCTATTACAGAATATCCTATTTTAACTAATATTGTATAATAAAATAGTATATTTATTTTGGAAAATAAACAAATAATAAAGGAATGTAACAGTATTTATAACCTTTGACAACGCAACTATATGTAGAGAAATATTAAAATAATTAGTCATATGTCGCATAAAAAACTCATTGCAAATAACATCCAAACACGTAAAAACCCTTTTTACATTTTAAGAGCCCATTTTGTTCGATATAATGCTTAGCGTTTATATGAACGCCAACATAATACTACATTTTCTAAGTCACCTGCAATATTGGCTGCCAATGTGAAAACACTTAAAGGGGTGCAAACAAAATCTTTACACAGCTCTACGAGCACTATAGCTAAATGAATAAAACTGTATTGTATCGTAAAATCATCCATTGCTATCACAACACAAATAAATAAAGTTATAATTTTATTAAATAAATTACAAAATATTTATCATAATTCTACCATACATTTGTAAGGTTATTTATATGTAAATCAGCAAAGCTGAGTTTTATCATGATTCAATCAGAATACATAAGAATCCTAATCAATCATTTATATTTAATAGAATAATATAATTTAACTCAATTTTGTATTTTTTAACATAATTTAAGACCCTTTTATAATTTATTTTAATTTCATTTATAAGCATCGCGAAAACTTAACGCTTCAATTTTTTAAGCTATAAGGCCTCATTTAGGTAAGTTTGAAACCCCATTTGTAGCTAAATAAATTCAAAAAATTGCCTTGCTAAGCAAGTCACTTATTGCCAATCAAATTAGTGAACAAAACAACAAGTGTTTTATATATATAAACTTATTATATTTTAGCTTGTAGTGTTGAAAAAATAAAGCTAAAATAGTATGTTATGTTACAAAACTGTAAAGAAGGTCATTTTTTACCGCAGCGACTATATTTACTGTCGAAGACAGTATAAGAAGGAGAGGTAAAAAAGCCATTCCCAGTCGTGTAGCCATATGCTATTTTTTGGCGTAGTAATAGCTAACAAATATTTAAAAGAAAAACAGTATAATGCATAAAAATTAGCCGGTACACATCTTTCGATCGCCTCGTTGGAGGAATATTTTCATGTCTGAATAACTTCAAAATAAGCAAACAAATCACAAAATTTCGTAAACAAAAACGTTCGCTTATTTATTTGAAAAGGGTAAGAAAAATAAGGAAGGTAACATTATAACCTTGTAGTAAACTACAAGCGCCCACCTAGAGGACATTTCAGAAATTTTACCAGCAACAGTTTTATAGTTCTTGCAGTCGCAGATGTAAAGTGCCTACTTTACAGCCACCCGCAAAAATAAATAAATCACCCTCTATGTACAAATGTTTAAGTAATTTTAAATTTATTAAGATGAATTAAAAACTAATAACGCAAACAATTGCTTCAATTGATAAACGCACAGCTTCTGAAAGATTCAAACTAGAGTGACATTAATTAAAACATAAATGAGTGTAGAGTTTATACTGTCAATATAAGACTTAAAAATTTCATTAGCTCATTCTTCCTTAGAAAATCACTAATGTATGTACACACGAACACACACAACTCACTCTATATATATATATACATATTTGTGTGCGCATGCTTGAGTCTGCGTGTATAGTTTTAATATATACAAAAAGATGCCAAGCGGAATCGAGTCCTTACTTCCATCATCTGAACTACCTCATAAGCGAAATTTTCATTTGGAAAACATTGGTTAAAATAACCTTATACGTCAAAAAATGATAATAAAGTATGAATTTGTACAAAACTCAGTCACAATATTTAAAAATGAAACTACTAATTGTAACATACAACATCTGCAGTTAATTGTTTTTTATCAAAATTTTAAAACAGATGCAAAGCATGTTAACACCTAGCAAAGTAGATATTAACGTAAATCATTGAGCAACTAATCATTATCAAACTATAGCCTTCTATGAAATGAGTCACTGTAAAATGTTTAAAATTATAGTGAACAAAGAAAATGTAATAATGGGTGCACTGTTCACAAATGTATAGAAATATCAGTAAATAACTATATATGAAATGAAATTTGAGAAATGGATTGGATCTACGACCCCCGAAAATAGGGTTAAGACGGGCAAATCTCCAAAATATATACTGCAAGACAAAAGACATTCCTTTGGTCACTGCCAGTCACCATCAGCATTAACGAGTCTTTTGTTCTTCATCTTCTCTAGAAATGCAGGTGTAACAATCTAAATAATAAATCTACTAGACACTGATAGATACTGAAAATGTATTTGTAATTTTCTATACACTCGACAAGAAGACAATTGTATGTCTACAGAGGAACTCTAATGTTCTAACTATGTTTAGAATAATCAAATTAGTTTCGGGCTCGATAGGCATACCAGTTTGTCATCATTTTTAATAAGTTTATAGTTTGAAAATGCAAAATGTGAAAATAGAATCAAATTGAAACATTTTAATAAAAAAATAACATTTTCTTATTACCTTGATGTTCTACGATATAATGTTTATGAGGGGAATATATATATATTATATTATTATATATATATATATATATATATATATACATACATATATATATATACTAAAGTTATTGAGATAAATTGAAAAATACTAGATATTAATGCTTAGTAAGATAACTGTATCTAAAGATGAATGCAGCTTAATTAGAGCATAATATAAGTTATAGACTTAGTGTATTGAGTTATGGAGCAAATGTAAGAGCTTAGAGATATACGTCGTAAGGCTAACAGTTAGCGGGGAATGCGTTCCGACACCCGCCAGATGTGCGCTAAAGAAACAAACGGGAACACAGTACCGACAAAAGGAATCTACGGGCCACCTGTTCGCAAATCGAAGTCGCTTATTAGCCACAAGTCATCAAGAAACGTTTAACTAAGTTTTAAAACCCCCTGAAGGCGTTAAACCAACGCTGAATGCGCGAAAAACTAAAAGAATCATCTTAAAGCGAAAGACAAAAGAAAAATGAGATTTAAGTAGGCAAGGTAATTAAGAAGTAACCACAAAACTAAAAAAAATTATAAATCCAGAGAAATGCTAATTATAAAAATTAAAAGATTTGAGCTAATGACAAATTGTTAAAAATATTAAAATAAGATAATGGAATGCAGAACATAAGGTTTACTAGGTTTAGATAAGATGATCAAAGAGAAAGAAAGATATATAGTAGGGTCAAGGAACAGGGGATACAAAGTGTAAGGTAAGGGTAAAGCAACGTCACGATCAGCTGACTACTTGTTCACACACACACTCAGTATTTGATCAAGGAAACATACATAGAGCGGCATCTGTGGACAACGTACAGAAACAGCACAGTACATTCCCTCCTACATTTGAATACCTCAAACCTAACTATAAACTCATCTTACTCCAATACAATTTCATAAGCAGGACGCCCACTTTGACAAACATATGAGTGAATCATTCCAGAAAACCCAACCAGACTTCAAACAATCCCACCTTCATAATAAAGTTTTTCAATATTAAATCCTTGCTCAAAATATATTTTAAATAATAAGTTTTGGTGAAACTCAACAAAAAAACTTTACTTATTATTATGTTTACTTTGGAAATGTCACTCATACTTGGTCTAAGTAAATGCTTTAGCTTAATTTATTCAATAATTAATTAATAGTACATAATAAAACAGATCCATGAAATTTTATTTTGATCATTATATTTTTCTTATACCGACTAATCAAACCAGGTTATTGTCGTCATCAAATCTATGTCTAAAAGTCTAAATATTGGGAGAAGAGAATTAGCGCCATAAGTCTTGGAAGGCTAGGAACGTCTGCAAATATGGTTCTTTATATAAATATAACGAACAAATTTAAAAAGTTTGATAACAAGTCTGCCCTAGTGTTGTAGTTAAAAATAATCGCTTAACATTCGTAAGTTTTAAACCCATAAAATATGTATATAATTTGTAACGTTCAACTAGAATTTTAAACGAATCTGCTGTATGCTTACTTAACAAACCAACTGGCAAAATTTCATTTTGACTGATTCCATTTTTATTAATGCTTGATTTTTAATTTTCCTCATTTATACCGTAGGTATATAGGAAAAGTATTGTGTTTGCACGAAAAATCTGAAACCGGCATTTCACCGGAATTATCCGTTTTAGGCGTAAACTTATCTCACTTTCATCATTATTCATTTTTTCGAATAACATGTATACGTTTTTTAAAAAATTGTTAAAAATCTGAAAAATAATCTAATTGGTTGGATTTGGTACAAGTGTATTTCTTTTTTTAACAAATAAGTCTGCTAAGTTTCATTTCAATAAGGTTAGTATCTACGGTTCTTGTTGCTTCACAAGTGTTACGCAGCATTGAGGGAGCATGTATTTTACTAAGGAGCCAAGCTAATCCGAGGAAATATTGCAATATAAATTTAGTGATTTCCAAATCTGAAGACAAGCAAAGCGGATTCTAAGTTGCGAATCCAATAAGACGAGGAAAAGTTCTGATGTTCCCCGTGCCCCATAATTTTTAAATATATGTCATTCATTAATTTATTTTTTTTTCTGAATAAGTCTAGAAATCTCTCATAATGAAATTAGTAAAAAATCCAAAGAAGACAGTGATTAACCTATTATTTATAGGACAGATACAAATCAAGTAATTCATTCCTCTACCTTAAATTAATAAGCGATGATTTATTATTAAATGTATAGAACTCCTTATAGTGCTATAATATTTATTTTCCCGCTAAAATTAACAATTTTGGAGGCCTGATAAAAATCAATAGATTATATAGATGTGTTAACACTCATATCGACAAACTTGATTGTAAAATTGAATAGTCAAATGAACTCTAAAAAAAAGCTCAATGGATTATTCCTTTGTGAAAACGCGCCTTTTCACGAGAAATGAATGAATACAGTTTTAGAGGCTTGATGTAAGAACATCAAGCCTCTAAAACTGTATTCATTTTTAATACTTACAACAACTTTTATTGTTGTATAATCAATAAAAACTTGTTTTAAATTATAGAGCAATAAATTATTGACAATTCGCTCTTCGCACGTCATGACAGAGTGGGCATAAACCTTTTTTATAAATGTAAGTTTTGAGTGTATCATAACACACAACTAATACGTGGTAAAAACCTCTCCGGGGGTCTCAAATACACCTGAAATGGATAGATAATTCAGCTAAAATCATGTTTTCGGATTTACAATAATATAAATACAACTCCTATAATCACCTACTGTAGGTGAGGAAAAGTATTAAATACGAGGCAACAAGACCATAGATTATGTATTGACGCGGCCTTAGAAAGCCGAGTCAACACGGCCCCGGCACCTCGGACCGTTTGCAGCCCGGGGGCATCAAGTATTGTTTGTTGTTTATTATTATTTATGTCTCCAGCGAATTCTCATCACCTCGCTATAGCCCTTTTAGGGCGACATTGTTATTGTTTTATTTTTTATTCATCGTTATATAGATAGAAGACATTCAATCAAATAATACGAAAAATACTTTTAATTATGTTCACGAATGTATTTAAAATCATACTTGACTTAAATTAAGGGCTTAAGAAGAGATTTAGAGGACTTAAAGAAGAAGCATAACAAATACTCCTTCATGCCTCGTGCCCTGAAGTAATGATTTGAGTAAATAGATTACTAGTCTATGAACTTATAACATAACTAATTAATGATAATAAGAATCTATAAAACTAAAAAAACTTATCGATTAAAAGGAAACAATCAAATAAAAAACAAAAAAAATATTTCAGGAATATTTTATGATTGTCGAAAAAATATTATATAATATTTATTTAATGGTGCTAAACTCTTTAGCACCAACATAAGGATAAAAAGAAAGCCTTCTAAAAATATTAAAAATAATTAATAAAATTAAATAGGCACAACGGAGTAGGCATTGAGATGATTAGAAGTACAAGAAAAATTGTATTAGTGAAGTAAAAATAGAATTATTAGTATTAGTACGCAGTGCTGATAAAGCCTAGCTACATACAACTCTTAAGTGAGTTCCCATGTATATGTAATTCATATACAATAATATTAGCTTCAAATTAAGAACTAAAATTAGAAAATTGTAAGTGAGATTATAATAAAGCTACAATAGAATCTTGTTCTAATACATTTAAATTCTGTTAATGCTATTAAATAATTCAAAGAGTTTATTTTAATTTATAAAATATAGTCTAGTTTTCTCAAAACGTCCTTACAATGTAATACTCTTTAAAGAAAAATTTTTTATTATTATTATAATTCTTGATAAAACTAATTTTTTATTAATTAATTTCTTATTTTTATACAATAATAAATCTATATTTTTATGACAGCACGTAAAAATCTTCAGAATCATTAGTTGTTTGACTACTTAATGGGAAACATAGTATTTTTTAAAATAGCTATAAAGTAATAAACTTTACAGCCTTAAAAATGACAGTATATAAGTAAATTATATGCTTATTGCTAAGGTTGTTAAGATTTAACTCAATAATTATTCAACTTATTAGACACATTGTATCCACTTTTTCTTATTTATACCATAGATATATAGGAAAAGTATTGTGTTTGCAAAACATCCGAACCCGGAATTTCACCTGAATTAACCAATTTAAGTGTTCTTAAGAGCTCCAATAAGTGGTTTTCACAAAATTGTCTGTCGGTATGTGTGTGTTGAGCATCCAAAAATCAATATTTTTATGAGACAACTAACTTGCAAAAATGACTCAGCAAAAATTCATAAAACGCGGAAAAATTTAATCATGTAGTCATATATAAGACCAAATTATGTGCCAGGTTTCATCTTATTATCAGCATTAGTTCAATTTTTTTATCGAATGACTGGTATACGTTTTATTTTTAAATTAAAAAAAAGGAAAATAATTCCATTTAAATTAACCCTAGGACGTTTAAAAATTTTTTTAATGTACAAATAATGCTATTGTTCAAACAAATTATTATCTGACTTTGATCTAAAGTAGCAATTTTACAAATAATTTAGTTATATCAGACCAACATTTTTTAAAAATATTTTTAATTTTATAATTAATTTTCAAGCACATTATAATTACTCACAAGCCCATTAAATTATAGGAACTTGTTTACAGCCAATTAATGAAACACCCCCCCCCCCCAAAAATTGTTCTATTATCATATGTCTAAAATAAAACTGTATCACAGTATTTCAGGGAAATGAGACAAGTGTTGCTATCTCTTGAGTACTGAAGTAACTAAACAAAAGTTCAGTTAGATGGCTGATATTTTTATTATACATGGCAATATTGGCAGCATGCAGGATAAACCAAATTTATAAAAATTATGAAAATGAATTATTTAATAAATGATAAATTATAATTCAATAAATACATGATTAAAGAACATGTATAAAGCAAAATGGATAAATAAAAAACAAAAAAGAACTTTTAGCCTCAATCTTCTAATAAAATGCAAAATGAAAAATTGAAAGATGTAAGTATTCATAAGACCGATGTGTTTAAATCAATACAAAACTTTGGTTCTTATAATTAATCAGATGATGGATAGTAAAAAAGTTAAAAAGCCCATGAAAAAAGTATAACATCATGGATACCTCTTCGCAAAATAAAATAAAAGAAGATATCATATACTTTGTTCTCACGCAGGGTGTGGCAGCGGGTCCAACCATGTGTTCAACTTCCTTATTGGTTCAACCCCAACAGTTTACACAGTATTTTTAACCTATAGTTTAGACTCTACCCCGATAAAAAATCAGTTTTTATTCCGTCCGTGTAAACAGGACTTAACACGGGACGGCTAAGTGTTATATCCAAGTCACACAATAACTGCGAGGGGGTTTGAACCCCCTAGGGAGTTGAACACAGGATTGAACCCCCTGACAAACCCCACGTCTAAACTAATTAATAAATAGATGTCAGAACAGAAATATTAGTATAGTAAAGACAAAATAAGGTTTGTAAAAAGATTAATAAAGGTAGGCGTGAATGACATTACATGCTAAACTTCTTAAAATAGCATTACAAAATAATTAAACTGAATTACTACAAGAACTATACCAGCCAAAGGAGGGTTTGAAGTCTCATTATACTCTGATATATTTGAAACTCAAACCGACCAAGAAATTAATACAAAATCAGATTAAAATATAACACTTGCTATTTTCATGGATAATTTTAAATCCAAGTACATCTGTAAAGTCAAAAGTGACTATTTTAATCGTAGAGAAGGTTCTGCCAATATTGTGTTACCTGTCATCAATGAAGGTTGCTTTATGCGACAGATATTTGTACAAAACACAAGAAAACATACAACATTTATTTTTTTCGTGCACAAATAAAAGAACACGGAAGGTTTGTTCATAATAAAATATAAAATAATATATAAAAATATTATGACAATTGACATTCTTCGGTCAATTACTGATTGGCAGCCAGTTTAAAAATTTCGAGAAAACTCAATTTTTTAATTATTTAAAACTAGCACTAGTATTTTAGGGGAGTTGTTTCACTTATTATTCTATTACACTATAGTTTTATTGAACTATCATGAGAGTAGAAAGTTAAATTAGAAAGATAGGTATGGTGGAAATTTAAGAAAGAATTGAATACAAAAAGTTCTAAGAAAAATGTCCCCCAAATATGTCCAATTCTAGAAAGTAATATGGTATTATATCCCAAATACATCTTTCTACCTGGTAAACAGTGAAACAAAATTATGTTTTATAGGTATTAAAAATATATGTTAAGGTATAAAAGAGAGAATGCCGGACAGTCCCGTGTGATCCAGTACATCTGGTCATTGACGTATCACTGATACTTATTATATCCTATGTAGGTAGATTAATAATTCATATTGTAATAGATCTTATTAACTATATAACTTAGTAGGACTGCCTTGCATTTCAACATACCAGCCAACCAAGTTTAAAGACTGACAAATTATCACATGGACTCAAAAGTTAGCCTAGAATAAATTAATTTTGTAACATATTAATAGAAGGGATTTTATAGATATCTAGACTAATTATATCTGAAAGTACAAAATTTATAATGGACTATATAAATAAAACTACATAATGATACTCATTGGGAAAACACTTGACAGCATCTGGTCTAATATAGACAAAAGCCAGCATTTAAAACAATCGCAGACCGATGTAACTAGGCTTAAATATAGAAAATGTTCTAAAAAATATTTCAAGAACCATCATTAAAAAAAAAAATAAAGTAAATTCATTATTGGCTTTCAAAACAACAGGCTGATTTGAAGTGATAACAGTGAATTATCAGTTAAGGTTATAATAACATTTACAGCTTTAATTAGACCAAAATTGTGGTTTATATAATGCTT
The DNA here is from genome assembly GCA_018340805.1 of Microvelia longipes. NCBI lineage: Eukaryota > Metazoa > Arthropoda > Insecta > Hemiptera > Veliidae > Microvelia > Microvelia longipes. Next base: position 43,452,687 of record JACMZG010000008.1, on the reverse strand, counting down.
TTAACTTTTCAAAGACTTCAATCTCATAATTTAGTCGAAGTAACGCAAAAATAATGTAAAAGAAACAAATGAAAACAAATTACAAAAGTAAAACCGTGGGGAAGGTTTTAGAATAGAATGGAAGGTTACCTTTTTCATAATGCCAGTTTTTCTCTTGGAGAAAGTCGTATATCTTCTAAGTTTATTATCTATATATTCCATTTTAATTTTTACTCTTCCTTTGGTTTTCTTGCCGTTTGCGGGAGGCGAACCCTTTTGTGGAGTGGGCGAATAAGAGTCTTCAACAATATCTGATCCGCAGTCTCCAGACATCATATTTTGACGACCGTCTTGGTCGTAACAAACGTCCGAAGACGATCGTTTCAGTCCTCTAGATAGAGATCCGCATCCGGCCAAACCTAGGCCGCCCCGGCTAATACTGTTAGCTAAGGAAGTGGACGGCCGGCTGTGAACAGAATTTCCATACAGCTCCGGTCCTCCTTCACTTCCACTCAGCAGGGAAATATTGTAGCCCATGCTGAAACGGGCGTCTCTGCCTCCGCCCGAAGACGTTTCCATCACTCGCGGATTGTTAAGATATCATGACAGAAAAAAATAAATAATCACTTATCACCCTCAGTTACGTTACGTACAAACACATGCCGGGCGCACAGATTCCCCTCAGAACCGCTCACGATCACTGCCCATAGTAATTTGACCTGGACGCCACCCCACTCCCTTGGCGCTGCTGTAGAGGTGGGAGATGTACCCCGCTCCTACCCCTTCTCATTTCTCCTATTACAACTATTATTGTTTTTTCTTTACAATTTTATTGACTGAAAATTATTTTATTCTTGGATCCTTTCAGATATTATATTATTGTTTTAAAATGTGTATAAGGACGCCCTACTCCTACACCAAAAATTTCTGACAAAAATACTACCGAAATTAGATCCCGCCCCCTCTTTTCCATATTTAGAATATAACCGATGCCAAATATGGAACTCTGACTCAAATAAGGAAAAAACAGTGAGATAAGTTATAAATTTTATATAAGCTCTAGAATATATTTTATGTCCAATGGATCAACCCTTGCAGTCAACTTACACACAATTCCGACTTACATTTTACCAGACTAACTTCGTAACAGCCCAGTGACCCAATATAATTTAGGAGTCTAAAATCCCCAAATGAGGGCCCAAAAACTTTTATTATTATTATTATTATTACTGCAATAAATAAGCAATTCAAAGAAAACCCTCATAACTGTTATAATGACTGGTCCAAATGCGCTTTATTCATAATTAATTAGCCTTCTATCTTTAAAGTTTTGCGAAAAGAGTAAGTATAAAACTAAATCAGTTTTTTTTAATATAATAGTTGTTACTATAGTGTGTGTGTGTGTGTGTGAGAGAGAGAGAGTCTGCGTGTGAGTGTATGTATTCCTAGCCAATTTTGTAAGCACTATAGCGCTCGTACGAATATTTTTTTTAATGACACTTGGTACATAATGCAACCATATTGTTGTGAGGATTCTTATTAAAAACCAGGTTGGTGTGACGTCATTATCACGATTTGCTAAGTCAAAGAAATTTTCAAAAATCTATAAAATTAAGGATTAAAATTTTACGCCGGGAAACAGAGAATTATTCATCTTTCTTAAAGCACTGAATCGAATAAAACTGGACCGAAGCTGTGAGACCACTCAAAGTGAGCTAAAAAAAATCGAAAAAACCGTGGTGAAAATCCTGAAACCTAAAATACCCTCTGTAGAAATGAAATGTTGGGTATCGTTTTCGATAATTGAGACTCAAAACCGAAGGAAATCGATCCGAAGTCTATAAAACCACTTAAAGTGACTAAAAATTCTAAAAATTCTGTGGTGAAAATCCGGAAACCTAAAATACGCTCAGTAAACAAGAAAATTGGAGTAGGGTTTCATTTTCGATTGGTTTTGAGGCTTTAAAGTCGAATGAAATTACTTAGTCGATACAGTTACTTAAAGTGACCAACGAAAACTGCAGTAAAGAACGAGAAAAAATAAAAGTACGGTTAGTAAATATGAAAATTTCGAGTAGCTTGTCGTTTATGATGTTACTTAAGGCTCTAAATTGAGTGAAAACGGTCAGAAGCCGAAACGAGAACTCAAAGTTCTCCAGGCTTAGAAGATTTAAAACAGAAAGTTTATAACTACAAAATAATTCTGTCGCAGAGGTCCGCATGTCGAGCGAATTTACAATGTAAGCAATCACTAAGCTTTAAATTAGAGCAAAATAATAGTAAACCCTGAGATTTTAGAAGCATAAGAATAGTTTTATGTAACAGATGGCATAAATATGCACATTTCCTTCTAAAAAATCAACTCAAATTTAGTGACGAGTCGTATAACGATTTTTTTCGGCAAACGGACTTCCGGGCCAGAATTATTTGTTTCAGCGATTTTTTAAAGAATATAACTTATTCTTATTCCCGTAAGGTAATCATACCAAAAACTCCTCAATTCCAGGAGGGGCTAAGCTCCAAGAGTGAAAAGGGCTTACCACGGTAAGCCCTTTTCACTCTTGGAAGACAAGTAGGCTTATTTAATAATACTTGGGGGCCAATGTGAGTTTTGGAAGTGCTTAGCCCCTACTCTGAGTCCACCATGCCGTTTACTGTTAGTGAATTTCGGCAGTTTCTGGTGGCATGACGGGAGTCGAACCTGAGTAAACGGGCGGTATTAGAGCCCAATCCTGGGAGGGGTAATCTTTTGAAAAATATATCCGATCAGGGAAGGGCGAAAGGTATCAAGCCGTACGTCTTATATAACTTAAACGATCAATGAAACCGTCATGATCCGCTTCTGTTTAACGAATGATCATAATTTGACAATAAATTAAAATAATAATCTTACGTTTCCTTAACAGGGGGTGGGGGTAAAGACTATTTACGAATTTTCAAAAATTAAATGGGGTCTTGCTTCGCTTGCTGGTTTACTAAAATCACTAATTATCAATTTTTATGGGCGATATTGCGACACGTACAATCACTAATGTTTATGTCAAATATCGCCTGGAACATCTTTTTAGAGCTCTGTGTAAGCTTATTAAAACCTCCTTCAACAGTAAGTTAAGGTTAGAATAAATCAAACGTTTTCGGCTTCCTGTACATTGTTTGTGTTTTGATTTGTTTTTTTAACGTTCTTCTATATAAACTATTGTAATTCTGTACTGTTTATTTGAATGTATTTATAAGCGAAGGTTACTTTTTCGGTGTTTCAAAATTTAACCTATAGAGCCTCTCTAGTAATAATATCTCAATGCCTGTATTAGTCAATTTGGAAAAAATCAACAAATTAGATATTAGTTAATATCAATGAATAAATCATTGATTTCCTTGATTTTATTGTCAACAAACCAAGCTTGAAATTTAGTATACATCTTTGCGTACCTTTCTTTATATTTATTAACTAACAAATATCATTTGACTGCCCTAGCTACTTGCTTACCATCTAATAGTTCATCGATGTCTACAATTTTTTCTTCCATTATTAATACGTTTTCTCTTTACTTAATTTCCACACTACTTAAATAATTTAAACAAAAGTTCACGAAAAAGGTTGTAAAAAAAATCATAAGAACTAACCGAAACTGAAGGAACTTTAAAAAAAACACATGATTGCAGAGTCATGATGGAATAAATAAGAAATAAATAAATCAGTGGCACCAACTTAAATCTTTACAAAATTCAACTAAATAAAGATCTGCCGTTCTATTTATGTTGGCTACCCTTATCAGCAGGGAGTTAAATTTTAACTCCCTTTGACTAGACCAGGCTGTAAACCTTGTTTTTTTTCTTCCAATTGGAGGTAAATAATTTAAAATATCAACAGCACGTTTTGACATATTATGTTCTAAACAAGAAATAAACCTTTGTATAGGACAATGTCCTAAGAACAAATAAAATTTCTTATTCTTATTCTTATCCTAACAAGAAATAAACAGTAAACTAAAATTAAGATTTAAGCTAAAATTTAATCTTGTCTAAAAATGCACACTTTCTTTTTGGAATATGTCTGGGTATGTAAAGGTATGATCATTTACAACCTTGCTGAAAACATCCTTAAACCTCCAATACATATATATCAAACGATAAACTTGGAAATAATGCTAATATTAATCTTCAACTTCGTATACGTATCTACAAACATAGTAGTTATGTGTATTACATTTCAGGCTGATCAGATTACTTATCGAGGTCAAGCGAATTTTTGCTGAGTCATTAATATGGGTTAAAGTCTTGGACCTTAAGTCTCCTCCCAACTATTAAATTTGGAACCATTAGACATAAAGTAATAAAACTTAAAATACTTTTTTAAAAGGGTACTTCTTTTTGGTGGTGTAGATAATTACTGGTATCCCACGCAACACTAGATTTTGCAAACAGTAAAATGTAAATATGAAGGTTTAGTTTCATTGGTTTTTTGTGTTTTGGGGATGAATACAAGACATTTTTCCCCTCAATATTTTTGACTAAGACTGCCATTTTGCTATGAATAAGTTCTCAATGTGTAAAAATTTGACATTTTAACTCAAAATTGAAGCTAAAGTATTGACATTAGAAATAATTTGCCAACGGTTAAAATGCTTTATTTTTGAACACATATATCATTCCTCTATAGGTATTTTTAGTCACTAATCACAATTTTCACTTATAGCAAATTCTTCCTTAAGGCCCACAAAGCAATGTTACATTTATGATAAATTTATTTGGGAAAAGTTTATTCTTTGGATTGGTAAATTTAGTTAAGACAAGAAAGATAGAGAAGAATCCATCACAAAACACATGTCAAAAACAAACTGCTCATGCTTGGAACGAACTGTGTACGCTTACAATTATTACATCAACTGCAAATATTCTAAATTTAGAGGCAAACTTACCTCCTAATGATTTCCTATTGTTTTGTTTATTGAAAAGGTTATAAACAAATACAAAAAGTAATAACTGTTTTAGTAAGTAACTGTTTGAATTGTTATTAAGTTATTTTAATTGACTTAACAAACAGCAAAGGAAACTAAAATCACGACAAACACCTAACGACAAGCACAGAAGAAAGTCGAGGAGCTAAATTGATTATCCGTGTTACATAACCTGCGTTTTGCTCTGTTTTTGTTACAACCATACAATGTAAGTTTGCTCCTATTTCTCTATCTCATACAATGTCTATGGGATCAGAAAAGAAACTTGAGTTATGACTACCACTTAACTGGCTTCACTGTATTAACATAATTCCACAGAACATACAGCCTAGTGCTCCTTCTACACTATTACTATTTTAAGTATGTAACAAGCAGTACTGATTGGAGAGAAAATATTTTGCAGCAGAAGTAAGGCAGCATCTATGCATCTCCAATTTTGAAGGCAGCCATTTAAAGGGAGAATAAGCAAAAGCAAATGAAATTAGGTAACAAATTGATTTAATTTTTGGTCATTTATAAAATTTAAACAGAAATTGTCATAAATATTATTTAATTTTATAATATTTTAAAGTTTTTTTTTAAAAAATATAGAAACTAAGTATGAATATTTAAAATAAATTCAGTCTACATGTTCTAAATCTAAACATTTAGATAAATATTACTAAGAACATATTATCAAAATGATAGATTGAATTCATGATATATGTTTATACTAAAGTGGTGTAAAAATTTAAACAGAAGGTATGGGGGTGGGGGACAAAGTGTTCTAAATCACCCAGAATAGGCTGTTTTGGATGGGCCTGATTTTTAGTTCACCATTTCTCCACTGTTCAGTAGACAAGTTCATCTTGTGCCACATATATAAAATTATTTCTTAATTTCTAAGGTTCAAATGATTTAAATGGACTTTTAACAATGCTACAAATTGTATTAATTATTTTAAATGTAAAAATTTCATAAAGTGATATAAAAATATAAATTATGTGTTATTTTTAACTAGACACTATATATCATGATGACCATGACTTGCAGAAATCTAAATTTAATTTGTGTGTCTATTATGTTTTTTTATTTGTCTTTTCAATGGATAAAATGCAAAAATTTATCCTACTTTTTAAACAAATAATATAATAAACAACCAAAAAGAATAAAAAATGTTCATAAATAAGAAAAAATTGTCTTGTTTACATTCTTTATAAATATAAATATGTGTCTCCATTTACAACTGAAAACAATATTAATAAAGGTGGAACGAGGTTAAAACTAGCGCTCAGTGCGGTAGTTCATGCAACTAGCCCATGTTTTAGGATTACCTCAAACTTACAAAGGGCGTTGGAACACTGTGTCCCACGCCCCTACTCCTACTGTTCAAATTTTTACATCACTATTGTTTATACCTATTTCATAGTAATATAATAATTCCTTACTGATGTAAATAAAATTTTAAATGTTGGCCTCTTGTTCTTAAATAATCCATATTTATAATTATTATTACATTCAATAAAGATTATAAACGCTAAAATAATTTTTAATAACAAATACATGGAGAAAGCCAAGATACAAAAATTTTTACTCATATAAAACTACTAATCAACTAGAATTTAAAAAAAGCAGGTACGGGGTACCTCGGAACTTTTCCTCATCACATTGGATTCCCTACACCATCCTCATTGATTCGGCTTTGTTTCGCTTGCCGTAAGCAAATTCATTTTATTCCTAGAGATAACCCCACGAGGCACTTACCTCGCTCGAGGCTACTTAACTTTTATGATCCAACAAAAACTGTTGATATACTTGTCGTATTGAAACGAAATTTGGTATACTTATTTATTAAATAAAGGAATATATTTGTACTAAAGTTCAATTCAATTGGATTATTTTCCCATTTTGCACATTTTTTTAAAAAACGCACAACAAGTTATTTGATAAAAAAATAACTAATGCTGATAATAAGATGAAACTTGACACATATGTTGGATTTATATATGACTACATGGGTGCCAAATATCAAATTTATTGAAATATTTTTCTGCCTTTTACGATTTTAAACATTTTTGCTGAGTCCTTATTGCTTAATGACATAAAAAATTATTTTTCAGATAGCACAACTAGACCATAAGATTGATTTTCATTGCAATTTTCAATTCTCCAGAAACTCTCTTCAACTCTGATATAGAAAGACAGCTTGTTAAAACCAACTGTAGATACATGAAAACCAACTGACAGAATTCTTATTTCCTAGTTATTGTCATTTATAAAATATTTCATATCATGGGGGTTTGTTTAGTTGGGAAATTTAACAAGTGAAAGAAATTTTTATTTCGTGAAATCTTAACTTTTTTGCTTTTATGGTCACAATAGATGTTTTTTCAAATTTTAATTTTTGTTCATATTATAACTTATGTATGTTGGCACAGCCAAATAAAGTATTCTATTCTAACTTGTGGAAACTACTTAGAAGGCCTTAAAAACACCTGAAATGGATAATTCAGATGACAACCCCGGTTTCAGATTATTTTGCAAACACAATACATTTCATATAAAACTGCGATATAAATGAGGAAAAGTAAAAATAAAAGTTTTGTACAAGATCAATGATTATACTGATAGTCAAACTTGCAACATAAAATGTGACTGTGTGGCAAACCAAATATTTCACTTATGATTAACAAATAATGAATAAAATATTCAATTTTTCAACTGAAAAATTATTGAATATCTATATTCCATTAACTCTATAATGCCCACTAACTTTTTGATAACAAAATATTTTAGTTACTTTTTTAAAATACATCAATACCTACTTTCCATCAAGAAAAAAATAAAATTAATTCTATGGATACCAGTGATCTCAAAATTTAATTATAAAGTAAAATTGATGTGAATTAGAAAAAAATACTAGTATTTTTAAAATAAAAAGTGTCAACAATTTTCTACAAAGTCAGACCATCTGTATAACCCTCCATTTGAGCTGGTAGAGTACACAACACACCAGCATTAAATCCAAGACACAAGATTAAATAATACCAAAAAATAAAAGTATGGCACATTTTTCTTTAAAGAACTAAAATAAACTAAAGAAACTTTAAAATAATGGGTACAAGGTACCTTGAAACTTTTCCTTGACTCATTTTATGTTTCTCTAAAAGCATAAGTCAGTATTAATTCAGTCTTGCTACGTTTGACCTCAGAAGAGATAAGTAACCCTATGTCTAGAGTTTCAAAACTTAGGTCCATCTAAGTTCAACTCAAAAGTCAATGCTTTCAATATGATGGCCAATATCATAATGCAATTTTGTGAATACATTGCTAAATGGTACATTTGCATCAAATTTCAACTCGATGGGTCAAATTTTGATTTTCACAATTTGAGGCAGCACAATTAGACCCAAAAGTTTATTTTGTACCATATTTTGATTCTACAGCATGAACACAGTGAGCGTTATTATTTACACAGACATCATGGTAAAAACCTCTTAGAAAGTATTAAAAATGCTTTTGTTGAGTATGTCAAGAAATCTCAGTTTTAAAATTTTAGAGTGAACACAATACTTTTCCTACTTATCCCAAGTGTGAAAATAAATATAGGTACTTTTTAACATTATCTTTCTTTTTACTTAAAATAACTAAGAAATTTTGGGTACAAGTATTTAAACTTTATTAACTAAAAGAATGTAGAAAGCACTTTCTTTTTGAGTACATAAGATGTCAAGAACTAACACACATATCTATTTGTGATTAAATGTTTTCTAAAAAAAAGTCTTGAAGTAAAATCTTTTGTAGCTGGATGCTAGGATACATTCATAAATAATACCAACCAGACAAATAAAAACAAAAAATATTTTTTTGTCATCCATACAAATTTCACAAAAGATATAGATTTCAAAAATATATTAAGATAATTTTCTTCCAGAAACGTAGTTATGAAGCTAAAAAGTTGTGTCAGATACAAATTATGATTTTACAACAAATTATAGATTATTGCTATCAATGAGCTAACCTGAATCTAGAATTTTATCATAATTCATTGAATATTCGCACAACAATAGCATATTATTTTTTGAGAGTTGTAACAGTAAATAATATAGATTTTAAGTATTAGTCTTAACATTAAAAATAAAGAGATCCTAATTAATTTAAATCTAATTTAACAACAATAATAGTTCTATAAACTACCAATATTATTAAACCGTTTAAGTTTCTCTGGGAACGGATCTTTATAAAGAACTGGATCAGCTCTAAATTCCACAGAGCGTAGAGGCATGGTGCCAAATATGTCAGCAAACCTGTCAATGCATTGAGATCTTTCAACCATGTGATTTAAATCTGCACTTAACATTTCGGTATTGGTACACTCAGGACACTTGAACTTTTTCCTAGGAGTAACCTAAGCAAAGAAAAACAGGGATTTTAAAAAATAATTATAATTAAATACATTCAAGATCATAACATATGACATTGTAACACATATTTATACAAGTAAAAGATTTTTAATTAGTAATAATTAACAATCATAAGATTTAATTGAAGCATCTAAAATATGATCATTTGGTACACTACTTCATATAAGGCTTAAATGATAAAATAATTAAAAATAATACCTTAATTGGTGCTTTGCTGGTTAAATTAGCAACAAGGAAATTCATGGCAATATCTTCACAGTTCATATGCTCATCGACCCACTCTTTAATATCTCCAGGCAGAGCAGTCGTGTACATATAACTCCAGTACTAAAAAAATTAACTTAAGGTAATAATATATCCTAATAAGATAAGAAGTAAAATACCTCTGTGGTCCCACAAAAATGGCAGATAAGTTTGATTGGGTAGTAACCAAATAACTTCAGTTCAGCTATTTTTAACTTATCTGTTTAGGCAGAAAAAACAAGTTAGAGCTATTTTCTAGTAATACGCTGCACTCCTTACAATTGAATATATTCAATAAAACTTAGCACAAAAATACATATAAAAGTGATTAAAGTTTAGACCATTTAAAATTATCAAAAATTTGTCTACTAAAAATATATCTAGAGGTAGTTCAGAGTGTTCTGACTCTTACAAGACCTCAACCAGAGCTGTAGCTAGTACAGTATCTTTGGCCATTGATGATTATCAAAGACATTTGAAATACAGAATGACTTTACCTTATGATGAAAAGCAGCTCCAGTGAGAACCATAGAGATATGATTAGTCCATTCTGACTCGTACTTCCATCTCATAGTGGCATTGTCCCAGACATGGATACGCGATGGAAATCCCACAATCCTATCAGGAAACTCTCTCCACACCTAACATTTATGAATAAAAATTAATTCTTGACCAAACATCAGCACATGGCCCAGACTTAAATACCAGTTGGGTGACAAGTATTTTTTTATGCCAGAGATAGGAATCTTTAAATAATAAAACCAATTAACTGTTTATCGTCCATTTAGGTAAGTACGAGAAATCTGCATGACAGGTTCTCATAAAAATCTCTAAACCTTAATGAACCTGGGACCTATAAAGGTCGCATTATTTATTTATTCAAATAATAATATGTTTCAAACTGATGTTTTCAAAAGTAGGAAAACTTGGTCTCACACAGGAGTGTTGTAGTTCCAAATTGAACCTGTAGGACCATGTTGTACATCCACAACTAGACACAAAATATCCACCCTTGAAGCCATACGATATTAGATAAGATAAGGTCAATCAGCTAAGAAGCAGTGTTTTAAACTACAACAGTCTTGTCACTTTTATCACTTAAATTATAAGTTCAGGAACTCCTTCACTGAATAGAAAACATTTTTCCAAGGCTATATCCAAGCTATTTTCCAAGTTCAGGTTGTTAAGTTTAAAAGTCCAAGGAAAGCAGGGATGAAGTGAGTGTGGCTAAGTCCAACTACACACATGTTAGACACACACACAAATAAACATATTTTATGTTGATAATATATGATGTAATAACAAATATTATCATGTATTATTTATATGATAATTCAATAACTATAATAATACATTATAGATAATTATTATAATGTATCATATGATCATGATCATATCATTATAATTTATTATATTATTATGATTTATGTCATTATAACACCATTATCCTAATCATATTATGTCATTACATATTATATTATACTATTATCATTTATTATGTATCAATGATAATACAATTATTTAGATGTTATACATGATAACATCATATTATAACATGTTGATAATATATGTCACAAATGAATAAAAAGTATGTGTGTGTGTTTGGTTAAGTCCAAGGAAGGACTTATTGTAAAGTCCAGGGACTTAAGAAGAAAGTCCTTGATCCATTTTTCAATGATAGGTTGATGATGTTTTGCTATGAGCTTATTACACTATTATATTCTAAGAATGATATTTCCTATTTCAGATTTTAAGTCTATTCTTAGGCATATACAATATATCCTTAGTTCTTGTATTAAGGTTTCTATTTGTATTATTAGATCAACAAGATTTATTTCATTGATTCAAACTTAAGTAATAGAGGAAGAGGTGTCTGACACATCGGGCCACCATTAGTAGTTTAAAAACTATCTTGAATTTTAGGAACGTGGAATAAATAATGCTCTAAAAATGTATTCTTAAAAATAGAATAAAAGCAAAAATTAATTAACAACAAATACATTGAGTACTTAATAACTCAACGAACAGAAACAAAGGAAATTTTAAGATAACATTTATTAACAATTTAAGTTGTTTCATTTTGAAATTATGTGTAAAATATTAATAATGATTAACAAAAAAGCAAACCTCATATCCAAATTCAAGTTCATCAGATGTGAGCATTACAATGTCATCATCAATTGTAAGAATAGCTTCCGTTTCTATTTCATCGTAAGGATAAAAACGATTTGATAATTTATTTTCTTTAGTAGGAATAACTTGCAGAGGTTTTGATACTTTCGGCCAAAGTGAACCTATTAAAATTACAATAGTGTTTATCATGAAACTTCAAAATAAGAGCACAAAAGAAATGAACATAAACTTACAGCAAGATTTTTTAAGTACAATTTATAGAGTTAAAATTAAAGTAGATTGGACTACATCAATACACCTATGGTTATGAATATTGAGAAAAAAGGTTACACTTAAAGTGGTGCTTAAAAATTATTTGGCACCTTAAAATGCTCTAATAGCAAACCAGTAAATGATTTATTACTTTTACGATTAACCTCAAAGGGTTAATTTAGGTATAGAATAATAATGCACCTACATAACACTCAACAGAAATACTAGGCCTTTGGGCTTGCCAGTCCTGTTTTGAATATTCTTAATATTACTATGGACAAATAATATGATTTATCTTTTACAATTTTTTCGCTAGCCTAAGGTTAGCAAGGTTTTAAACTTTGCAATATATTTTTAGAGTACTTTTTTAGCAATAACTTTTTATCTTTAAAAATATATATTAAAATAATGCATGGGATATATTTTTTTTAAAAAAATCAAACATCAAAGTGACCAAAATGGACTTACACATCGGAATAAAATCCAATTATTGGTGTAGCAAAAAGGAGTCAGAGAAAAATCATAGATTGGATCATTAATCCCAGCAGGGAATTTCAGCCAGTAGTAATCCAACCTCAACTTTAAACCCTCTACCAAGTGCAGTATGGGATTTACTCGCAAAAATTAAATTTTAATTGATTGGTCTAGGTCATGGAGACTCAAAGTATTCTTCAACTAAGCCTTTGTCAAGATATTAATATCAGTAATATACATATTTTTTACATTATTTCTATTTTTTAACTTATATTCACTGTTTTTAAAATCACTGTTACTTCACTTCCCACCCACCTCCCTTTCCTACATACCTCCCTCCACTATTTTTGAAAAAAGCATATATACGCTGAATTCGTATTTTATAGATATTAGAGAATGAAGAGAGAGTGAGACAGATGGAGATATCATTAATCATTTTAATTTTTTCTAACATTATTAATAACTTTAATGACTAAAACTTTAACTAATATGATATTTGCTCCCCTCTCTTATTTCCCCCACCTTTCTATTGTGTTAAAAATCAATTTGGTTCCATCATACATCCAATTATTATTTATTTATTCACTCCACAAGATCACTATGATAAGCCAAATAAAATGATAAGCCAATAATTTTAAGGGCAATAGATATATATTTACCATGGGGAGGAGATTTAGTTTGATGATTCCAAATAACAACTATTTTAGATAAACTAGGAACTTGAGATAATTTTTCAATAAGAGTAAACAACGATGGAACTCTATCATATGTAAGTATAACAGCTGTGAACCCTTGCCACTTGGGAGCAGTTAAATCTAAGAATAATGGTGATCTTGATACACTCTGAAAATTAAAAAAGAAATATTAGGAGTAAAAAAATAACAAAAAATTAGGAATAAGTATGAATGAACATAGTAAAGTAATAAGTATGAACAAAACCAAAAGGGCCAATTATTCTATTTCATACCCAAAATTAATTCTAACCATAATATTTTAATTAATTAGTCTTTAAGCTTAATAAAGTTGTAAGTCTTTACTTTGCATAGTCTATTTATTCATTTGTTAATTTATACAATTTTAATGGTAGTTGGTTGCACGCCAAATATATCAGTTTTGTTTTTATTTATGTCTTAACTACAAGTAAGTGGAAAATTTAATAATAATTATTAGTACTATTATTAATATTTTGTGGAGATAAGTTTTATACATTATTTTTTTTTTTACTTTTATTGCCCTACACTTATTTTAATGTGATTATTCTGATGTGTTTTGCCTGAAGATGACCCAAAGGGGTTGAAATATATTTTGTTTTTAAAAATATAGAGAATAGAAGTCATTATTTCAAAAACACCCTAATTAATAAATAAAACATTATTGAATGAACAAAGGATCAATAAGTCCATAAATATTAATAGTGGATTTGACTCATTCCTTCCTTTAAGATGGACTCTATTTTTGTTCCACTGAGAACATTAAAACGAGTGCTATTTTTTTAAAGTATTTAATAAATCCAACAAATAATTTTAATAATTAAATTGAACAAAAAAACTTTTCCTACCAGTGCAGGTGGGTTGTTCCAGTCTTTATATAAAGCAGCAGTGTGAGGGTAAACTCTGTAGTTAAGAATATCTAAAGTAGTTTTAGTTAATTTCTCAATAGTAGAAAAATATTTTGAGTACAGCCAAAGCCCTTGTTCACGCATTTCATCTCTTCTTTTTTCTGAAACTCTTTCAGCGACTGATATGATTGAACTTAAATCAGCTTCTCCAAGCATAATTACAGCTCTGCAAGCAGCGTTACAAAAATTAAATATAAAATTACTTAAATCATTGGTAGTAGAGTAAACACAAATCAGAGAGGCCGTAAACTTTACCTTTAAAAGTCAATTTCTTATCATCAACATTATGGGTGATTTTCAACCTTAATAAACCCATATGGTCCTACTACTTTATACTTTTTCGGTTAAACCTAAATCAAGATTTATTTGATAAAGAATATACTTATTATATAAACATATCAAATTCTCTCCAAAAATTTTCAGTAATAATACTTACTCTATGACGATTAAAATTGGACTCTTGCTATGCCACCCACCCCTTTAGTATATTTTTCCAAAGTAGATTCACTAACACTAAACTAAAAAATCTTTTAACTTCTTGTTTTCAATGAAAAGAAAAAGATTCAATTCTTACACTAGAATATCTTGGCACAAAAGTATATACTTAATTTTCATTACTGGGACAAAAATAATAAATCCAATGATTCAGTTAAAAATCAATAGATTTCTAAGATCAATTGATTTCTAAAAATAAATAGGGTTCTCTTAAGCGTGAATGTTACTGGAAGTAATTAACAACAATAGACAAGACTCAACATTGAATAAATCAGGTACAGGATACCTTGGAACTTTTAAACACCTAATCAGGTAGGCTACATACATCCTTACAACTTTGGGTGAAAATTGCCTAAATTGTATGACAGTATGTCTTTGGACTCCTTCATTCAACCTCAGACATTAAAAATTGGTTTTATTCCTGGTAGTCATATCCTCATACTGCCCTCACTTGATGCTGCCTTTACATTAGTGGTATGACATAGTCTATAGATATACTGGCCATAATAAAATGAAAACTTAATTGGACGATTTTTTGATACATGCCATTTAATAAAAATTAAACTAATGCTGATTATGAGATCCAAACAGATTAGTTGGTCTTCTATGAAAATACACGAGTGCTAAATTTTACACCAATCTGATAATTTTTCAATGTTTTATGAGTCATTATGAATATTTACAGATAATTTTTGCTGTTATTTATGACTGTTAATGACATCACGGCACAAAAGATGGGACAGAAAACTTAGTGGTAAACACCACTCAGAGGGTTGTAAAGAAATCTGAAACAGATGGTTCAGGTGAAATCTGAGTTTCGCAATTGTAGAGTAAACAGAATACTTTTCTTTTATTTTTATTTTGAAAATGGAAGACAAAGTGCTAAAGAAAAAATATCCAGACACTTAATTTACTTCTTTAATACAATTATTAAAAGAAAGCTTATTTCTCAATAAAAAATAAATAAACTCATATTAATTCTGATTTTGCTGGTATCTTTCAACTACTTTTATCATAAGATAGCATAAATTAATATGAATTTCTTTCAAGATTAACAAAAACAACCTGTTAAAACAAAGATAGTAACATTAAAATGTTTGTAAGCTTGAATACATCTATTTCATGGAGAGAGATGAACTTTGGACCATGGCAAAAATCTGTTTCAAAAGTCCCTAACCACAAAAAAATGTTTTGCAAAACAAAAATAAAACGATAATGTATTTTGTTCGTGATTAGGGACCTATGAAATGGATTTTGGTCATGGTCCGACTCCTGCCATGATGCCTATCCCAATAGAGATTTTTTTCAAAGGAACTTTGCTAAAAAATATTAATAAGTTTACCTCCTCCAATCTAATACATCAGTAAAAGGCATAACCATAGTGTCAGCAGATACAATTGGTATACACCCAGCAGCTAAGGCATCTAAAAGAGCAGGCTGTGCAAGTCTAGCACCTCTAAGAACCAAACAAAACACTCCTCTCTGTAAGAAAAACAAAATAGTTAACAATTATTTAATTTTTCTTTTGGAAAATAGTTTAATAAAAAAGATATACATGAATTCGTGCACAAAGATAGCTAGGGAAGAAACAACAAACCATCCTTATAGGAATAAGAATTCAGATAACATGTAAATTTAAAAAAATCAAAATATCAAAGTCTAGATTTAGATTATCAAATGGTTGTAAGGGTCAGATAACATTACATCCTTAGAAGGCTGGCTGAGTACAATGACACTCAAGATAAGTCAGCCCTAACAGTCAAAGAGAAGATGCTAAATTGTAAACTACAAATAAAATATTGTATCCCAAATTTAGAGGGGTAGGTAATTTTTTAAGATAATAATGTCTGCATATGGTTACAAGAGTACTGTTGAAGAATGTAGAAACTTTGGATGTATAACTTAAATTTTACAAATGTATTTTATACTGATCATGCCAATAAAGGTATATAAGGAAATTTTTAGTAATTAACTTGCTTTGACATGCTGTAAGTATAACCTTCTTGATTTCAAAATGACTACATAATTACTAAGACAATTCAAAAAATAAAGCTAAAAGAGTATAAAAAGTACCTGAAGAATATTAGGGTAGTTGTACTGCTTCTGAGAATGAGGGGAGCACCTAATGCTAGTATTTGTAGCCTGGTCTAAAGGGCAAGAATTAAGAAGGAGTAAATCTGAATTCCCACTAGCAACTTCTTCTAAATCAGATAAGTAATCAGGATGAATATTCACTTGACTACTTATTACCAACCATTTCCTACACAAACATCAAAAAGACAATTGTTTTGTTTTATATGGCCAAAGAGACTAATACTTAGAGGTAGAATAGCACAGTGATGAGGGGTCTGGAAGTAAGACAGCTTCCACAGCTGTTCCACAGTGTGCCATAACTGTACATACTCCTACTATAGTCTCCCTAAAGAGAAACTAGATACTCACTTACCCCTCTACCACCACTATTGTAGCTCGCACTCTACAAAATGCAGTGTTTTTCAGTGACGCCACCTTAAACCACTTTATTCAACAATGGATATATGCAATAGATAATAATTAAAACTTACTTTAAATTTAATTTAATACATAATAGTGGAAAAATAATATTATATTTTTTGTAGGATTTTAATTATTATGAAAAATCTAAAAATAATGTCACCAATGTACAGTTACGGCACCTAGCTACCCAAGGAATGATAAGAGCTGTTGTCACCTCCCTCTAAGTATTAGTCTCTTTGTATATGGCAAAATTAAATAATTTATTAGTAATAATATTATTCAAATGGGAAAACATAATAAAACATTATACAAGAAAACCCTTTCTATTCACTAAAATAATATTTTAGCAATGAACCAAGTTTTTTTACACCTAAAATTTTGTGTTTGGTATTTTTATGATTATATGGAATTCTTCATTATAGAAAATTATGTATAACACAAACAAAGAAGGGTTTTTTCCTAAAATAGTACACACCTTTTAGGAGGATGATTAGGATGGCGTTTGACAGAAGATGCCTGAACACTAAATACTGGAAGAGATATGTCAAATCCAATTCTATAGGTCCAGGTATCAAATCCTGCCCCAGCTATCATAGCACTGCCTACGGCTAAATCCACAACAGTACTGTAGTCTGGTGCAGTACCGGGTACCATGTTAAAGATAATATGATTCTCACCTCCATTCCAGCTTGAAAATATAAACATAGTCCAAATTTACATTTTAATAAAATAATTTTCAAGAGTGCATTGCCTAAAAAGAATAAACGCTAATTTGTTTACCTGATTATATGTGTACATTAAGAATGTACACAAATAGTTTGTTTTCACAAATTTCAAGACACTAAAATTTGATGTTTCAGGACAAATTATGCATGACAGAACTATTGATATGTTATCCTGGACCAAATTATTGCCCTTAAGGGTGTTTCAGCCTATATTAAAGCCATGTCTTAGTGACTACAGAGAAGCATCAAAGGGCATCTGTTTCAAAGTTAAATTAAGTTTTCAGAAAAATTTTCTTTATAACTCTAACAACTGGTTCAAGCAGCTTTTTTTTAATTTAGCACTTATTACAAAAGTTTTTTAAAAACTTTAATTTTTGTTTTCCACATTCTAAATGAAAAAGTAAGAAGTTGATAATAATAATAAATAATCTAGGTATGAAAAACGTACCTAGGTATAATTTAGGAACAAATCTCGAGTCAAGAAGACTTGGGTTCAACTAATACCAGGCACCGCCACTAATACCAATTGGCAGATTTGTTGATTGATGTTTAGCAATGGCTAAAAATCAACAAAGCTACCAGTAAGTACTAGTGGTTCTTAAAAATAAAGCTATGGAATTAAGAAAAAATTAAAACACTTACAATTGTAGCTGAGATAGAGCTTGAGAAACTTCTTTCGTTCGAAATCTATTTTGATTTAAAGTATCAATTGATGGAACAAACACACAAGCTTCATCAGGATTTGGAGTGAAATATTCACTCTCGCTGATAGTTTTAAGAATTAAATAAAATTCTTTAGATAACAACTGACCAATTGGAATTCCTTTCTCGTCGACATACTTCTTAAAAGGATAAACGTAGATAAGTATTTTTGAGGTTCCTTTGTGACCACATTTGTATATGTTGAAGCAATCATAATAACTGCACTTAGGGTTTCTCCCTCCAGTAATAACTGAGTCAGAGACAGTTACCTCAGCAACTCTATTCAATGATTCAATAGAAAAACTTTCATATCTTCTGCTGCTACTATAAGATAACTTATGAGGGTAAATACTAGATAGCAGAATAAATAGAATAATAGAACCAACAAGAATAATAAATACAGTAATAAAAAACTGTCTATAACTATTTACTCCAACTGATGGTTTCTGAACCATCTTAACAAGTCTGAATTAAAAGCTAGCCATACAAATAATCGTAAAACCTAATTATACAAGACTTAAATGACTTTAGATACATTGTGTAAATTAACTAATAACCATCACACATAATTCTTTAATTAAAAATCAACACAACGCTTATCAGCAAGTCAGCTTATCAGCACTGTCAATATAATCAGTTGCAGCAACAGTGAAAGAAAAGTATGACTCTTGACAAGGGCTTCCAAGCAAAGAGCTACCTACTGGATAAAAGAATGTTTAACTAACCTTTTAAAAATAAACCAAAGTTAGGTTTACCGGACTTTATTTTTATAAATTTTTAAATTTAAATTTAGAACTTTATTCTTTTTATATGATGGACTACGAATTTAAGTTAAAAACTGCGAATGAACGGGCCAAAGTCGAAGAATTATTCGAATATGAAGGCTGTAAGGTTGGACGAGGTACCTATGGTCATGTTTACAAAGCAAGAAGAAAAGATAGGCAAGTTTTTTTCTTTCATATTTTCTCTATTTCCATTTTAGTTATTACTCAATTCAAATTTTGTAATACATTCATTACATCTAACTGTATATTTTTTGTTTAAAGTTCGGATACTAAAGACTATGCTCTCAAACAGATCGAAGGAACTGGACTCTCTATGTCAGCTTGTAGAGAAATAGCTGTAAGTTTAGATAAAATTATTTTAACTCTCCCTGATGTATTTGAATCATAGTGGAATAGAATAAAAAGTGGACCCACTCCTCTCTAAACTTTGTGCCAGTTATAGTTATGATGAAACTAGAATTTTAAAAATGGTTGCCAACACATGACAATAAGAACAGATAAAAGTATAAAAGTTGAATGTAAAATATCAAAATATTTTGTTAAGTAACCCTTCGTGTTGTTTTATTTGTGCCTAAAAAAGGATAATTCTTTGATAATATTTTACCCAAATTTAGTTCACACACTCAGGCACACAAAATAACCTTCATAAATGGCAGGCTACACGACATTTGCATAACCTCCTCTACAGTATATAACCTGAAGAAATATGTAAACAAAGTAGGGAAACAAACAGGATTTCTGTCAGACCTAGCATGTAGTTCACATTTTGTCCACCAGGAAATTGGCTCAAATTTTCCTATGGCCGCGGGCATTTTCTTTTACCCTAGTAAATGTAAACAAACTATTTACGGCACTCAAAGTTTTTGTTTATATTGGATTTATTTGATCGTTTTAGTTTAAAATTTGTGTAAGAAATACATTTTGCCACATACTATAGTGGTTTAAGTCCGAATCTTTAAATACTAGGTTTGTTTAAATTACTTAAAATGAGAGGCTAATTAAACTTTTTTTTTTCGTGTGCACTACTTATGATTTTGAATGAGCACTACTTAACTTAGTACATTTTTTCAATTGATATTTGTTTTACCCCTTCAAATATTAATTGTATTTAGTAATTTAACAAATTTAACCCATTTTTTTGACTGTAATAAAAGTAATTGTAACTTTAAGGGAATACACTGTCATCTGCATTTTCTTCAAAACCTTAATAAAAACATGTGGTTTACCTTTACTATAGTTTCTCTTTTTCTTTAACTATATTATTATAACAATTATTTAACAGAATTTAATACAAAATCATTAAATTATATCGTACATATTAAAGTACGAAAACACGATAAAATGAAAAATTCACCTAATGTTATCAGGGTTGCTAATAAAATGAAATAAAAATACATAAATCTGAAAAGGCGTATGCGCAGTTGTTCTAATTTTAGCCATTTTTTTATTTTTTGAGCCAGCTATCAGGTGATTGGGCAGGTCTGATTCTTTTTACATGTGTCAGTATAGGAGTTTCCCTACTTGGTTTATATATTACTTTAATAACCCTAGCAGCCAAAACTTTCCTCTTTTGACATTGGCACACATTTTGAAAGCCCAATATCAGGTCCTAGTTCTTGAGGTCCCCATTGGGAAAAAGGAAAGATCAAAACTAAACTAAAAGATAAATAATAAAATAAATAAATATATAAAAGTGTCAGTTATTAGTAATTATTTTTGAGGGGGGAGGGTGAAAGAAGAAGAGGAAGTCTACTTGCTCTCAAAACGGACAGGGACAAACTAAATACTATCGAGCACACCTGCCACTCTAATCATATCATAGAGTATAGAACTATGACAGAAAGAGATTCAGCTGTGTTATGTTTATGGTTGTCAAATTTTAAAAAATGCACCTCTAAACAGAGACTATAGATACTTAAACAGTAAGACTGTCTTCTCAATGGTGGGAAAATTTGGATTCCGGTCGACACTAGCGCGGCGGGGGACCTAGCTTTCAATTGAGTGGGCGTCTTGATTTCCCGCTTTTGCCCCACAGTCAGTTTGAAATTTAATTTTATACTTTGTATAGTATATCTCTAACTAACCTTACTTTAACTTACACAGAAGCTTCTGATTATTTTAAGTTTTTCATTCAAGTAATTTATTATTTTAATTGATTCAATCAGGTAATAATGAAATAGTGGCTAAAGTTTACACCTGGTAGAAGATAGATTTTGGCATTTAATGCAGTCTGTAAGTCTGTATTTTAATTACATCGGCAAGATGCGTACATGTGATTTAATGTAATTACCTGATAAAATCGACTTAATTAATAAATTAATTAAATGAAATTTACACTTATCTGCTATCAGTAGCGTTCTCTGGAAGTTTTAAAAAAAGGTTTCTATTTACTTTTAGTTTCTGAATTTTTGAAATACAGAACATGCAACGGCGAACGTTTTTGTGAAAAATACATGCAGAAAACAATCATTTTATAATAATAATAAATGTAGCTGTCATAACCAAGAATTGGTATTCATAAATTTAAATATAATCAGTCATTTTGGAAAGCTATTGGAGTTATCATGAGTTGTCCGCACCGGTCCCCCGCAGCGCTATTTTAGTAGCTTGCGATAATCGAATCCAAACTTTTCCTCATTTAAGTTACTCCCCTGCCTCTAAATAAAAAAAATGTGAAGAAACTAAATCTGACATTAACCAATAGAAACAAAGGATTGGATATTTAATGCAACATAGCACTATTGTTTTTGTTTTAATTGGCTCTTTATGTCTTTATTTTATGATGACTCGTTTAATCTTATTTTTTTTATAAGCTTCACTATTCAATTAAGATAAGATTTGTCACAGATGTAATTTATTTTTGCAATATTGAGCCCATGTTTACCATTGAGCCATGAAAAGGTGCATTTATTTAAACAAATTTTGATCGATATTATTTAAGTAGTTTAAAAAAAAATATCAACATTTTAATGATGTGTTAACTACACGATTTTGAATAGTTGGCAAAAAATATTATTAAATATATGCACCCTAACATCAATCTTATGGATAAATAAGTATATTAATGATAATAGGGTAGTAAAATCAAAGTATTAAAGTTGCTTTCAAAAAAGATTTTTATTGAGAATAATCCAACTATTAATATACTAACTACAATATACAAATAACTACCAGTATTTATGACTAACCAAATACAAACTATGAAAAGAATTATCAAATTACTCTGATAATCATAAACAAAATATGAATAGTTATTTTTAAATTTTATGAATAAAATTTATTACTAGGTTTTTCAATTTACAGTTATATAGCTGGCTAGAAACATTAAATAAAATAAAGAAACTTATTACCAAGTAAAATGATAAAAGCAAATGGACGCAAATGAAATTGTAATATTGTGAATATTGTTTTGATTTTTTTCTTATTTAACATTTTGACTACAAGTAGCGTCATAATTTTATCATACTGCGTTCTAAATGTCATATTGATTTATCAGCTCCTAAATCAACGACAAAATGTTTTACAACAAATTTGACAAGTTTTCTCTCATTTAAGCTCTCATTACAAGTACAAACATAGAAATTGTTACAAAATATATAGTGAAATCCCATAAGAAATCCCCCATGAGTGGGAACATTTCTTAACAACTTTCTTACATATTAAACTTAACTGATAATTTCACGAAGTGTTTTCTTTACATACCTAATAAATATACTTTTTTCAGATGTATTATGGTTTTGACCTACAGGGCGAAAACCCTGATAGGCCAAAGGCCCTGAAACGGGCTTAAGTAATTTATTTTTATGTTTCTTTGCAGCTGCTAAGAGAATTAAAGCATGGTAATGTTATCACTCTTATCAGAGTATTTTTATCTCATAATGATAGAAAAGTTTGGCTCCTTTTTGACTATGCAGAACATGACCTCTGGGTAAGACATATTTTACAATGAGCCTAATTTTTAGTTTGTCTTTCACACATTTTAGCTTTTTGAAGGGAAAATAAAATGAGACATTAAAAAATTTATAAGGTCAAAGGGAGTGACCATTTAAGATAAGTAAAGTGATCTAATTTAAATAGAAGTGTAATAGTTACTTGTTCTGATTTGAATGAAACTTGGCACTTCGATTTATTCTATGGAGCTACACTGACTTTTTGTTTATAAAAAATGTATGTCATCAAAATGGAAACTTTTAAAACTTAACAAGACGTCAAACAAAGTGTCATTAGTTATTAGGGTGAAGCGCAGGTGGAATGTATTATAATAATCAATACGAAAAAGCCTCTCCACAAAGTTGAGTGGACTCAACTGAGACTGACTCAGTCTCAGTCATGATATCATAGACTCACCTACATCTATATATTCTTCTCTCCGGCACTGATGATGACCGTTTAGGTTGAAAGCCGGTTTTGAATTTTATTTAATTAACTTTGTGGAGAGGCTTTTTCGTATTGATTATTTAAAGTGTCATTATTTATCATTTTTAATTTTAGCTTGACCATCTTAAAGATTGAGAAATGCATACATAACTTATAGTTTTTGTAAAAAATAATTGTTTTTGTCACACTAAATCTTTTAAAAGTGGTACTGTGGAGGCCACAGCAAGCCAATAAGGCTAAAGTCCCGCAAAAGTTATTTTGTTTGACAATTATTTTATTAATAATTTAACAATTATTTTCTACCTTTTAGCACATTATAAAATTTCATAGAGCAGCAAAAGCAAATAAAAAACCAGTTATGGTTCCTAAAGCTATGGTAAAATCACTCCTCTACCAAATATTAGATGGCATTCATTACCTTCATTCTAACTGGGTATTACATAGGGACTTGGTAAGTTTATCTATTTTATTGTTTCCTAAAACATATTTTTAGAATCTACTAGATATTTTAAAGGACAGAAAAGTAAGATTAAAAATAAAGCATACCTGGGAGAATTTTATCAGTGTTTAGTTAATATTCTTTGAAAATATATGCTAAGTCCTAAAACAGAGGCCCAGAATCACAAAATATAAGTATTATGTATATTATATATAATATATATATATATATATATATATATATATATATATATATATATATATATATATATATATAATATATATAATATATATATAAAATTATTTTTTGACTCAAGGATAGCCTTTATTAAGCAACATTAATATCTGAAATAAAATATCAAACATTTTTGTTTCAAATTTTTTAAAATGGTCTCTACCATTTTAAATTTAGCTATTACCATTAAAATTAGCTAAATTCTATCATTTAGTCAGGCTAAATGACTCTTGGGAGCTTCAATTTACCATTATTATTTTCTAAATAAGTTAATTATGTAGCACTTTTCGGTAACTTGAAGAGTTAAATTAGAGCACACTGTTATATTAAACTGCGTTGAATCCTAATAAATTTGATGCTAATATCACCTTATTTTTAGTTATTTTTTGTAAAGCTATTGTTTGTCATTTTTTAAATAATATTTCCTTTATTAAAAAAATTCCCTGCTTAAAAAGTAGTATGGATCCAATTTTAGGGAAAATTGCAATTGTTGTTGGGTTGCTGGATTCCACACTATTAATTAATCCTTTCTCACTAATATATTTTATTTCAATACTTTTAGAAACCAGCTAACATTTTGGTGATGGGTGAGGGGCCAGAGAGAGGCAGAGTCAAGATAGCTGACATGGGATTTGCCAGATTATTTAATGCCCCTTTAAAGCCTTTAGCTGATTTAGATCCTGTAGTTGTCACATTTTGGTATCGTGCTCCAGAATTATTACTTGGTGCCAGACATTATACAAAAGCCATTGGTTAGTTCTATTTTTATTATTATTTTATTTATGTGTTTTAGTACCATTATGGTAAATTGTACTTTAAGTTAGTAATAAATGGTATAATAATAATAACTTAATTAATCAGACCCTCCTTTTGATTCTCTACCCTAGGCATCAGTAATTTATCTCATATCATCTCTGCCTGTATGTAATCTTGATTGTTCTGGATATACTGTATTACTTCTACATGTAAACAAAGAAACTATGTAAAATAAATTTCTTTACACAATAATTTATGTATAAAATGAAAAAGAGTCTAAAATTTTAAAAACAGTATTTTCTAATTTAGACCATCCTGGCCTTAATTAAAAATTACTCTGGCGAACAAGACATTGATAGCTGCAGAGCAGTCCATATTTGTGTATAAGTCTGAGAAGCTTAGTTCTACATTTATTTGTGTTTGTTTTTTGCATTAAAACGTGTTTAGTATAAGTATACTTTCTACCAATTTTAGGTTATATATTTATGATTGAATTTATTAGTTTTTCTTTTATTTTTCTTTCCTAGATATTTGGGCAATAGGGTGCATATTTGCAGAACTTCTAACTTCAGAGCCTATTTTTCACTGCAGGCAAGAAGATATTAAAACCAGCAATCCTTACCATCATGATCAATTAGATAGGTATGTTGGTGAGAGCATCATAATCATTATTTACATTATTGAGATGTAAAACATATTACCCTTGAGGATCTTTTCTCTACAATTGAGATTTGGCACGCATATATCCATGTATAAGACTAACATATATGCCAAGTTTTATCTCATTATCAGCATTAGTTAAATTTTTATCAAATGACTTGTGTACGTTTAAAAAAACAGTCCAATTGAGTTGAAATTTGGTACAAGTATAAACCTTTTAGGTAATAATATTATTAATATAAATATATAAACAATTACAATAAAATAATGTAATATTTCTTTAGTATATCTTTTGTCTTTGCAGCTGGTTGCTACTTTTGCCACTCTTCAGTTTTATCTATAGACAATGATTGTGTTTATCTATGGGCTTTGTGAAAGTCTAGTGTTCTATTTGTGTCTACGCTTAAGTCAGTCATGATTTTGTTTTATATTTTAATTGCAGTTTAACCAGGATCTATAGACAATTATCAAACACATGTGTTGGTATTTTAGATCATCTATTATGCTTGCCACTATTTATCATCTATATTTTTAATTTTATTTATTAGTATTTAAATTTATTGTTTTCAGGATATTTAATGTATGGATTTCCATTAGAAAAAGACTGGGAAGATATTAGAAAAATGCCTGAATATTCAACTTTACTCAAAGATTTTAAACGCTCCAAGTTAGTATATTTTTCACTTATGTGGTTTGGTACACAGTAGGCTCTAAACTCATATTTTGTCTATTTTTTGCAACTTATGAAATATTTGTTTTAAGATTACCCCATCACTATATAATAATGAAGAATTAGTGTGTTATTGGGTAGTAACATTTAACTCATATTGGTATAAGCTTACTTCAATATATTTTATTTTTAGGTTAATATTATTCTCATATTTTATAAACAACCTAATTTAACTTTAGTAGACTATTAAATTTTCTTTCATTTATTTATTTTTATTTTATTTTTTTAATATGTATTATATTTTTAAACTAATTTTTAATATTTACAAAAACTATTTACTTTTAAATATTTACATTATTAATATTATTACCTTAAAAAATCTATCTTTAAATTATTATCTACCTCCTTTTTTTAAATTAAAATAGGCCATTCTTTACATTTTACTATTCTAGCTTAGTGCCTTGCAAGAAAAAAATGTAAGTCTCATTGCTCAACAATGTAACACTGTAGTGTAACAACAATGTAACACTGTAATGTAACAACAATCTAAATCTCATTACTATTATTATTAATTGTTGTCATTTCAAATTATCAACCATTTTTATTTTTGTTTCACTTTTTACAATTCATTACTTATATATTTTTGGGTATTTTAACATTGTTTTGGACACATTGTGACTGTTTTTGTATTATAATAAATAAAGATACATATAAATCAAGTTGTGTAAAAATTGGCAACATAATTGTCTTTTGTGAAATGTTCTAAGTAGTATATAAGTAATGTTTGAGGATAATAAGGCAAATCAGATCTCTGTTTAGTAGTAATGTGATTATCTGAATTCCATTACTTTTTAATTTATTTCCAGAAAATTCTTAATATTTTCAAAGAAAAATTATGCTAATTAGGTTGTTGGAATGTCTATTATTTGTGTCTCAAAAATCATAATTTTAATTATTGTTAGGTATTGAGATGGCTCTGAAGACGTTTATTTTCTTTTTAAATCATACAAATGTTATAACATTGTTATTATTGTGTTATTTTTCAGTTATTCTAATTTTTCATTGGTCAAATACATGGAAAGGCATAAAATTAAACCTGACAGTAAATCATTTCTTCTGGTAAGGATTTTTATTTTTAACCCTATTAATAAAAAAAATATAAATTTAATTAGGAGTTTGTAGTGTTTTTTTCAAATGCATTAACATTTTAGCTGTAGTTTTGGATAAAACCATTTCTAGGTAAAAATCTATCAAATCTTCTATTCTGTATGTTTTGTTTATATTCCATGAAAATAATATATTCTCTTTCAAATTCCTCTTTTAATATTGAATTATTGTTTTAGTTACAAAAATTATTATTAATGGACCCAAACAAAAGAATTTCATCTGAAATTGCTATGCAAGATCCATATTTTCAAGAAGACCCTATTCCCACAGCTGAGTAAGTATCCTATTCAAATTATTTTCTTTGTATAGAGTTCTTTTGAAGTTTTTATTAATAAAATAGAGAACCTAAATATTTATCTCTAGCATTTAGAGATAGACCTAGGTTTTTTTGTATTATTAATACTACTTAAAAATTCAACATTAATATTTCAATATTTAATGCATAAATAATTTAGTTTAGAAGTAAAGCCTGTAGATCAATTTCAAAATATATGTTTCACTATAATTTATATTTATTCTTTATTTGTGTGCTTGTTACTCTGTTTAATAATTATATATGTTTGTAACATTCCTTTATATTTTACTATTTTAACTCTTTAATAATTAATTTTGCAGCGTATTTGCTGGCTGTCAAATACCCTATCCCAAGAGGGAATTTTTAACAGATGACGACCAAGAGGATAAAACAGATAAAAATAACCGACAGAACCAAGCTAATAATGTATGTATACACACTCAGTTTGCTTACTAGCACTTTATTCAATTCATTTTACTGTGATAGGCAATATTTCAAACTGTTCTTTCCTTTATCATCCCTTACAATTCAACTATACAATCCTTCTTATCATCCTTCTTAAATAGCAGGTACTATTTTCTAAATTGCATCCATGAAACCCTTTTTTCTTCTTTTTAAACTAAGGTTTTATTTTGTTTGATACTAACAATGAATCACTGTAATGAATTAATATTTTTTTTGGATAAAATTGTATTTTTTCGAGGATGATTATGCTATATCTATTTTACTGACTGCAAATTATTTTTAACTTTTCACATTCCTCTCACTCAATAAAAAAGTTTTATTCATATCTAAAGATCAAAATGATTAAGAATATTTTTCTGAGAACTTAAAAATATGTTTTATCTCCAGACGGTGTATAATGTGAAGTTTATAGACTACTTATTAGGGAGTCAAGAAGCATTTTTCACTCCCAAGGGAGAAAACATTACTTTTTCCTTACATGGGAGTAAAAAGTAACTTTTTCTCCCTTGAGAGTAAAAAGTGATTCCTATAATAGGGGTTAGAGCCCTCAAATCTTATAGGAGTGGTATCCTCTAAATTTATAAGGGGCACCAATAAATTTTTTAACACTTTCCCAGAGGGCAGCACCCCCAAAATATATGAGAGGGATAAATATGTATTGGCTCAAAATCTGTTTCAGACCAGTTGTTTAGACCAATAAATAATGTTTTTCTGGAGATAAAATCTTGTATACTCCTTAAGATTAAATTGCTATTTTTCCCTTGCAATATCCAAAGATGTAATTTTTTAAATTTTGCAAGGATGGGGAGAGACAAAACCCCTCTTATGAAAAGCAAAACAATAGTGTTTTCTGTAAATACTATTATTTCCAAACTATTTTATTATCGTTCAAAGAAAATAATGACTATTGGTGTATTGATTGACATTGCTTGGATGTGTAAAATTTATTTTTACCTTAATTTTTAATCATGAAATTTTACTCTTCTCTCTGAAAGAATTAAATTTTAATTGACTGAAGTTCTTATTACATTGTGACAACTTTTACCCTCTGTTACCCTTTACCTCATCTTAATAACTTTTTGTCTTATTAACTTTTTGTTTGAAATTTTTAGTATTTCCTTTAAACTACCTATTTCTAAACTAAACTAAACTAGAGATTGTCAAAGAAGTGAAAGACAAATTTATAGTGACCTGGTATCACTTTTTAATGTAGAAATCAAAACATCTTATTAAATAGCCGAATTAAGTTGCAAGATTAACAATGATTTAATTGTCATAACCTTTAACAATAATTAATGAATAATCAAGCTGATATAATTATAAAGTGATTCCATGGGAGGGTTTTTATAAATGAAATCAAATTTTGTTTGGCATGTTGGGTTATGGTCCGAAATTCATTGCAGAAATAAATAGTCAATTTTCAATGTTTACCGCCTATACCGATTCCTGCAATGACATCACACATCATTCATATAAAAGTCAGGTTATAACCTCCAAAGACGTTTGTGTACATTGAATTGAACCACCTTATTAATTTTTAACATCTTGATAAATAATGTCATTGAATAATATTACACCTCTTAAGATTATTTACTTTATTTTATTACTTTGTTGACAAGTCTTCCTAATTATAAATAAATAATAACCATAGATCACTAGATTTTATGAATACTCTCTTTTATCTATGCAATGACTTGAGAAGTGCTTACAATCGTTTTAAATGCAAGCGTTTACATTTTTCCTGTTTGTTTACAACATCTTTAAGAAGTAGATCAGCATCTACTTTCTTTATTTTTGTTTAAATTTTCTCTATAACATGTCCATGTCCCGCCCATAAACAATGTTATCTAATAATTAATGTTTTATTTTTATCTCCGTTATTGAATTGATTTATATCCTTTAATTTTTAAACTTACGTGTATGAATTTTAAGAAAAGTTTGGTTTCGTTGTCCTTTTTCTGCTAATGCTGTTTTTTTTTATTTTACTCTTTTCAGTCTTATGGTTTATTTGATATGCTTAGATTCCTCGTCTGTACTGTAGGTATATAGGAGAAGTATTGTGTTGGGTCAACAAATAAGCTAAAAATTGGAATTTAAAGTAAACTATACTAGTTTGGCTATATCTTTCTAAATGTAAAAACAACTGTTTTAATAGGAGTAGCAAGCGTCCAATTTCAGAAAGAAAAAAAAATATCTACAGCACTGATTAGCACCTCTATGATCTACAGGTACTTGGGTGACATCACAGGATAACCAACCCCCGATGGACGTGCTCTAAACAAACGTGGCCTGATATATTATTTAAAAAATTTAAAAATGACAAGTGCTGTGAGGCAGGTTAAATAACCTTACTTACCCCACCACCACATTGCCCCTTTTGCAGCTGTAGGGACTTTTGTCTTCCCTTTTGTTGTGTTACAAGTGTTGCATTTTCCTTCCATCTGATTTTTCCTTGATCACGTTACCATGTCAAAAGATATAGCGCTAGGAGTATAGTATACAACATTTCATTTTAATTTGTCTAGTATATCCCATGGAGTAATATAATATTGAAGCTATATTACAGTGGTGTATCCATGGTTTTTTTGGATCACTAATGTTAAACAATGAGCTAGGTCAGTACCTAGATGGGTGAATGCTGGGAATACAGGTTTTATTTACTGTATGAGGATGAGTGAAGCAAGTCCAAAGTGGTGAGGATAAGAGTAGTGAATCTGACAAGGTGAAAAGTTCCGAGGTACACGGTACCTATTTTTTTAAAATGTTTTCTTGTTTATTGTCAACCTAAAAATGCTGCTTATTTATTAAGTATTTGATTATCTGTAGGGCGGAGGTGGTCAGACTGGAGGAGATTCCAACACAGTGAGCAGTGGTAACCATGGCCATGGTCCTACTGGAGCAAAGAGAGTTAGACTAGGAGCTGGTCCTATTCCTGGTCAGGCAGCACCTCAAGACTACCAGCAGCAACAGATCATGTTTGCTGGTCATGCTCCCCAACCTCAGCCCCCTCAGCAACAGAACTTTACTCCCAGATTTTAAACATACATATATTTATTCTGTACTTTATTAAAACAATTTTAGGCTTTTAAGTGAGGAGGCAAAGAGCCCTACTACTGTGAATGGTTAGATAAGAGGCTCTGCCCAATTGTAATACCTCCTTGCTTGTCCTTGGACAAAAATGTTGGAGGAGGTTTCTTTACTTTTGGTCCAGCTAAAATATTATGGTAGATTTTAGTTTGGAGGAAATATGAGGGGAGGTGAAGTTACAAATTGGCCTTGATGCTTTGCGTGTAGGTGGTGGGATCTGCTCACGGCCTATTATTAGTCCTATTAGTAGTTTTGTAAGTGACATACTGCCATAATATATGTGAGTTTCCAAATGTATCAATAATAAAATGTAATTGGTTCACATAAAGGTATGTATGTCAAACTATAAAATTGCAACCTATGCTTATAATAAAACTTAACTTTATTTTGGTGTTAAATTTACATATTTGGTTTTAATTTCAGTCTGATCTAAAAGCTTTTGTTTGTGAATTTTAGAAATTTCTGCCAAGTCTTTATTGTGGTTTAATGATATATATACATATACATACACACAAACACACACACATATATATTATATATATATATTAATATATTATATATATTATATATTATATATATATATATATATTATATATATATATATATATATATATATATATTATATTATATATACTTATAATATATATAATATGTTGTGTGTGTGTGTGTGTGTGTTTTTAATCGGTGAATCCCTCCCTCTTTCAAAAAATCACAATTTTCCTTCCTCCCATGACCCTAACTTCAGCTCA
>JACMZG010000008.1:43350525-43415525 GCA_018340805.1 Microvelia longipes | reverse complement strand
ATAAGCAAACAAAATATAACTGAAATTAAAATTATGATAGCCTATACCATCAAGGTTAACAAAGAGAGCTGCTGCAAATCAATACAGACACACAAAAGGTAAAAATAAATGCCTTTACCAAACCTTAAAACCAAAAAATTAATTATTTCAAATGATCAATCAACAATAAACATAATTGTGTATTTTGTGCTCAAAGATTATAATTTAATTGTAAAAATATGATCCTTAGGCCTGTAATCAGATTAGGTCTTTAAAATACTAATACCTACATATGTGTTGAAATTTAATGAAAGATGGTCCTGGGCTTTATTATTTTGGACAAGAAAAGGTTAGTTCCGTAGCTAGTCAACTAGAGGGCCAGTGTGTAATTTGATAGTTTCATCATACCAACTACAAGAATGTGCTCTTGTCGTATTTTTTTAACAACTTGTTCCAGGCACTTTACTGATTTATTCAAATATTTTCTTTTTATGATAATGACAAATTTCAAGTAGATACTCGTGTCATTATAATGGTAATAAAGAACAAGATAATAACATTATAATAACTTAAAAAAGTGGGAATAATGTCAGAAATAGTAAGGAAGGTTAGTTACAGAGCTGCCACAAGAGACCAGAACTGAGTTCACTCATATCTTCTGTCTGAAACACTCATATACCTTCCGACATTCTATTTATATTTATATTTATTTTTATAACATTATATTTTGATGAAAACTATTTTTTTTTTCATGTTCACAAGTACAAATAATAGTTAAGCATAATTAATACAACTAAATTATTATTCTTTGGTTTATGTTACACACACACAACACTGAAAAATGATGACATTCTAGTATGATTATATATTTGAGAAGAAGAAAAGTACTATATCCATTCTCTAATCAAAACATCTCAATAAAAACAAGAATACCCTTACTGAGAGTACATTATGAGATTCAAAACTCTAACAACCATTTTCAAAAAATAGTACATGAAAATTTTTATGAACCGATTTAATTAATAGGCTATTTGAGAAAAATAGATAGATATAAATCTCCCTTTAAATGTTTGGAGGCCTCTAAAATTTTACCTTTTGTTACAAAATATCAGGCTTGAATTAAGAACATACTTCTTTCAGTGAAAATTGATGTTAAAAACTAAAAATAGAAAATAAATAATGAGCAAAATCACTAACAAATTAAAAAAAAATAAATAAATACACTTTACAATCAATAAAAAATTAAATAAAAAGTACGAGTAGGGTTATAATTGTTTCAGGGAAATAAGAATAAATTTACAACTTACAAATTTACACCTTCGTTACATCTCACCTGACTCCACTTAAATAATAAAACAGACACTTGTCGACAACTTTTAAAAAATTTAATATAAAATTTGAACTAAAGTTAAAAACATTATTCAATGAGGAACAAACATGATTTAGTATTTAACTTTAAACTTAAATTTAAACATTATAAAATTTTGAAGTGATGTTTTTTGTAGTAGTTAGTATTTTTTTAAATTAACTATTTATTTTATATTAATAATACAAGGAAGTAATTTAATTTCCTCACTAAATTATATGAAATAAAAAAAAATCAATTAAAATACGACTAACATATGCAGTAGATCTCAGAACTGGTCACTGTTGGCTACAGAAAACATCTTTACACCTGTCTGTCTAAAATGTGAAAACTGTTATACATTTCTTAGGCACATGCAAGGCTTTTAGCAGTCAAAGGTTCAGAATGTTCGGCTCTGACTGTCTACCAGAAGAAAACATTATGCAAATTCCTAGGAAAAATATTTGAATTTGCACAAGCATCAGTGCAAAAAATAAAGACCAAATTAAACAGAACATAGTAATTAAAAAAAGATGTGGTAAAAAGAGCCAGCAATGGTTTCATTACCAAGGTCTTACTTGACCTACCCTTTTAATTACATTAAATGCCCATGTACAAAAGTTAAGAGTAAGTTAAGCCAAAGGCTCTTAAGTGTAACAGAGGACGGACCTCTTGTTCATAATTTTCAACTTACAGTTGCCATAACTTAAACTTAACAAATGGTTGACTTATTTGTTTGCATATACGCCCAAATTTATTATTAACAACAAATATTAATTAAAAACCAATGAAAATAAAATTTTGATCAGGCTAAAATATTTCAAATTTAATCACTTTAATATGATGTATAGTTAAAAAAGTGCATGTTCCTCATTTAAATACAAAATTATTGAAGAAAAAAAATATTTGATATTTTCAGGCAAGGTATGAACAACTAAACATTTAACATTATAACAAAAAATGGTTTTAAGTAGGCATACAGTACTATTTCCTACATTCGAACTAGTTTTAATTATAGTTTAACAATTTAAAAAATTATAGTTTGAAACAACAGATTAACTTTATGTTAAATCGTTAGCAGAAAGTAGATTAGATTTTAAGTCTCTTTTCTCTTTTAAGTTACTTGTATAACAGTTTTTCCATTTACCTTGTTCTTACCTTACCTAATATTGTGCAATAAATTTCTTAAATTAAGTTATATACATAAATAAAACATAAAACTCATTTTATATAGAAAATTGGCTAAAAAGGAAAAAAAATTGAAACTAGAAAAATAAGAAAAGTATAATGTCAGGCGCTTGCCTGGCTTATCTACAGCAAGGTAAATCACAACAGGTAAACACACACTTACAGTAAATACATTTATTTCCATAAAGTCAGTTTTGATTAATTACTTTAACTAGAGAGAATATCCTTGTCTAGAATGTTAAATTAATAAGAAACTGAAGCTTAGACACAAGTAATTTGATAATATCATCCTAACCATAGTCTTTAGTATCAAAATTATGTTTAGTTTGCAATAAATATTTTGTTTAAATTAAGAAGGTAGCTAATGTAACAAAGTAGATATTTGATAAACATCTTACTACAGTATAATCTCATTAAATAATAAAATTACAACCAATGTTTTTTAAACAAAAGTAGAAAAAATAAAAATCATTTCAAACCTGAAAAAGGTAAATTATAAAACAATGCCAGATTTTTTATAGAAATTGGGAGATATGGAGGTGGAACATGAAGCTGATGAATTGAAACTCAGAGGATATCTAAATAACACAGAGCTTGACAGTGCTGGGTATAAATGAATTTTCCTAACAACAAAAGGCACTTCTATAAACAACTAGCACATTGCCATAAATATTTGATTTTTAAAGGCACTGTCATACATTTAAAAAAAAATAGTTCAGACAAGATAAGACAAGAAATTTATAAACTGGGGCACATGGTTCCCCAAAATATTTTCTCGTCACTTTAGATCCAACAAGTTTTGCTTCAACAAGGTAACACTCAGGAAGTCTAAAAACATTTAAAACATCATGAGAAAATTTGACTTTCCAATTTATATGTTAAACTCATAATATACTTTTTCAAAAAATAGCCAAATATGTATAATATTTATAAAAGACAGGCTAATCCATTTTAATAGAGTCTAAAGAATTATAAATTTATCCCTAACGATAATAAATTTCAAATCCGATATCACAGGACACATTTTTTTAAGATAATATTTTTACTAGGTTATAACAGCTAATAAATAAGTAATAAAACAACTACATACTGATGCTGGTTTAAATCAAACCTTAATTAATATACATTAACTGTTAAAAAAAGAATGAATTAAATTGGTATAAATTATAATAGTAATAATCAATCCTGAGTTTATGAATTAAAAATAAAACATAAAATTAATTAACTATATTTTTACAATCTTATGCAGACTAAACATTTCCCTTAATGTTAATTTAAGAGAAATACACTTTTAAAATATATAAAACAGCACACTAAATAAATTATAACTTTAATAGATACGTTAAAATTTAAAAATTACTATACATTTATTATCTTTATAATATAAAAAAATATATTATAAAACAAAACAAAAAAAAATTATAAAACTAAATTGAAAGAAAATTTTTTAAAAAATTTAAAAGTGATGTTACAAAAACTTAGGTCTAAATAGAAAGTATTTACATGTAAATGGGACATTTGGTTTTGGAAAAATGAAAAGACTGTGATGGTATTTGAGATAATTAAGTGGCAGCAAGTACGTGATATATTTACCTGAACTTGTATATTCGCAAAAACTAAGGGTAGTTGATCAATAAATAGAAAACTTAAATCTGTCAAAAAAGAACCAGGTAAGAAATAAAAATTAGTTTTCTTTTCCTTACTTTGTAAGGGTTGAAAATATAATTTAATTTCAAATGAACAATAGAGACAACAAGTGAATCAAAAAGACGCCATTGGTCCTCAATAAAAAGTTATACTAAAAATAAATAATTGTTTTTAAATAGTACAACCAGGTACTTGGTACACAACCTTTTAGTCTCCAATAGTGTAATATAGTAATCAATTCGGTACTACTCTATTTCAAGAGTAGTACAGAGTTGAGTAAAATAATTTCAAAGGAAGTAAAATTTGTTTTAATGAATAATTTATTAGTAGGTTGTATCCTTCTAATTAACTAAAAAGAAGTGTAAGTAGTTATACAGAATGTAATAAAAATAATTTAAAACAATAATAATTTTAAACAACACAGTCTTTAAAAGGTAAAAACAAAGAGTGGAAGAGTCAAAATTAAACGGATGGTAAAATAGTGCTCCAATTAAATCATGCAACTTAAAAATGTAATACGGCTCCTAAAGTAAAAAAATCACCTAGTTTATAAATAACCAAACTAAATACTGACAAAGAAAATTAAGAATGCTTTCTCCTTCTATTATTCCAATTGAGATTAAGTCTTGAGAGTTTGTTCCTGGGTGAAAAGTAGAAAACAAGTATAATTAATAAAATATAATAAAAAAAAACATATAAATGAAAATAAATGCAAGCTCAAACGAAACACTAGAGCTGTACAATTTATTAATGCCAAATATTCTTTATTCTCATATTAAAACTTAAAATCCAAAATATTGCATAAGATTAATGTAAAGTATTGAAATATACTGGTAGAATAATAATTTATAATGCTTAAAAACCAAGAAATGGAAATTTGAGATCTTTTAACAAAGAACAACTAAATAAAAAGTTTAAACAAAGGAAATAGTTTTAAAGAGATCAAAAAATGAGATATTATTTTCAACTTCAAGAACTTAATGACATTTACAGGCTCTTAGTTTCAATATAAAACATCAAAATTTGTTAATGAACTTTAGGACTTGTACAATTAACAAACGTAAAATAAATTCAATGGAACACTACACTTAGTTAAATAAACTAAAAAGACTGCTTCCGCAAGAAAACTCAGATAAAAAAGCATAACAAGAGCGGGTTAGGTTTACATTGAAATAATTTTTATAATATTCAGTCGTTTCCCTCACTGTTTTGGGATTGTTCCTTAAGAACATTGGTCCTAAGCTGATCTAGCGTAGAACCTTGATATAAACGTTTGATCCCTCGTGGTAATGCTCGGCAGGAACTTAAATTTAGCCAAGTAAGATGCTTGCATCTCTCTAGAACAGCTTTAACTGGTCCCATGGTCACAGATGACCCACATAGGTTTAATGTTCTACAGAAATAAAAAAAAGAAAAATAAGTATTTTTTAAAACAAATGTTTTCAATAATAAACTCCCAGAGTAGGGTATAGCTTTTACTTTTCCTCATTTATAATGTAGGTATATAGGAAAAGTATTGTGTTCGCAAAAAATCCGAAACTGGGATGCCACTGGAGTCATCCATTTCATGTGTTTTTAAGACCTCCTGGGTGGTTTATACAAACTGTCTGTGTGTGTGCGTTTGTCTGTTATTATCGTAGCTCTTAATGTATTAATGCTAGAGAGTGAAACTTTTTACAAAAATAAGTCGATAGCTGTAGTTGTGCTATGTCCTTAACCCGCAATAATGACAGAGAAAATTTAAAAAATCATAAACGCAGGAAAATGCTGCATTCAGATTGAGATTTAGCACCCATGTAGTCATGTATAAGACTATGTGCCAAGTTTAATTTTATTATTAACATTAGTTACATTTTTATCATATGACTTGTGTATGTTTACTAAAGAATGGAAAAATAATCTAATTGATTTGAAATTTGGTACAAGTGAATAAATTATACCTTAATGTAATAAATAAGTACACCAAGTTTCGTTTTAATACAACAAGTATATCAATGATTTTTGTAGGATCATAAAAGCAATATTCACTAAGCAGGTTTTAATCAGGTCAGTGCTTTATGAGTGACCGTGAAAAACGGATGTATTTACTTTCTAAAGACAAGCAAAGCAAGTCCGATGTACGGATGATGAGTGTACTAAATCAGATGTAACGAGGAAAAGTTGTTAAATGTTAAATTTACAATGTACAATCTAGAAGTCTTGAATTTTACCAGCAGAATTTAGTATTCAACACTTCCATATCTTGATAACTTTTTGGTTTATGCTTAGCAGTTTAAGCACTAGCATTTCTACTTCTTAGTCTATTTTCCTGAATTCTTCCAGGAGTGCGCTTAGACATTTCAAAGATTAGCATTAACTAGGCCTTATATGTGTGTGCAGAGCTTGTTGTTTAGTATAGCCTTGAAATTAAATTTTCTTTAAAAAAATCATGGAAAATTGACTAAGAAGAAGAAACGCCAGTGCTCAAACTATAAAGAATAAAGTAATAACTTATCAAGAAATAGAATGCAGAACAACATCATTCCAAAGGTAATTTATTCGGCTTACAGACCTCAGTAAGAATTTTCTATTTTGTGGTACACCCTTCCCTTCGTTCCTTAAATTAAGGATTTTCAGTTACCATTTCTAATCTAGATAAAAATTAATACAAAAAGAATTGTCACACATCACTTAATATCTCACAACAAAAGAAGAAGAAGTCAAATAATATCAACACCAAACAACATCTTTCCACTAATTTTAAACTTTATTTTGCAGAGCCGGCTTTCGGCAATAATGCCATCTACAGTGCCGTGGTGAAATGTTGAGTCTTTCAATTCATGGAATCTGACGGAATCTGTAGTTGAATTGAAAGACTCAACATCTCACCACGGCACTGTAGATGGCGTTATTGCCGAAAGCTGGCTCTGCAAAATAAAGTTTAAAATTAGTGGAAAGACGTTGTTGGTGTTGATATTATTGTAGAAAATTCCACTGCTCTTACTGAAGTTATAAAAAGAAGTCTATCCACAAAAATACATTTCTTAATAGCAAGGCACTTTCAACCTAACAAGAGGCCATCAGCAGTGCCAGGGCATTTGTTCAAGCTCTCTTGAATAAAGAAGAGGGTTATAAATGAGTCTTATGGATCAGATAGTCAATCTGATAGATGAGTCTATCTTTGATATCTGACCTGTAATACTCATGTATCACCCTCTTCTTTATTCAATGGCCAGACCTGATGGCCTCTTGTTAGGTTGAAAGCGCTTAGCTATGAAGAAAGAGAGACTTATTTTCTATTATTAAATGACGCTCACAAGTGTGGCATTTTTTCTTTTATTGCTTTGTACTTATTTTTGCAATGTTAGGATTGTTTAATAAACCAAAAATTAAAGTTACCTAAGGGGTGAATTCTGTGCATGAGTGGCTAATGCTGTGACAGCAGCATCAAGGGGTTCCGTAGCAGTAGACCAAGCCAGATCTACTTCCACCAGACTATGAGCCCACTTCTGACAGATTAGCTCCAATCCGGAATCATACAGTCTTGTTACATAACAACCTGTCAAAACCACATCTTAAATTAATTTAAAAGGTTAATACACAGGTTTGGTCCAAAAGTTATTTCCCTCTTTATTTTTGAACCATATAAGATACATTTTTGAAAATTAAAGGATCTCTATTATGTATGGTAAAGGGTATTTTTTGCATTGACCATTAGCCCCAATGGTGCCCTACCTAACCTTTGAATTTCAAAATGGATTTCATATTTTTTCTTATACATTTCTATTCTAATTACAATTTTGCACTTTGATTTTATTTCTGTAACTAGTAGTTTCCCCTTAAGAGAGAAGCAAAACTATAATAGAGAGCAAAAAGTAAAAAAATATTATAGTGATTTGTGTTCTGCAGGTAAAATAAATGATATATTATTATATTTGAACATCACTAATAGTTTGCCCCCACAAAAGGGTAAAAATGTAAAAAGGCGATCAAAGTAAAAAATAAAGAAAAAAATGTTATCAGCATTTTGTGTTCTTTAGATAAAATAAATTATATATTATATTTGAACATTTCACACTATCAATAATAGTTTGCACCCTATAAATGGGTAAAAAATTAAAATGGAAAAATAAGGACAAATTATTGAACAAATATTGATAATACTGAACTGAACTAATATTAAAACTAAACTATAGGAAAACCAAAACTAATGCTGCTAATATAATTTGGCTTTATCTTTTAGTTTTTCTTAAAGTATTTAACAATACAAGTATATAAAGTTTTAGTCTAACCTAATAAGTTTTGATTGAAGTGAACTTTTCTTTTACTTACAAGTCATCAAATAAAGTAACTAACCTGAGAGGAAGAGATGCTCAAGATCCCAGGCAGGCACTCTGACTAAGGAAGAGTCTGTTAGGCGAGAACAGCCCCGAACATCAAGTAAACGAAGTTTATTTGATGTTTTTAGTATCCTTAAAAGAGAATCATCATCAATAAATGGCCTAGATGAAATATCACCCACAACACCAGCCACACTCAACTCCTCTAATTCAGGAAATCCTTCAGATAAACTCTGAAACACAAAGTGTAACATTAGCATAATAAAAAATTGGGTATGGACAGTACAAGAAGTATGATAATCAGGGTTCTGGAAATGCTAAATTGGGATTACAATATTTTGTAAAAAATTAGAATGTAATGAACAATGTCTTGAGACAATATTCTGATAATTTCTGACATCTTTTTGAAGTCAGAAATTGCTGAAATCTCTCTTACTTTTTTTAATGTAAGAGAGGCTTACCAATATTATATATGCAAGTCTGTGGGTGTGTTAAGCATGTAAGAGTTCCTAGAGAATTATTATGTTTCACGTTATTTTTTGAAATCCTTTTCTCTGATCAGAATGAAACTTGGATTGGCCTATAAATAATTGATGACCTTATTAAACCAACTAAATTAGCTCCGCTTATAGGTTTTCATCTAATACTCACCTATAAACCGTTTATAAGTGGTCTTAAGACAAGTATAATAATGAAAGGGCCTACGGCAGACTAAAAGTTCATATAATGATTCATTTTATGAACCTATTACAGTTTTAGATACTTAATCAATAAAAAAGTGATTTTACCTGCTCGTTGAGAGACACAGTGGCTAAAGCAAGCTCTGAATTAGTGATCCTAAGCACTCTAAGCCTAGGGCAACCCTGCTGTAACTTCTCAACATGGAATGGTACAGTAGTGTGAGAAACTGTTCTTAAATTTGACAAATCTAATATTTCCAAATTAGGACAGCAGTTCTGAAAAAAATCAAAATGTCATAAGTAAATCAATTTAATGTAGAGCTTCTTTGTGATTGTGTCCTGTGACAACATATTTGTGAATATGTTTATAAATGTAAGAAAAAAGTCTCTTAAAACAGATGCAATCAAAATAGAGAGAAACAGCTATCTCTTTTTTATTTTTTTATCATTGAAAATGTAATGCATTACATTTCCGTTATAATTAATGAAAATTTATGTAAGTTCTCCAAATATAAGGATTTATTGAGTTTGTCAGCATTTCTGACCTTCAATAAATGACCTCTATCAAAAGTTTAAATTGGCCCTCATTTTAATTACTTTACACAATAAATGTAAATAAATAAATATTCTACAAACATGGCATGTACATAAGTAAACAATCAAATATAGAAAGTAAACCAATCAACCATTTTGGTTTTGAACATGATGTACATACTAGAGAGTAAATTGAGTTAGAGCACTAAATTAATAAATTTCAACTTATTTAAGCTAAGTTATATATTAGTGGAACTTCTTTGAAAAAGTTCAATAATGAGATGAGAAAGCACTCAATCTCTTAAACGTAATATATTTTTAAATTAAACTTGGTACACCAATCAACCTCGGGGAGGACACAAACTCTATTGAAAACCAGGTCGATGTGACTAAGGTCTGATATTTGAAGTGCTGAATCGAATGAACCCTGTCCAAAGTTAATACGACCACTTTAAGTGACCAAAAAAAGTCAAAAAATTGTGAAATAGCAGAAAACTAAATTATCAGTCAGTAAAAAATAATTTTTGAGTTTTTGGGGGGTGCTGAATTCAATAAAACCGGTCAATAAGACTACACAAAGCTAGGATTCCAAAGTTTGAATTTTGGAACCGGCGCTTAATTTTTATAGTCTTATTTACAGTATTTAAGTTAATAACTTCAAAATAAGTCTAGCTCAAAGGTCTGCAAGCGGGTCAAATTTCCTTGAAATGTCCGCTTTCTCCCTTATCAATACATTTTTCAGTAAAGATTTAATAACCTGAGCAGAAGTCTCAAAACTTGTTATTTAATTTTCTTGGATTTAAAAAAAAGCAAAAAATTTTAAAAAAAGTATTTAATTAAAAAATGTGCTAAAAAGTAGCATAAACTGAGCTTTAATAATGCTGTGCTGTGTAGTGTAATCTATGGTATAAACATGCACATTTTGTTTGAAAAACATTAATAACAAGTTGTGAGAGGCTACTGCTCTGGTTATTAAATATATACAAAAAATCAGCAAAAATTGGATTGATAAGCAAGAAAGCACTCATTTCAAAGAATATATGTTTGCCTTATGGAACTCGCACTAGATTTTTTTTCTTGTTAGGGGAAACAGATAATCACAACTTTTAAACGACTCCAGTCTCAACAAATTGTGAAGACATAAAAAATAATTGTGTTCTTGTGTGTAAAATGTTTTCTTGTACATTTAGATTAAACATTTCTAATTCCAAAACAATATGTTTTGGCTACATGGTTCTTGACCTATGGCAGATTAGCATTAAGAATGAGTAACCTTGTAAGGTAACCCAGGAGTGAGGGAATCATAGATGATTATAAAATAGTCGATATAACTCTATATGAGATATGAGTGACGTTAGCGCCAGTGGATTCCATATTATAAGGATTCAAATAAAGGTCTATCCACAAATATAGTTGTAAGCATATAATGATAGTAAAACCGGCTTTCAACCAAATAAAGGTCATCCTCAGTACCTACAAACAAGAGGACGATCAAATAAATAAAATACAATAAGTACACAATAAACAATTAATACAATACGAAACAAGGAGTAAAAAAATAGTCAATCAAAATGTTAAAAAGAGTAAAAAATTACCGGTGAGAAGAAATTATTTTTTCTTTTTGAGTCTAGTAGTTATTACATTTGAGACTGAATGCAGACTAACCTTATCCGACTGGAGTGGGAACAGTTTCTTAATAGTTCCCGTTACCTCCTAGACTATATGGTTCTATTAAAGTACATAAAAATAATTCAATAAGACCGGTTGTATCGTATTGTGGTTCAGTTACTGAATTATTAAGCAAAAACTTAAACAAAAAGTTTTACTCTGTAACTAACTTTAAAGCTATAGACTCAGTAAAAAACTCATTAGATTTCACTCAATC
Source organism: Microvelia longipes (assembly GCA_018340805.1). NCBI lineage: Eukaryota > Metazoa > Arthropoda > Insecta > Hemiptera > Veliidae > Microvelia > Microvelia longipes. Next base: position 43,403,948 of record JACMZG010000008.1, on the reverse strand, counting down.
ACTGCAAAATATTATCATCCCTCAGCAAGCAATTCTTGTATCTTTTGACATAGTTAATCTTTTTACTAACGTACCTTCAGCAACGAGCCTTTTTCTGATGACTAGGGTTTTACATAGATCATCTGCGGATAAAGCCCTCATCCAAGAGTTTATTGAGCTTCTAGAGCTGTGTTTTAGCCAAAATTATTTCTGTTTTAATGATGAGCTTTATTCGGGTGGTACTGGTTTGGCTATGGGTGCGCCGTTATCAGGTCTTGCTGCTGATGTATTTATGCATTATTTTTACTCCAATTTTGTGACCCATAGAGATAACGTATATCGCAAGTACATTTTAACATGGAGGCGGTACGTAGACAACATTTTTCTAATTTGGACTGGTAGCTTACCTGATTTTTACAACTTTTTAAACTATCTTAACAGCTGCTATAAATCTATTAAATTTACCTGTGAATTGGAAGTTAATAACAGCCTTAACTTTCTGGACCTTACTGTGAGTAGAGCTGATGATACTCTTAAATATAAAGTTTATCGTAAACCTACTGCTACTGACACCGTTATCAATGCTCAATCGCGTCATCCATGGAGCCATAAAATGGCGGCTTTTAATTCGATGGTACACCGGCTCATACATTACCCCCTTGATGAAGATGCCTATAATATTGAGTTGTCAACTATAAAATATATAGCTAATAAAAATGGATATGACGTATCTATGATTGACAAACTCATAAACAAGAAAACTAGAAAAATGGTGCTTCACAATATGGGTGTTAATATAAGACATACGCGCGATGACAAGGTTTGGTGTTCTGACCCCTATATGGGTGAAATTTCTAATAGAGTCGCAACTATCCTCCAAAGAAATAATTATAAAGTTAGTTTCAGCGTCCCCACCACCTTACGCACGCATCTTTCTCGTGTGAAGGACCCTATAAAATTTGAGGCTAGTTGTGGTGTTTATATCATCCAGTGTGGAACTTGTGAGGCTCAATATATTGGCCAAACTGGCAGAAATATCCGCACTAGGGCGGCCGAGCATGTACGCGAATCGACAGAAAAAACAGAAAATCCCAGCAAGTTTTACCAACACATTGAGCGTCTGGGTCATAAAGATAGAGATCATAAGGTTGGGATACTTCATAAAATAAATAAAGGGCCTAGAATGGATTCGCTAGAAAAATTTGAAATAGCGCGTAGCCAGAAAGCCTTTGGTGATAATAATCTAAATGAGAGATGCGCTTGCTCAGTATTGTTAAGGGAACTATTAAGAAACTGTTCCCCACTCCAGTCGGATAAGGTTAGTCTGCATTCAGTCTCAAATGTAATAACTACTAGACTCAAAAAGAAAAAATAATTTCTCTCACCGGTAATTTTTTACTCTTTTAACATTTTGATTGACTATTTTTTACTCCTTGTTTCATATTGTATTAATTGTATTTATTGTGTACTTATTGTATTTTATTTATTTGATCGTCCTCTTGTTTGTAGGTACTGAGGATGACCTTTATTTGGTTGAAAGCCGGTTTTACTATCATTATATGCTTACAACTATATTTGTGGATAGACCTTTATTTGAATCCTTATAATATGGAATCCTCATATGACTCGATTTTAAATAAAACATATGTACATAGTTTCATTTCAACACAGCTAGTATATCTACACTTTTTGTCAGACCACTAGAGATAAGCAGCACAATTGAAAGTGTTTTAAAAACAATGGATAGTTCAAAAATTCAAATCATAAATATGGAAGGAAAACACAATACATTCAAAGCCAGTATCCGGCTGAAAAAGTAGTCTTGGTAACAAAATCAATTTTTTACTGCCTAACAACAAGCAAAGTGAATCCGAAATCACACTGCAGTATTTAGTTCAGATTCATATTCAAAGGATGAGAAGTGGTAAGGATGAGCACAGCAAATACCATAAGATGAGGAAAAGTTCTGAGGTGGGGTACCTCAGAACCCCATACCTGAGTATGGGGTATATCCATTTTTTGTTGCTATTAAAATGCTTTCCTTCCTCATACAGAAGATAAAAAAGCAATAACAGCAATTAAAAATTAATTTTGATTTAATTCCAATTAAAATAGTACTAAGAAGTGACTCACAGCCACAGCAGTTATGACTGCAGGCAAGCCTGAAAGCTTGTTATCAGACAGAACAAGCTGTGTCAGACGTTCTCCCATCTCTTGGGCCAAAAATACTAGAGCATTCTGAGAGACAGCACTCCTAGGATTATTCATTTCAGGCTGGAAAAAACAAAATTTCAAGATAGTAAAAAAGTAACAACACTCAGTAATGTATCTATTTTACCACTAATAATTTTTTTAGATATTATTAGGCTAACCAAATACTTATTGGTTGAATTACTCGAGCGACTCTCAGTGAACAAATTTCAAAGGCTAGATAACAGCTAGTTGCTTTATACATTTCAAGGTGATAAACAATTTTGGCCAGTCTCATTGGTTTTGAAAACGGGGCACAACTATGTAGTTAGGAACAGTACCAAATGATACAGTCTAAAATTTAACTAGGACAAAGACAATCAGAGAGGTCCTCTTTTATTTACTAACCCTATTTGAACATGGTTAATATTTAAGACACTCGAGTTTAAAAAAATATATATTTAATTGTCAAACCACAATACATAAAAAAAGAAAAACTGACCAGTTTCAACTATTAATTCGTCATCTTCAGAGTACCTTTTATAAAAGAAAAACGAAAAAAGAAAAACTGACCGGTTTTGACTATTAATTCGTCATTCTGAAGATGACGAATTAATAGTCAAAACCGATCAGTTTTTCTTTTTTTATGTATTGTGGTTTGACAATTAAATGTATATTTTTTTAAACTCAAGTGTCTTACATATTAACCATGTTTAACATATACCACAAAATCTCAGTCATAACAACTAATGACTTAACCCTATTTGCTAAAAAAATATAAAAAAAAATAAAAAGTTACTTACATTGATACTAGAAAGATTTAGCCTCTGCAGCTTAGGACAGTTAGACACAAGAAATTTAATATTGTCTGATGAAAGTCCCTGCCATCCAGTAAGTGTGAGACCTCGTATCTCTCCACAACAAGATGCCATCTTATCTAGCACACTTGGAATCCCGTCAAATTCCCAGCCACCTAAAATATTCATGTAACAAATTTAAATTATTCAGAAAATATTATGACACCAATATCGTGGGCCTTACTGTTAAAGAGAATGTCTTTCCGTATGACTTCAAGGGGCAAAAAAAAAAAATAATATCTCCCAAATTACTGCAACATTCCTACCAAGGATATAGTATTTTAATAAACTTTTTAATTTTTATTATTGAATAAAATGTTAACAGTATTCTTAAGAATAAAATCATAATAATTATACAATGATGAGTATTTGCATTTGTTTCAGATTATATATTTAATCATTTTAAATTAACCTAATGTTTTAATACACATTAGTTTAAATTGAATTCTTTCTAAAACTTTCTTTTTGTGGTCTAATAAAAAATATTAAATAAAAACAAATTAATTACACAAGAGTCCTTTATTTATTATATAAAAAAAATATGGTTTTGTTCCTCCTTGTTTTTATTGCAAAAAATCTGAAACCGCTGGATGTCACCGGGATGGACTCCCCGGATCATAGATTTTCACTGGAAATTTAGGGCCTTATCACCATGCTCTTTAACATTCCTATGCATTTCAGCATTTTCCAGGTAGGAATATTAAAGAGCATGGTGATAAGGTCTTTAGTCCAAGGAGAGAGGGGGGCTGTCATTCTACTGCAAGAGACTCTAGTTAATGCACCTAGGATACCTTCAGTCAGCTACAGGACTCTGTCCTACTATAATATCAAGCTTCCTGACAAATGATTGCCTAACTTTCTTCTCTTTTATCTGGTACTTCTCTTTCCTCATCTACTTCTATTTATTCACAGACTTTTTCACCTAATTTAGTAATTTAATTATGACTTTTTGTTTTATTTTTTGTCTTAGTCATTATACTTTGTTGTTTCAGACACTGATGATGGTCTGTAAGACTGCAAGTTGGCTTTGTTTAATAAAAGAAATTATTGAGGAGAGCCTGTTTTCTTTTAATTCCCTTTATGTTTTTATTTTAGTGAAAATTATCCTTTAAATAAATAATAGTTATTTATGCCATAAGGCTGAGAAGTGTGTCTTTATGTCACGGCAATTAGATTTACCGACGAGCGAAGCGAGTCGGGAAAAATTGCCAAGACATAAAGACATTCTCAGCCGGATGGCATACACTATTTTTTTTGAGGTAGCACTCATTAAATAAACTGCGCTATATACTTAATTGAAAAAAACAAACAAACGTCCAATTAACTCCATATTATCGTCGTCATTGAATTCATCCATAGCTTCACACTTTTACTCAAAAATGTAAAAGCTTTACAAATAAACACACAAAAATTGACAATTAGAACAATTTTAAAAACAAACAAAAAAATTAGTCTACAAACAAAAACAGAAACAAAATGAACGTTTTTAAAGAAACATCATAAAGCTTTTACACAGATTGTTTTTTGAACACGCTACATTACAGTAATGGCGGCAATATATGAATTACTTTTACGTCCTAGGAGTTTTTTTTTACATTCATTATTGTCCTCGGAGGTGAAAAGTACTAAATAACCTCCTATAACAATAATGATTGGCTTCTCATCCTAAAAACGGTCCAATAAAGTGCTCAATTACGTACTACCTCAAAAAAAAGAAATTATTTTTTGTAAATTAATTGTAAGCTCCACCTCCAATGGGAATTTCCACAAACATTACTGTAAATAAATTTAAATTAAACCAATATCGATTCCACTCATATTTATTCCAGGGCAACTTATTGTACTATTCAACTTCATGTTTCAAAAAGTTTATCACAGTATAGAAAAACTAATTTTTTGCTACTCTTAATTTTTTGGAGTTAAAATACATTTGCAAGATGCTTAAATGAATACTATTCTTTCTTTTAAAGAAAAACCATGAAAGTAACCCTTTATGAAAAAACTTAAGAAACTTCTAACACTTGTAAATTTACTTACCAATATTGAGATCATGCACAAGTTTAAGACGGTTTTCACAAAGCCATCGAAATTTTAGATCATTTTTTCCTCTATCTTTGACCCATGTTGCTGAAAGATCTACTTGCCTCCAAAGACTTGGTGACACAGCTACAGCCCTCCATAATTTACACACTCGGGAGACCCTATATAAATTATGGAAAAAATATAAATAAACAACATTCATATATTGAAGCTTTAAATTAAACCAAAACTGATTCTACTTATCATAGTTTTTATTATTATTTTGGTTATTTTTTATACTGAAATTATTTTTATAATCAAAGTTGTGTTATATTATTTTGATAAATTATTAAAGTTATTGACAACAGTGATAGAAGAAGATTTTTACTTTTATTGTTATCTCAATGACCAGCCCTTCTGCAATTTAGAAACAAGAGATTCAGAGGCGGTACAACATCTTTTATTCCAATTGTTTTAGGAGGTGACCTGTCTTCTACATATATTATATAAAAACACTGGTATTCATTAGATTCTGTGATTTACCCTTATCTCGAACAACATTTCTTTTTTAATTTCTTGAAAATATTGCTGATATATATATATTGTAAGGATACTAAAGAAAAAGATGTATCTGTAAGGCTATGAATACATACTTGTATGTATGTATGTATATATATTAATAATAAACAAATTTGACAATTAATAAACAAGGGACTTCAGCTGAGTATGCCAAAGGCCTGTAAAGCAGTAAGTGCACAGCGGCCAGGTGCTGAAGGCCCCTGTTTTTCATCCTAAAAAGATGGACAAATGTACAAGTCTTATCTAAATTGGAAACATGAAGGTAAAAAGTGTAATGATCTAGCATGAAATGAATGACTCACCATTCAAAGCCATCAATAAAAATTAAAAATAAACATATAATAATGAAATTAATAATCATTCAACAAACCTGACAAGAAAAGGAACACAGCCTTCTGTTTTGGTAATTAACTCAAATATATTGTACAAGACACGATGTGGTAACTTATTGCCCCAAACACTTTGTTCTAGGGGTTCGTCACAGTCATTTACCCCTCCTTTAAGCTTATCTTTCTTTTTCCTACTCCTGGGTGGAGCCTGCTCAAAAGATTTCTTTATCCTCAGTTTAATTCCATTTTGATCTGGTGATATCTGAGATTGATAGGTAGCTACGGTATTGCGAGGCCTTGCTTTATGTGACTCACTTTTTCTTTTCCGCCCTCTCTTGTGCTTGCCAGGAGGAGGAGGAGGTTCGGTCACACTTTGATCCAGGGCTTTAACTTTTAATTCTATATTATTATTTACAACGACACTACAAGGTTTGATGATAGGTAAAGGGCTATCTGCAGCATTTTCACTAGGTGAACATACCTCAGAGCTCACACAATCACTACTAACTGTCCTTTCTGAGGTACTGGCAGTAAAGGTAGCAGGGCTCCAACAGTCTCCATTAGTGGCAGCAGGAACAGCTTCTGGTGTTTCAACAGGAGTAGGTGGAGCATTGTCTACCATAGGTATAGGAGTGGTTGGGGTACCAGGATTCAGCTGGTTGAGAGGGGATACCAGTCCTGCAACTAGATCTGTGATAGGGTCTGCGGGGGTATGACCTGGAGCTATGTTTACAGGCTGAGAACCAGACCAAGGATCAACCCCTTCAGGTGGTGCTATTGGCCCACTTGGTTCCAACAGGAAATCTTTCAAACAATCGTTTTCACTGTCTGACACAGGAAGAGCTCCAAACATATCTTGATGATGATCAAAACAATTTCCGTTTTGGTCATCCATGATTTAGGTTTTATCAGAAAAATAGAAAATTAAAAGACTACATTGTAGCTTTGGCTTCATTACTGCGATCAAGTTATAAACAACACTCCTCTACAATGCATCTTGGTGAAAACAATTTAAAACAATAACAGTGTCGACACAATGATAAGAGGTGATTATTAAATCATCATGTAATTTTAATGTAAAACAATATACAAACCAAAAAGGTTTTAAAGATAGAACTGTGTTCGGAAAACATTAAAACGAACGAATTTAAATTTACTATGAAGGCATACTCCGAAAACAACAGTGATATATTAAAGATCTAGAATATACACACCAAACCTTTACAAAACAGTCCCATTTCACTCATTTTTACATTTTAACCACATCACTCGGGTAAAATCTTGCAAAAGCAATTACACTTAAAAAGAAAAACACATAAATCAAACCGACAAAGGAGCCCAAGGCAACAAAGTCGAACAATTAGGTCTCTTGAAAGCCTCGGCTTTAAAACTCACGGGGTTCGGTTCAAACACCGCGTTAAATGATATTTGGTCGTTAAAATAAATCGTCATCGCCAATTTGATAAATCTAAATTACTTATAACGATCGAAATGTAACTATGATATGCTAAGAAAGAATAACTTTTCATTTCAAAATATTTACGATCGTGCCACTGACCTTCGATCAACAGCACAACAGCTAACCATATGAAATCCAAGTTTATTTTCTACAGATCGACCAACATAACATTAAAAAATACTCTAAATTCTCATGATTTCTTTTTAAAATTATCTTTTTGAAGTTAGTAGAGAGATGAAATTAATAAAATTTTCATAAATTCACCAAAAAAGTTATTAATTAATGAAATAAAATACTGATTTGCGGTAAGAATTTGTTTTCTTTCTTCATTCAAGGACGTCAGTGTTGCCAATTTTTACTTTTAAACAAGAAAACTTGTGAAAAACGTAAAAAACCTAATCATCTGACTTGAGATAATAAATCTAAACGGTTCTGACTATTGTTCTACTAATCCCATTTCGTTTTTGCTTTTCTCCTACGATGCTTTTCACTATAGTAATCAATTAGCTTTAATGAATACTTCTAGTCTTTATGATTGGCTTGAATTTAATTATGAAGAGCTAATTTGATGTTTTTAAAATACCACTTTGGCACACTTTTCAGCGAATTTCCAAAGTAAAAATGGAGTAGTGTGGATGGGGTCATAAAGAGAATGGGGTAGTGGTTTTTTTAAAAAAAAGCAGGCGCTGATTATATATATATATATATAATATATATATATATATATATATATATATATATATATATATATATATATATATATATTTACACACACACAACTTCCCTGAAAGGATCCTTTAACCCTCTTCCACACCAAATCGTAGTAGCTGATTATTACCGTCCAGTTCTTCGAATGAGGGTTAATGTATAGATTTGTAAATTTATGAAATTTCTTTCTGAAGTCCTATAATCCAAGAGCCGGGCTTGAAAAAATGTGACTCATTTTTTACTACTTCAAACTAATTATTCTGAATATATACCTTAAATTTTAAAAAAAAGCATAGTCTGCCAATCTAGAGTGGAGCCTTTCATATGATTGCCCATGCTAAAAATTTTATAAAATCGCACTTATGCCAGTTGTCTTGCAATAAGTGGCTCCCTGTAAGTCGTGTGCAAAACATAAGGAGACCATTTTTTAAAGCTGATAAAATTTTCTATAAAACAAATATTTTTTCGACAAAATCAGATGACTACAACTAAAGTTATGGCCCTTTCAAAAACACCAAAAAAAAGGTTAATTCATGCAATGTCAGCGAATTTCTTTGATTAAATATTGACTTTTTGTGCATTTTTTTAGCCGTTTAAAAAATGTCATAACTTTAGTTGTATTTATCTGATTTTGGCGAAAAATACTCGTTTCATAGAAAATTTCATCTGTTTTAAAAAATTCTGTCTTCATGTTTTGCAAATGACCTACAGGGAGCCACTTATTGCAAGAAAACTGGAATGAGTGCGATTTTATAAAATTTTGAGCATGCGCAATCATATGATAGGCTCCACTCTGGATATGCAGACAATGCTGTTCCTTCATAAACTAAGGTATATTTTTAGAATAATTTGGTTTGAAGTAGTACAAATTGAGTCAATATTAACAACACCAACTTCGTCTTTCCACCAATAAGCTTCGTCTTTCCACTTATTGGTGGAAAGACGAAGTTGGTGTTGTTAATATTGTAGACCATTCCACGGCGCTCACTGAAGTTATGTTAAAATGAGTCATATTTTTTAGGCCTAGCTCTTGGTTTACTACATTACATAATAACTGTTAAACATCAGGATCAGAATAAAACTTGGTACAAAAATTGACCTTATAGATGTCTCCGACCCAATTGTTTATAAAATATGTATGTCGTCTTTAATCCAGAATAATAACTCAGCAAAGATTCACTAAAAGCCTTATGAAGATATAACATTGAAATGAAATGTAATATGCATATGCAACTACGAAAGGTAAACTCAAACTTATACCCTAAGCTAAATTGTATAATCAGCGTTAGAACTTATTGTTTTCCACAAAATAATTTAATGAAAATAAATCCAGGTTTTGATTTATACATTTAGAAATCTAATAAAAGATAAGACAAGCTCTATTATTGTGGCAGTATGCCACTCACAAAACTAATAATATGATAAATTGTTATATGAAAACCTTGCAGCCGCATATGACCTCTGTTGCTAAGACCAAAGGCATATTGTTCTTGTTGAAATTTAACAGCAGGGTTCAGCTTTACAATGGTATTTTTTCAAACCAATCAAATTTTATAATACAATGTTTTAGGTTAATTGTAACTTGCTGCTTTGGATACAGTATTGTTTTTCATCATTGTATTGTTGTCTTAATACTTATTTGACTGTAAGAATAATCTTGTGTAAATCATTATAAAAACTGGTTTGAGAATATCTTAAATGGGTTAGATCATGATTATAAAGACAGTGCAGCGGCCAAGAGACCTCAAGTTTTTGCTTATTGTGAATATTTCCTCATAAGATTAGGTTCAAAGGAGTAAAACTATATATACAGCAAGTAGACATGCCCTTCTTTATAATTTTAAGGAGATAGCTTCATTATTCCTACATCACATGGAAAAGCATAATTTTAATAGCATATAATGGGATAAAATCCCAAGATTGCAGCACTGAAAGATCCTAAAATTTGTTCTTTGAAAAGTCCAATATTGGTCCTAGTTGACTTTTTAATGTAAGCACGTGTGTTTAATGCATATATGTATCCAGAAACCCTAAAAAACTTGGGGTTTATTGTTAATATTTTCCTTTAATTTCTATTTACATAATGAAGGGAAAAAGTTACGGAGGTCATGGAAGAACTTTTACATCCAAACAAAGACCAAATAGTTTACTTCAAGGAATAAACTTGCTCCAGTTAAAGATTGAATATTGTTTTTTTACATGTTATATTAGTATGTGATACATTAGAAGCCATTTATAGAAAAGGAAAATAATTAAAGAGCAAATTTTGTTTGCTTCCTTACATATTTTTCAAAATGGAAAATGCAGGTACTATATTGTTTTTCTTAAGACTAGTTGAGAGGTTATTCACCACACTGTCCTTTTATAAGTGCATTTTATTGTTGTATTATCCGCTCTATTTATGCAAGAGTTGAAACTTGGCACAAAAATTTTAATTTGTGTGCAAGATAGAGCCTTGTCAGAATTTGGAGAGGGGACTACTCGCAATATTCAATATTTACTTATTGTGAAGAATGAGGAAAACTAAAAAAAATTGCATATAGTTTTCCTATTGGCAACCATCAACACCCTAGTTATTAGTTATACCAGGTAGTTATTATAATTTTATTAAATTAATAAGTTTATGCTCTTATTGTGGCCTAAACATATGGACTAAGGGTTCAGCATATACCTTATTTACTAGTATCTTTTTTAGGGCGCTGGAAGGGTATTCTGTGTGTAAAGGCTTAGTATTGTTAACTCTAAACCATTTTTACGTTATATTAAATGATATAGTAGCCTTGTGAGCAACATAATAATATATACATCAAATCACAAAAGCAGTACTTGATAATTAAAAATTATTAAAAAGTAGTAAACATATAATAATAGAGACCAGTAAGGCCACTATTCTAAATGATAAAAATTTGTCTTAAGAAAATGTTCTTTTCCAACTCTAAGACTCCACCAAAAATGTAACACAATATAAAGGCTTCGATGTGAAATTTTAATGAATCCATTTAGTCATGAACCATGCTAAAGCTCATCAAAGATTATAGATAATTTAAAAACCAAAAGTTCTTTAGGGATGGTAAAGCTAACAGCAAATTTCCTAGATAATTTATAGAACTATTTTGCAGTTCTTGAACTTAAACCTCACTTAACACATAAGTCTTTACTTAAGGTGATACTTTATACATATATATTTTTCCTTTAATACCAAATTCCTTTTGTTGCTTGCTCCAGATTTATAATAGAGACCAACACTTTGAACAGATCCTCAAAAAATACTGCTAGAATAAGCTCTGTTAAAATCAGATATTTCAGAACTCGACCCCCTGTTTTTTCTGGGTCCACTTCTTCAGACAGTAAAATCATTCTAATGAATGATTTTCAATTGACGCGGCAGAGGCATAAATATCAACAATCCAAATAGGTAAAATTATCCTCAGGTATCACACCAGGTTAAATTAAAAATACTGAAATCAGGCTTTCCCATAAGCATACATATTTTAAAAGACAACTTGAAGAGGGTAAAGAAACAGGGGGGGTAATAAATTAATAATATAGTTATTAAATATTTTATTTATATTTTTTAAAAAAAAATAATAAAACTGTCATAAATTAATTTTCATCATTTAACTATTTTAAATGCATGAATAGTAAGTACATAAGTTAGTAACTTTAGTTTTCTATAAATAAATTGCATCAACCTATAATCTAATGGTCATCACAGGCAATCAAAGTATAGCAAAGAGAGAATTCAACCAGAACTCTGTTTTAATCATTCAAATTTCATTCAGCTAGCTTTATTATCCAACTGACCCTAATTGTTAATGTTATCAATAATGAGGGTTGATTTTTTAAATATTAAGGTTTCAATGTTTAATAATGCAGTCAGATGGATAACAATTGTTAATGAGCACCCAGCATTTTGAAATACCTGTTGATATAATAATGATAATATTCCTCTATTTATTATTTTGACATCAGCCAATTTTAAAGTAGCTTGCACTTACAATCAAAATCATAAGATTTGTAAGCAAATACAAGTTACACAATTATATTATTAGATTGCCTATTCAAATTCACGTTTGGATATAATAAAAACTAGAGAAACAGGAGATTTTTTTTTAAATATTTCAAGAAAACCCCTCAATAATCTAATAATCTATCAAACAAAATAATTGTAAAATTAAGCCCTGAATGATAAACGTCACAACTACTTGAGTAATAACAAAATAAAATGCTATGGCCACAGTCAAAGAGGGTTTTCAAGAATACATTGATTTATTCATTCATTCTTCCTATTCTTTTTTTGCTTTCATAATTTTAAATGAGGTAAAGCTAGAGATACATAAATCAACTAAACACAGAAAGAAAAATAATAAATAAAAGAACAAACTTAAATCTTTTGATGACCAAATTCAAAGATATTATCAGGTACACAACAATCTTTTCACTTTAATAGGTAAGGTAATGTTAACAGCATAAAAAACTTAACCATTTAGCAACAAATAATTTATCTGAATAATTATATAAATTATACTTAAATAATTAACAATATATATATATATATATATATATATATATATATATATATATATATATATATATATATATATATATATATATATATATATACAAGTATTTTAAAAATGCAAACTTGATTTATGAATTGACATTACCTTACATGATTCTAACAAATCAAATTATCAACATCTAATCACAAATTTCTTTCCATTTTCAAGACATATATATTGTAAATGATGGATTTTTACAATAAACAAATTAAACATTTACTTAAAAAATTGCAATTACTTACAAAATAAATGTATAAATATATTACAAAAGAAATAATAACAATCAAATCTGGTAGTTAAAGAGATTAATGCTAATTAAATTATTATTTTAATAATAAACAACTTAATATTAGTTAAAAGTTAGAAAATATTATTTTCTTCAGTTCAAAAATAATTATTGTGATGTATAAAATAACTAAAATACAATATAAAAAGGGGTAAATTTCATAAACAACATAAACTTTCAATACTAAGTCTTATCTTTTGTGATAAACTGAGGTATTGACTTTAAAGCATTATCCAACCGGACTCTTAACAATTCTATATTACAAAACAAGAGGTAATAACTAACAAATTCTGTGAAATTAAATACAAAGCTAAAAAATATAATAATATACAAAGTAAACAATTGGTTTGTAAAAATAGATTAGAAATGTATTGATCTAGCCTCAAACTTAACTCAATGTGCTCTATAAAAATTTTATAAAGAGACAAAATGTAATTTTCTTCTCCAAAGAAGAAAATAACATGAGAAATTTCCTTCTCTAAAGAAGAAAATTACATTAGATTGTCCAATTAGATAAACACAAAATAAATGTGATGAAAAGTGATGTGACAATTATGAATTCATGATTGTATGAAAAAAAAACAAATAAGTATTCAATTTGTAAACTACGATAGTATTTTGTATCAAAGTATTGTTAAAAATAGTTAATTAAAAATAGTTTAATATAAAAAAGTTTTTTCAACAATCTTTTGTTAAAGTAGAGGCATTCATAAACCAACAAATAGTCACTTAGAACAGAAACATTTTGTTCATCCATCATTTAAGTTAGTAGAACATTTTTAAAAATAAAATAATAATTTATACATATTTACAAACATTAATGATATAAGAACGATTAGCTTTAAATGGCCGAAGTAATTAGAAGTATTTTAATAAAATATAATAAATTACAACTATGAGTCCTTGATTCATATTATCATGGTTAAGCAAGATTATTAAAATGAAACATCAATATTTTACTTTTGAAACAAAACTGCCAATAGAGATGAATCAATAATAATTCAATAATTATGGAATGAGTTATTTATTTTAATGGTCAACAGGCCAGCTGTAATTAACAAACATACATTATTACTGTTTAATACATAAAAATTAAAACTATCACTAAATCAGGAAAATATATTTTGATACAGGTTTATATTTCCTACATATTAGGAAATTCTAAACATTTATATATTTATTTACTTATTTTACAGAGCAACATGGTTAAGAGAAAATTATTTATTTTAGGTATATTATCATTTTATTCAGGGGAGGAGAGGGGACATATTCCTATCATCAAAATGAGTTTTGGGATAGAATGCCAAACCCAGCAAAACATCTAGAGCAACCTATTATCAGCTCTTGAAACCAGCAAGAGTAAGATACAATTATAATTAAATTATTATAAATGCAAATGTTCATCACTGTTTATGTACAGCAAATTATGTCAAATTTCAATGTAAAATTGCAAAATTCAATATAATTAATAAATGTAAGTGCCTATATTGGCATAGATTAAAAAAGAAACTTAAACCAAGTTATAACAAGGGTAATTAAGTACAATTATTAGTCACAGGGTTAACTTGGAGACATTTTTTCATATTATGGACTCACCAAATATTTCTTTACAAAATAAACATTTTCTAGGTCCATAAAAGTTAAGGATTTCAATTAGCCAGTTCTTTATTGCCAATTGAAATATATATTTAAAAAAAAATTAAATATATATTTAATAGTAAATATATATTTTATTCACTTCCGGTTTCATAGGAAGTATTTATATGGCAGCCAAATGAAGGCTTAAAATAAATTTTATTAAATAGAAGTAAGGTCAAATTAATAATTAATTTCTTATTTATTATACGAACTATAATCAGATCATATTGATAATATTATACGTGATAAATTTTTAAAATCTAACAGAAAGACAATCCTCGGTACATATGATGTTAGAAGTGATGTTAAATATCAACCAGCATAGATTATGTACTGATTAAATCACAGCTGGATACATTTTTATCAATTGTAATATCACATATTAAAATAATTAATAAATCTTAAGTCTATAAGCAATAAAAATATTTTTATTCTCTAACATTTTATGCTTTTAAGCAGTATAACCAACTAAAATAGGTTAATAATTATTCTAAGCAGAAGCAACACTTTTCAAAATGAAGCTGCACATGTGATATGATCTTTCTGTACACCAAATTCATTTTTATATAATTGCTATTTAACAAATATCGATAAAAATGCTTGAAAGTTACATAAAGCTTTCAAGTGTTAGTGTTTCATAATATTAGCTAGAAAAATACTAAAGGGGAAAACAGAAACAATGAAAGAGTAATACATAAATGATTTTAGATGAGAAAACAGTGAAATTATTCCACAAAGAAGGAATATCACTGAGTTTGAGTCCACACACAGCTTCACTAAGGAAAGAGTTGAAGAGATACTCAGTGAATATCTGAGATCAAACATCCATGCTTTAGAACATCAATTTCAAACTGGCAAAGTCCTTTGCTTTCTTACACAATAACTGCAAATGACTTGCAAAAGAGAAAGAGGTAGGATATACCTAAGCCTGATATGAAGATCATTTCAACAAACAGCAGATTTTATGAAGTCATGTAACAACAAACTGATACAGGTATAGCCACAGTAGACCATGAAGATTTTGTATTCACGCACTTTACTAGCTAGGGGTAGTGTTGGCTTGTTGGATAGCAGTAGTTACAGCTTCATCAATACTCGAGAGAACTCTGACGCCATGTCTTCTAGCTTCATCAGCAAGGTAAACTCGTCCTCTGTTGTAATCATTAATGGCTGTTTTAGATATCTGTAAAAAATTAAAAAAATAAAATATTGTGAGACAATGATCATCCAAATAACTGGTGCTAAATTAGAAAGTAATAATGAGAGAAATTTGATAATTTGATACTTACAACTTCATTGTTAATAGTGCACCCCTCTTGTAGTTCTTGGATGCAGAGAACAATACTGCTTCCTAATTTTAAATAATAAGAAGCCTGAAACAGTTAAACAAATTATTATAATGTAATAATTTATGGGAATTAATCTACATTTTTTGTTAGATTAGGCTTCAAAAACCAAATAATTAATTCTGACTGGCAGACTGTTTAGTTATGAGACAATATTTATTTTGTGATGCCACACTTTCACTGAGGATTATGGCAGATAAGTTTCTTGTAGTTCCATGTATAACAGCATTGACAGGGCAACATAAATTAAAAAAGTAAAATCTCTATAAAGTGTAAACATCAGTAATAGATCATACATAGTAACTTCAAGTGGCACATAGTACACTTGTTATCAGTAAGATCTATTTAAACAAAATATGACTTTATGTATTTTCTTATTAAGTTTATTAATGTATGAGTGAATATATCTTACCATGGTCATAAGACTAAGTCCTCTTGTATTTGATGTAATAAGAAAAACTATTGTCTTACTAGACTCTATTGCATCTAATACAGAAGAATTATTAACATCTGGACGGCCCATTTCAGCACAATTATATCTTATATCATTAGACCTAAACATAAATAGACAATAAAGAGTTAAAAATAATACATCAGGTTAGAAGCTAAATGACTAAGATGGCAAAATTAACTTATTAAATTTATTTTATAACTATTATACTCGTCGCGCTATATCTTTCTACATGTCAAAAACAACTGTTAGAAGGAGCAGGCATCTAACTTTGGATAGAAAAAAATATCTACAGGTACTTGGATGACGTTACAGGACAACCATAGATAATAAAACCTAAAAGGACTTAAAATAACCTGACTTGCCCCAACCTAGACATTTCCCCCTTGCAGCTGTAGGAACTTTTTTCTACACTTTTACTGTGTAACAAGCATTGTATTTTCTCCCTTCTAGCTGATTTTTAGTCACGTGACATTGTAGAAAGATATAGTACTGTGAGTATAGTGTAATTCTCTAAGAAAATAAAGATTATTTGATTTGAAAATTAATCATTAAAGTATTAAAAATGACAGCCAAGGCAACAAAAGTCAAACATACATACAATAACAATTTATATTGTTATGATGTTACATACTTTGTATAATGGTACAAAGGGGATAGAATCACTTGTTCAATCATTTAGCAGCTATATCTCTAGGATGCTTTTTATATAATCCCCCAAAGATGTAAGGAAAATTTACATGGTCGTGCACCAAAGCCACAGATGTGAGCCAAAGCCAGTGACCAGATAACCCAAGATAGAATCATCAACTATTGCTGGCTGATCATTAAGATCATCCAACACCAAGGTTCACTAAGGGTCTCTCTGTTAACTTTAACATCAAATAACTTAGTTGATTTATTAACTTATATAAATTTTCACTTTTGATCAACTACAATCATGTGCATAGTTAACTTCTCGTCAAAGAGCAACCATAAGAGACCTATTTAGTTCTTCTGTGTCACTCTAGATCTAGTGAGTAAATGCAGTTTTCTGACCTGGACTATATTATATACAATACTATAGCATTGACAGCTCTCTGTAGCCTTACTCCAGAGTCCCTGAGTACAGGCATACCACACCACACAATGTCTCCTAAGTGCTGGTTGGATTGAGATCCAACCAGCAAGCATCTATAAACTTGAAAATTGTCAAGCCTAAAGTTTAGTGGGTTTTTCATGTTGAAGATTAATTAACATTAATTCAACCTCTTGAGAAACAGCACTAGTCTTATTTTTTTTACAAGGTTACAAGAGTAGGCCGACTATTTAACCTGAATTAATTAAAGTCTAGAGACTGGGTGAACTTGAAAAGCCTAATCCTCTTGAAGCAGGCTAAGAGGGCTTCTGATGTTATATATAAAAACGTAAATTCACACTTACTTAAAACTAGAAATAGTTGAAGGGGAAGGTTGCCAAGCGTCTGTTGATGAGCTCACCACAAAGACATCATACTCAAATTCTGAATGTAAATTTGAACCACACGATGACCATTCTGCAACCATAAAATGTTAAAATTATAAGTAAAAGCAGCAATTACAAACCACAGTAAGCAATAAATTAGAATTCAAAAATTATTTGTTTAATAGTAACAGTACTCAATCAAGAGTTGTATGAAAGGGTTCTCTAGTTTTTATTAATATTTAATATTAAAATAACGAAAGAAATAAAGAATTTTAATAAAACTTCAATAAAAATAGTATAGAATAATTATTCTGATTAAAGAAAAGCGAGTAAAAAGCAGAAGTGTCATCTATCTAAAATCAGCTGACAGCATGGGAAAATTATCTGAGGGAGCCAATGAGGTTAGTCCTGGATGTTAAATCACTCCCTAAATTTCAAATCAGGCCAACACTATTTTCCCACGCTGTTAACTGATTTTAGCAGTGTGCCGTACTATAACTTATAATTTGAAGATTTAGGTCTTCCGGTGGTGACTGCGTCAATGTAGATGAAGAATCCGACGTTTTGCTTCCACTGTAGGAGGCATCTTCAGGGATGTAGACATCATGGATAGAAACACAATGCTCTACAAAACTGAACAGTTCAGTTGCTCTACCTCAGTTCGGTTTTGTAGAGCATTGTGTTTCTATCCATGATGTCCTACATCCCTGAAGATGCCTCCCACAGTAGAAGCGAACGTCGGATTCTTCATCTACATTGACGCGGTCACCACCGGAAGACCTAAATCTTCATGACAATAACCGTGGAAGCCTACGCAGTTTATTATAATTTGAAAAAAATTAACACTACAAATGAACAAAGACGAAGTAAAAAATTAAACAATTATGTTAGTTACTGCAAGGTTAGTACCTAAAACCGAATGAAACAAACCACCAAGAACAGGACAAAAAATGTGCTCACTTTGTGTGCTCCCATTACGAAGCTTTAATTCATTAACCATCGTACAGAACTGTTGGAAGTTTAGAGTTATTGAACTGTTGTGATCTGAAATCAAAATCAAGCAAATATATAATTAAGAAAATTATTTAGTAAATTCAAATGGGTATTGTACTATGGGTGATTTTATTATGATCTATAATACATTTATAATAGAAACTAATGAACTTAAAGAGGTAGATAAAATGAAAGAGAACAAACATAAAACAATAGATTATATATTAGAAAGTGAGGACACATTAACAATCATTGATTGTTGAGAAATTTAACATTTCAGGAACTGTGATGACAACCCTTATTTCAGGGACTGTGATGACAGTCCTTATTACAGGGACTGTGATGACAGCCCTTATTTCAGGGACTGTGATGACAACCCTTATTTCAGGGACTGTGATGACAGTCCTTATTTCAGGGACTGTGATGACAGCCCTTATTTCAGGGACTGTGAAGACAACCCTCATCGTATGCCTTCTTTTTTAAAAAGTAAAAAAGTGAATAGTACTCATAAAATGTTTACAAAGGAAACTGGATTACTATAAGAAACTTACTTATTAGAGGCATTTGTGGACTTTATGGAATATAATTAAAAAGTAAAGTAGGTGTAAAAACGATTAAAAAAGAAAATACCTAATCTAGTTCTTTTGTCAGAGCCATTCCAAATGATGTCTTTTAAATCTGTCATTGAAAGAGATTTGTTTGTGAGCCTCTGGTAAGCCATACAACACTAAAACAGAAATAAATTAGATTAAACTCATAAAAAATGTTTTATCAAACGTCTGGTATAATTGAAATTACATTTTATCAAAGGTCTGGTAGGCCCCATATACCAGACTGCTTTTTTGTCCTAAAGTGTAATACATAAGTACAAAATTTTTAACCTCACATGTTTAAACAGTCATATATTATTTCTAAATCTATAAATTGGAAGTGTTAGCCTCACTGAGTCCTATATTTCCAATAAAAAAGGAATTCATGAGCTGCTATTAATTCATGGGCTCTTCATTTTGCAAAAATTAAATAATGAACATACCCAGAGATATGGAACATATAAGGAACACATATAATGCAAACAAATTAAAAAAATGTATTTGATAAAGAAGGTGAGGAGTTAGACGTATTTTTTAAAAACATTGATAAGCGATCAAAGCAGCCAGTTTGGTCAAAATAAGCCAGCATAAGATCAACTTTAAATAAACAGCTTAGTTCAATTTTATGCCTACAGGGTAGTTTCTTGAAATTGCTAGGTATTAAGAAAAATTAGCAAACTAAGAAAAGAATATTTTCAAGTCGAAAAAATTTAAGAAATACCCCAAAGAATAAATAAAACTGTTATCAGATTATTAAATAAAATAATATTTATAGCATTGCAAAACATAATAATAATAATAAAATAAACAAACAAACTTACATCTTGTAAGCTGATTTTCCCACTATTTTTAGGGTCAAGGGCATTAAATACTTCTCTAAGAGCACTGAAAAATAAACAAAATGTGTGAAATTAGTACTTTAAAAACACAGAGTTAATCTAAGATTATTAGGTATACTACATAATCTTTGGAGTTAATTAATCACATAACAAATTAATGAATAACTAAAATAATTAACAACTATACATGATTACTTACAAAAATTTATCACCGACTTGCACTTGATCTAATTTATCAGGGAGGCTAGGAACTTTACTTATCCCATTTCGTTTTTTATTACGGAGGAGCTAAAACAAATTAAAAGAAAGACAGTTAACTAAAATAATAAATATTTAACAAATATAATTGCAAGGGATTTGAACCTTGCATCAAGAGTTTGGCTGATGGAATATGACAATTACCACATATATCAGTAAAAGGAGTAAAAAAAAACTGTTGATGATCCATGTCATGAAAGAAATTGATACATGTATTTAATACAGAAGTATTAGAAACATGTAAACATGTTACATACATGTAAACAAGTATGTAGAAACATTAATTTAAATACTGGCTATAGTAAGCAGCATTTCAAAAGTAAATTTAGACAATTTTAATATATCAATAGGTATATATACTTTACACTTTTCAGTAATTTCTTACATTTCACAAATTAAATTTACTATTAAATCTACAAAACAAATATTATAGTCACAAAAAATATTAAGTAAGTATAAGAGAGTAAAATATTTACTTGAGAAGTATGGCAAACAGCATCTTCAATACTACTATATACATGAACACCTCGGCGTTCTAACAGATCTTTAAGAATGGCCAGTCCATCACTAAGTTCATCAAATTCTCTGAAAATATTACAAAAATAATGTTATTAAAACTACTAAATTAATTAAATTGTTATACAAAATATAAATGAAGAGTTTAAAACTATAAATTCCCACACAGGCAGTTTAAAAACAGAATATAATGAACAGAATAAAAGGTTAAATTCATAGGTACATAAATACATGTAATATTAGAACATAAATACATGAATATTAGAATAAAGAACTAAGAGCAACATAATCCTCTATGAAAGCCAGAAGAAAATAATTATAATAATTTATATTATCCTCATAACACTAGGTTAAAACAGAATAAAATACTAATGCACATTTTACTTATAAATTATTTATGTATATAAAAAGACTAAGTCTACTAACTTTTGAGAAATATTTTCATTGGCGATAGGCTGTCCAGGGAGGTATGAGTCAGCAACAATAACAAGACTTCTTGTAGTTGAAGCAAAATTAGAGGCTTCCAACATTCCAACTACATTTCTAGTGGAACGATCTAATACATAAAACAACACTTTAGCTGTGTCTTTAGCCTCTCTTTCTACAGCTACAAGGTCACTTGTCCACTCGCCAACTTGCTGAAAAACAAAATAACATAATGTTTTAAAACAAGAGTTCCGAAACTCTGGCATGCAAAAAAGTATAGAGTAAACTTTAAAAGCCAAAAAGGCTTAGTGTAAAATTAAAAAAAAAACAAAATAAATGCAGTATCATTGCAAAAGGTTAAAGGTTTATTTCCGTCATAGATAAAAATAGTTCCTTCATTTATGTCCAACATGGCAAAAAAATTCATTTGAATTAAACTATTTAAAATAATTAAACGTTTATTTATTTGCAATAATCATGATAACCCTTAATATTAAAAGTTATTAGAGTTCGCAAATTTTGAAAACAACATGGGCTTGAATTTGGAATTTATTGCCTTTTTAATATTACCCACTTGAACAAGTAATATAATTTTCACCTTTAGTAAACATGATAAAGTTAAATATTAACTGATAACATAAATGTTTTCTAAAGGTTACATAATTTAACTCTTGACAAATGAAGTGTATTAAATGCTCAAAAGAATATTAGTAAAGTGGAGTTTTCATTAGACAGAAGTGATTAAAAATTTGAGTTATTAGATTTGTACAGGTGATAATGAAAGGGAAGTTTTAAACCTACAAGAGATCTTGACTACTGCCATACAACTTTGGACCAATTTAAAATTAAATAAATTATTTCATTAACACAGAGAGGTTGAAATATAAGTGAACTACTTACAGGGTTGTAGTAAGATATAGATAGAGATTCAAGTAGAGGTATAGCTTTATCTTTTCTCCACGTAGTAGGATTACACGATCCACCAAGAAAGACATCTCTTCCTTGTCTAGCACTTGTTCCGGTTGCTCCATTAACCAGACATTCTACGCAGAGTACACAGTAAATAACTAAATTACATCTTACAAGTAAGTAAAGTAAATTATGACCATAAATATTGAAAATTTAAGAAATTGAAGTCTTTTAAAAAGTACTTCAATAATAGTAAATAAATAAAACATCCGGATTGAAACAAAAAGTTTTAAAATTATGCATTATGCTCTAAAAATATCAAATTTTAAATTTGATCATCATTGAAACACAGAATTTATACACAGTATGCTTTCAGTATAAGTAAGATAGTAATTGAATATAATTCATTTTAACATTCAGATTTAATAAATTATAGCAGCTTGAGGATAATATTTAGATTAATCTCAAGATTATTCTTAAAAATTATTGCCAAGAGCATTTCAATTGCCAAGTAGGTAAAGCTAACAATTAAAATCTACTATAAAAGGTTCAAAAGTTATCTTGACAATAAATTAATCCACTTTAAGAATAACAAAACATAATTTTGATTTAATAATACCATGAAATCAATCAAAGCCTTCTATTATAGGAATAAGTATTACATATTAAAGTAATCAGTCATTTTAAAATTTACATTAAAATTTAACAAGTCAATATTAACTAGTAGGTGTTACTACCTGGCGCTTAATAATGTCAAGAGTGGGATTTTAACATTTTTTTTGTAAATAAATTAAAAAAAAAAAAAAGTAGGGCATACATAAAAACTGCTATTAATTAATATGTTCTTTATATCACAAAAAAAAATCAATTACATACCAAGAGATCCTTATAAGGAACAGACATAAAATAAAATAACAATTTAAAAAATGGTTTAAGATTATATTTGAGTAGGAAACTAAGGAGTCACATACAAATCTAAAGCAGGCCAATGAATTAGGCAAAAATAAATAAATAATTATGGTAATTTTGCATTGCAAACAATTAAAAACTACAAAATGTTTTAACTGTTTAAAATTATTCGGCGGACTTAGGAATACAATATTAGGTATTGAATAAATTCAACCGTTGTAATTGGACAGAATACAATAAAGAAAAAACTGTAGTAAAATCATCTTTAGAATGAGAGTGAATAGAGTTCATTGTAGATATTGAAAAGAAAAGTCTTTCCAAAGAGACTTCATCTTTTCTTTTTATTATTTGTAGTTTAATCAGTTCCTTTGATAAAATACATAACTACTACATTTCAAACCAAAGGCATTAAGGCTTTGGTCGTGCAATAGAAAGATAAGTATACAAATACGTAATTTAAAAAATTGATAAAACATATAGACAAGTTAAAAAAAAATACTTGTATATTAGCGAATGTGGATTTCATTACATAGGAAGATAAAAGAAAGTATTTTCACGATATAATGTGTGACAAATTTCAGTTGCCCAAACATTAAATCTTAAAAAATATGGTTATAGCAAGGTCCTAATCTTCTGAAAACTATCTCTTTTCCCAGTAAACCTCCTAGGAGTTGAAATTAGCCAATATTATATTGGATTTACCAAAATTTATAATTTTCTTACCCAAATGTAATTCCGAAAAGTTAAATAGGAGCATATCACCATACTGTAGACAGCTTTGACAATTAAATAGGAGCATACCATCATACTATACTGTTTTGAAAATTAAATAAAATCTTAAGAAATTTGATATCAATAACATCATATATTCTTCACCAAGCTATAATTAAATTATCATCTTAGCTATTTGATATGTGTCATAGATTTTTGTTAAAAACTGCCAAAAACATTTTTTACAAAACTATATGAAGGTTTTAGGATCCTGTATTAAATATATTTTAGGAAAGTCTAAAAAGTAAATTATTGAAAAACTTTCTAATTATTATTTGTATTTTTTTATGCTTAAACCTGTTCTAGTTATTGGTTATAATTTTTTATCAAAGCATTGATAAAAACTGATACATTTTACTGGATATCTTTACAAAATTGTAAAGATATCCAGTATTAAAATTTTAACACTTGTACTTAATACAAAAACAAAATGAAAAATGTAAAAATCAATATTTTATCTATGGAAATATCCTCCACATACCTGCTAGAAGCAAAATGCAAAAGCAAAGGTTTTATAATAATTATTAAAATCTATGAAGAATGTCTAATAACAGCGTGGTGAAAATTGCAATGGACTCAATTTAACTTTCCAAAATTACCAAAAGTGATTACGAAATTACCATATTTGGGGAATAGTTACAAAAATACTCGCAAATTTGAACTACCAAGGGTGGAATAGACCATTTTCAAAAGTCTAGGACCATGTTTTAACCTTATTTTCTAGCATTGAATGAAGGGACAGACTTTAATTGCGGTTTAAAAAATTATAGCATAACCATATTTCAAACATTTGAGTCAACATAAAGTCTAAAGAGTAATAAAAACCTGACTTAAAAATAAATATAACTTTATTTTTTTGACTATGAGATGACCTACCCGTAAGAGGTTGAAAGCAAGTTATTCTATAATCATAAATATCATCATTAACATATTTTGGACAGATTTCCTTTCACCTCCTAACCAAATGAACTTATAAACAAGTAAGCATTTATAATGAATAAGGTCTTACTTGATAATTTCCTGGTTCTCCTTTTCTTCTCTGATCCATTTCGGTCCAAAAACTTGCTGAGTGGACGGGGTAATCTGCAATATAAAGTGATGGTATAATCCGGAGTTTGACAGACACACATGATTCACTAATGATATACAAAGTTAGGACCATTAAAAATCTTTTAAATTATAAGTCAGTATTTCAAAACTTTAGAAAATTAAAGTGAATATATTTATTAGTTCAATATTAAAGCCCTCTGATTATAATTTATAACACAATTGAAATGTAAACAACAATATGTTTAAACACAACAACTAGAAATTAGAACAAGAAAGCGTTAATTAAAACAAAGGTTCTACTGCAAATGTAAAACTGAATAAAATCTATTAAAATATCATAAAATTAAGAATGTTTTCAAAAGTCAAGATAAGATAAAGATAATAAAAATATTAATAATCTCATTGAGAGCACTCAAAAGATAAGTGTAACATAAATGAATTTAAATAATGAATTTACTTTTATTTAATATTAAAATACTATTTTTAATCCTCAGATAACTTTATTTACGACTTTAAAAAACTCAGAGTATTGCAACATTTATAATGGGAATGGGCTATATTTATATGAAGATAGGTGTTAATTTATTATTAGATTTTAAAACAATACAATAAAAATGAAGAAGATGTACTTGACATATTACTTAATTAATTTTCTTGATTTGAGTTTCTTAACATGAGAAGGTCAGGTGATCAATATCCTAAATTTTGAAACAATCGTATTTTTTAAAGTAACAAAATTATTTACAATTATTTTTGAGGAAAAAATAAAAAAAAATCTATAATAGTAGAAGTAATGTCGGTTAAAATATTCTTAAAACATTAATGTATATTTTATTATGATATTTCAAGAGGTAATCATATTTCTCAAGACTACAACACATACTTGTTGCACTAGAAACTGAAAGCATTCGAAGAGCTAGTTTTCATGAAGTTTACAGGGGCCTTCAATCTCTGGCAGCCTCAGCCAATAGCCATGCAGAAAAAACACTGTTCTGCATGGAAAAAATCATAGGGGATTTAACAGGTGATCTTTAAATTTTCAACAGTTGAAATCGAAACTGAAGTTAAATGTTTTTTCATCTCACACAGATTTTCCATAAAATTCACTTATAGTTGTGAACATAGTTGTTTTAGGCCAAATTGGATTTTTATATTCGGAAGATTGATTGTTATGAACTTTTTTCCAGTTCTACTTTTCCAATGAAAAATACTTTAAGTGGATTTCAATTCTTTACAAAACATTATGCTATATAATCCAGATGCCTTAACTTTTGTCAAAATTAACAGAACAGAGTAAACATGCACTTGTTTGACCTATTTCAATATATTACACTCTCCCATAAAAGCTAAAACTAATGAATTAATATCTATAATTAACCTAGTTACGCATTAAATAAGAGAAATAAAATAGAAATATACAAAAGAGACTAAAATGTGGGTTTGGGATTCCTTTATTGAGTCAGGCCTTAAGACAATGAAGTTACTAAATACTATCCAGAGGTAGGTTAAGATAAGTTTCATTATTTGACCTTGACTTTTAAAGCGCCTGAATTCTTTGAGAATTTTATAATAAAATTGGACAAACAAACTTTGACTTTTGATTTATTGAACAGACTTAAGTAATAAATAAATCAAATTACATAAGACATGAATTGTAAAAATAGAAATAATATGAGCTCTACAAACAAAGATCCCAATTCTCATCTTATCAACATTTCACATTGCCCCATAATTGTGATGCACAATGTGCACAGTCAGTTAATCACAAACTTGGCACAAAAATCAACCTTGGGTGTGACACGATCCCTGAACTATTGAAAACCAGTGCGCTGAGTCAGCAAAAATAAAAAATAGTATTGCATTTTTTTCCTGGAAAATAGACTTCATACCACCACTCTATATGACCAAAAAAATATAAAGAACATGGTTAATGGCCAGTATTGGCCAGAAACCAAAATTATGGTAGGTACAAAATAAACAGTCATTTTTAATTTTGGGGTGAGTAAAACTGGTCCGTAGTTGATACAATACAATATACAATATAGTTATACAATATAGTTATACAATACTATATACAATATAGTTGATACAATACAACCATTCTATGTCTAAGTGATTAAAAAGTAAAAGGCCTCTCGTTTTACTTTTTGACTGCTTCCCTCCTCGATCGCTACTAACTTCTAGGAATAAAATCTTGTGTACACATACACACACACACACACACATACATAATTATAATATATATATATATATATATATATATATATATATATATATATATATAATAATAAACCGTTGCTCATAAGCATTATGCTTCTAGCAGGTATATGGAGGTTTTTTTTTGGTTTTTTTATACAATCTAAAAATTCACATTATTTCTTATTGATTTTGTGTTACAAGTGTTACATTTAGGTCTTACAAACAATATTCTCTTATAACAAAAAAAAAATACCACACTATATATATATATATATATATATATATATATATATATATATATATATATATATATATATATATATATATATATATATATATATATATATATATATATATATATATATATATATATATTTATATATATAAAAATATTGGTCAACAACCAGAGTTGGTACAAAGAGCTTAAAGTACTCGAATCCGGGTTCCCGAGTTCGAATATTGGTTTTGGAGAAAACATTTTTAATCATTATATTTTCACTTCATACGTTTTTAACTACAAAAATTTTGTTTGCTCAGTTTATGCAAAGTTTAATCGCATTTCATTTGAAATAGTAACACTCATACTTCTTTGTCAATTTTCCTGGATTTCAAGAGAAACGCACTAAAACATTTTTAACGTCAGCTAAAACTAAGCTTGGAATGATTGCCCAAAATATTGTGCAGAACATCTATATATCTCTGGTATCAAAAATGCGCATTTCTTTTGAAAAATCCTGGAAGTTGACCAACAAGTAAAAGTGGTAATATTCCGTGTGTGCTATGAAGCACACACCGGAATCCTGAGACAGAACTAGATTTGTGAGAAAGATTCTAAAGGAAATTCGCCCAGCTTGCGGACCTCCGCGAGAATTATTTAAACAAAAGATTAGTAAAAGAATTGTAGAAACAAACCAATTGATTTGTGATCTGCCAAAAAACCAAAAATAAAAAAATAGCTACATTAACACCCCTTCCCCTTAAATAATTTTACCAGACTAATAGTTTAGTAAACATTTAATAGAATGAAATAAAATAAAGGCAGTTCCAACTATTGTTTCGCATGAGAAGATATCAATAAGACATCTAACGGGACAAACATTGAACGAAATAGAGCTAGAAAGACACGCAGGAGGTTTATAAAATATAGAGAGAAGATAATATACGGGGCTGTGAGTTGTAGAGCCAAGACAATACCTCCCTTTTTATATTTATAACTATGATCTAATAGTAAACAAACAATCAAACACACGAGATAAGAAATTGTCTGCAATGAACTCTAAGAGACACGCTGCCAAATCTTTATTTAAAATGTTTAATTAACAAAAATCAGTATATTATGCAATGAAACAGCGATAACATTATTAACACTTCTTTTTACCGTCCATATCAGAACAATAACTATTATAACACTCAATAATTATGTTATCAGCCACCTAGCAGAGGTATATAAGAGGTGGGTTTGATTAAATATCTAGAATATTCAAGAGAGCTTGTAATAATGAGGTAAAAGGTTCGACATGTGGCGTTTGTAAGAACTAATTAACCATAATTAAGACAAAAAAACTTAACGTCAATCATTAATCATTTACTAAAAATGTAAGGAGTGTAGTAGATTAGGTAGAAATCGGAAAATATTTCATAACCGAAACAATTTTGATCTCCTAGCCTCGAGCAAATTAATAAAAATATTTAATAGATCGATTAAGGAGACCCGTTCTATTAAGTTCATCCTTCGTGTTGCAGTATAAATTTTTTTGCAGTATATTCTGAGGACGAAAG
This sequence comes from Microvelia longipes, assembly GCA_018340805.1. Classification (NCBI taxonomy): domain Eukaryota; kingdom Metazoa; phylum Arthropoda; class Insecta; order Hemiptera; family Veliidae; genus Microvelia; species Microvelia longipes. Next base: position 43,374,863 of record JACMZG010000008.1, on the reverse strand, counting down.
AAGCGAGTAAGAAGTAGGAAGGGTGAGCGTAGCGAATTTTCGAAGACAAAAGCAGACATATATATATTATACATATATAATATATATATATATATATTATATATTTATATATATATATATATATATATATTATATATATATATATATATATATAATATATCAACCGCTACTCAGGCTTCGAGTGGTGTAATTGTGCTATTAGGAGAATTTTTTTTTATGACGTCATTAACCCGTAGCGAATCCGATGCGATAAGGAAAAGCTCCGAGGTACACCGTACCCGATTTTTTTATCTATAAAAATTTTGATAATTCTACGCCAAATGTTTACACAGGGACTTCTTATTAACAAACAAGCTTTTTATCATTTTATGTTTATTATACATGTTCATTATTTTTATTAACTCATCCATTTATTTTACTAACATTCATTAACTATAAGTTCTTTTAATAACTTGCTAAATAAATACTTAGTATTGAAATATCATGTTTTTGAAAGCCTAATACGCAACTTTATTTAAATGTCGTTTTTAGGACAATTATTAAAAAGCTTTCAAAATTTTTTTCCATATTTCGTGAACAGAAATTTAGTCATAGAGGTCTAAAACTATTAAAATAAACAAGTAAAAGTTTTAGATTAATTTATACACTCGGGGATAAAACTTCTTAAAAAAGTGTATTAATTGTAGCCCCCTTATGAGGATCGAACTCGTAACCTTTAAGTTAAGATCTAAAGACGCTACCAACTAAGCTAAAGGGGAAATACAGACAGGGAGTAAAGAAGTTGTCATGGCAACCAAAGATATTTTTTTTCTGCTTGTTACTTTTCTCCCTGTAGCTTCAGACCAGGAGTTATGTGTCACTTTTCTCCTTCTACAAGAGAGAGAAAAGACAACTTTTTCTCCCCACTATAGTACGACCCACGGCTAAAATCAGTTGAAACCGTGGGGAAATAGTTTGGAGAAATCAATAAGGTTGGCCTGATTTAAAATTGAGGGCGTTGTTTAACATCCAGGACTAACCTCATTGACTCCCTTCCATTATTTTCCCATGCTGTCAACGGGTTTTAGCCGTGTGTGGAGGTAATAGTATATTATGCTACTAGGCAGCAAAATGGAATTTTGCAGACGAGTTTTTATATTAGCCCCTGAGCCGAAGGCGAGGGCAGGCTATTGAAATTACCTGCCGAGGCGCAAGCCGAGGCTGGTAATTAACCCATTTGACTGACGAGGCGAAGCCGATGCAGACAAATGCTTGAACGAGTCAGCAATGTTTCCTTTGCTGCATAGTAGCATATATTATTTTATCTACTTACGGCAGAAAAAAATATACTAGACTTAATTTTTCTTCAAAATATAACCTTTAATTTGGCAGTAAAGACTGTTTTAAAGTTGATGCAATACTTAAAATATCAGGTGGCGTGCGGTCCAATAATTCATCAATGTTTTTATGTTCATTCTCTTTATTATTTATCTAATTCATTATGATTTTTTGCAACTTTTCGTTTGTTTATAAAAGTTATTGTTTGTATACGTTTTATATTACCTATTGCCTTTATTTAAACAAAGTAAATAAACAAAAAAAAACCGATGGCACAAATTTGACAACCATGGTAAAAAATTAAAAGAAGCCGTATATATCAGGGTTGCCAACTTTATTTTTTAAAAAATTATATTATGTTTTTTGTAACAGATTTAATACTTGTATTAATAATAACTATTATACCGTAATATATTGTGATATTATTAAATAAATGTATAAAAAACAAGCTAAAAAGAACCATTGCCGACAAAGTGAAAAACACTAAACATTACTTAATAACCTGCAACATAATAACTTCAAATAGTTTCATTTCTCCTCCTAGGGAGTTTTGACTTTTTTACCATTATATTTAAATGTACCATAACTCCCTAGGAGGTTTTGTATTACCAAGCCATTTTCCCGTACTGTTTTTAAATATTTTGTTAACAGTGTAGGCAAAATGACATTTTGCAGCTTAAAAACAGTTCGGTAATGAGCAATTTTGCAGCCGTAAGTAGATAAAAGAAATTATTGTACATGAGCTAAATTAAAAAAAATGCATAATTTTGCTCACCCTCTGTCAGTAGCTAGGGCGCGGAAGTTGAGATGCCTGCCAGGCCGATCCACCACCTTGTCCGCGCACTCGAGCATTTCGCCAACTAAACATTTTCATACAACAAATTGAAAATCTTTTTTCTTAATATTGAGCATGCAGAACACAGCAACAGGGTTTCAAAGAAAAAAATATTCGGTAAGAGTATCACAATACACAACCGAATAAGTAAAACATCATAATACACATTACTCGATTAGTGTCTTCGTAATAAGCATAAAAAATAATATTCTCATTACGAGCTATTTATACGTATATTAATTATATAATTATTTTCATCCGTAACATTATTCCAAAAACTGAATTTGTAAATTACAAACGTACTAACATTTTTATTAAATACATATTTAATAATATATATTAAAATATACAGACCGTGATTTACAATTTACAATAAAAATACCATATTAAATATTTTTGCTTGAATAATAGTATTTGTGTAGTAATTAGAACCTTAAACCCCTTAAAATACCATCAAATAATTAATGAAGGAACTTCATATCATGCTTCTCGTACGATATACATTTTTAAAAATAAAGGAATCATTAGCCTAAATAAGTACGTATATTTTTTTAATAATTGTACATAAATAATTTACTACATCATAAAAAAATACTTAAAGATATAAAATTTTCATTTTAACACAAGAATAATTATGTTTCTTTTATAACTATTGATCCCACTCAAGAATAAAAACGTATCAATTCTAGCACGGGGATTTCAGGAGTGCTGGCTTGCCTTTTTTATGAATGATTGAATGCACATTACATTGCTGGCTTGATTATAAGGGAATGCTTTGGTTTATGCGTCATAAGTAAATGCGCAACTCAAAACTAAGCGCAACCCACCAAAATCAGCTCTTTTTGCACTCATTTAAAGCTCAGTTTATGGTCTAACCATTTATTGTTTCAGCATATTTCCTTTGAAAGTCAAAAAAATGAACGAGTCTAATATAAACCAATATGATCGGCCAAATTTTAGATTTTTACGTTTTTTTTAATTTTTGATGACTTCAAAATACGTTAATTCGATCCAAAATGTATCTTCCTGGCAAAAGTAGCTTTAAACCTGAGTTTTAGACAATTTTTAACTCTTTAGCATAAATATAGCGGGAGTACCGCGGGACACCGATACACAGACAAATATATAAAGACAAACAGACAGAGCATGATAAGAACCACTCAATACTTAAAAAAATTCTTGAAAAGTCAAAAACATCGGGTATCGGATTTTTAGGGTGAACAAAATACTTGTTGCACAATACACCTACGGTAGAAGGTGAGTAAAAGCCTTTTAAAGAAAATTCGTCTAATTCGCGGACAATCATTCCAAATAAAATTTGTCTAAATCGTGAACCCCTGCGCTAGAATTATCATTAAGTTATAAACGTAAGTAGTGAAAAAAGATAAGACATATCGGAGAAACCAGGATTTGAACCTGGCTCTTTTTTTAAGGAAAAAATTTGAACCCACAGTTTTACTGATATTTCTGACTCCACATAACAGGTTTATGACGTCAACAAAATCTGGTTTTCAATAAGTATCGTCTCTTTCATAAGATTGATTTTTGTAAGTTTCATTTAAAATCTTTATCCGCTTGAGTTTTATCGTACCAAAGAAAATTGACTTTGAATACATACTTACTTACAACCACACACACATAACATATGCTAATGAGGAGGCTGACATATTATAGTTTGGTTTTGTTTCAGACCCAGCACTTTTAATATTTGTTGAATTAAAATGATTTATTTAAATAAAATTTGTAATACTGATAAAATGTCGGTCAACGTCTTTAAAAGGGACAAATCAAAAATCTATTGTAATTTAAAATTTCAACTTGGCTAGCGGCTTTTAATTCAATGGTTGGTTGGAATTGGTGGGTGTGTGGTTGGTAAAAAGAGCGGAGGAAAGAAATCAAGCCCTGCTATAAGGCGGGATTTGAAGCGAGGTAATAGAGAAGGTTTCATTATTGTTGCCACCACAACGGAGTGGTAAAAGTTACAGCCAATACTATAGAAGAAGAACCTTTGACTAGTTAAGTGCTAGAGGTAACGCTCTAAAATCCACCGTGGATTTAAAAATAGAGATGAAAATCACCGCGTATCATAGTTTTATTTACCAGTGAGTTCGCGTAGAATTAAAAGACAAGTCGTGGAATATCTTTCAGAATGGAGGCAATCATGTAATGGATTGAACAGCCAAAAACAAATTAATAATTACCTTCACTATTAGTGAGGGTTTGAGTATCATCAGTTAAAAGAAACAATGGTTCAAATCAATCACGTATCACTATATTAAAAGTTGGCTTAGAGACTTATCAAGAAGTTTCCTGCACAAGGATTTTCAGTGCTTCCAATAATTTAATAATTAAAGTTGCGTTAGAGTATTCATTCTTCAGCAGACACAATACACAACTCAATAGACGGCTACCCGAAGTTGGTAGCTCTGACTCATAATAATACCAGTTAAACCTTTCATGTAGAAAAGACTAAACTTTTGACATTAAGTTAATCAATTTAAATTGGTTCGCATTACTAAGCAAGATTCATTGAAACTACAAATTTCGTTTCCTAGGTACACTAGGTAAACATAGTGTACCTGTATGTTCTTACATTCCATTCGAAAGCATTAAACTTTACTTAATATATTTCCTTTAATAAAATTCAATTCATTAGATAATCCACGTAGTAAATGATAGAGTGCTAAGAAAGTTTTATTTGTGGCGGGAATTCGAAACCTTCCCCAAGCAGGTTAGCCTTGTTATACGGTCTATTTTTAAAAATATAAATAACAAGGAAGTTTGTAAAAATTCTGGCGCGGTGGTCCGCATGTCGGGCGAATTTCCTTTGGATGCGTGTTTCCGTGCTTTTTACATTATATAAGTTTACAACTAGTAAATAAATAATTCCGGCGCGGTGGTCCGCTGTCAGGCAAATTTCATTTAGAATGCGTGTTTCCGTGCTAAACAACCCATTTCTTGCTTATGCAAGAACCATGCCCATTGCGTGGTTCCGGTTCATGCTTTAGAACCTAAGCAGTTACTCAATTGTCAAGCACTGCTCGTAACTCATTTTGTCTGTTTTTCCAAAGGAAATGCGCATAATTATCCAGTTGGTTGTACAAAACTATGCCTCTAAAATTAGAAGTTCTCACTATTATTTGCACTAGTTTAAAGCTTAGTTACTTATATTTAAGCTTAGTCAGTTATCTTTAAAGGTTTTAGCGCATTTCCTTTGGAAAATACAGACAAAATGAGTTACGAGCAGTGCTTGACAATTGAGTAACTGCTTAGGTTCTAAAGCATGAACCGGAACCACGCAATGGGCATGGTTCTTGCATAAGCAAGAAATGGGTTGTTTAGCACGGAAACACGCATTCTAAATGAAATTCGCCCGACAGCGGACCACCGCGCCGGAATTATTTATTTACTAGTTGTAAAACTTATATAATGTAAAAAGCACGGAACACGCATCCAAAGGAAATTCGCCCGACATGCGGACCACCGCGCCAGAATTATTTTTAGTTGTAAACTTATATTAGGTAAAAAAACGATAAAAAATTATTGTCCCTACTAGGACTTGAACCCAGGTACTCTGGGTTTGAGAGCTCGCATCCAAAGGAAATTCCCCCGACATGCGGACCCCCGCGCCAGAATTATTTTCTAGTTGTAAACTATATTTAGTAAAAAAAAAAACGATAAAAAATTATCGACCCTTCCAGGATGTGAACCCAGGTACCCTGAGTTTGAGTGGTCGTATTGACTCCGGACCACTGCCATTCAACTCAGAGGCCCAAAAAACATTGAAAACGACACCCTACTCGAAATTTAATTTTCAACGACCGTAATGTTGGTTTTCTATATTTTTTTGTGGTTTTTTCGACTTTTTGGTAACTTAAAGTGGTCGTATCGTCTTCGGACCGGTTTCATTCGATTCAGCGCCCAAAATTACATAGAAAACGACACCCTACTCAAAATTTATTTTTTATCGACCTAAATTTTGGTTTTCGGTAATTTACAATGGTTTTTTCGATTTTTAGGTCACTTAGAGTGGTCGTATCGACTTCGGACCGGTTTCATTCGATTCAGCGTCTCAAAAAACATAAATACTGACCTTTTTCGCGGCAAAAAATATTAACCCTGAATTTTGCTGATTTTTTGAAAATTTCGCTGACTCAGCAAACCGGGTTAATGACGTCACAAAAACCTGGTTTTCAATAGGGTTCGTGTCCTCCCGAAGGTTGATTTTTGTACCAAGTTTGGTTAAAAATATTAATCCGTTCGAAAGATAGAGTGTTTACAAGAAAGTGTCTAGAAATACATATATATATATATATATATATATATATATATATATATATATATATATATATATATATATATATACATATATATATTATATCTATATATATATAGAATATATATATATATTATATATTATATTAGAATATTATATATATATATATATATATATATTATATATATATATATTCGCGAGACTTTATATATATATATATATATATAATATATATATATATATATATATATATATATATATATATATATAGTCTCGCGAACATTTTTTTTTCGTCATAAGGGACCTCTGAAACGGATTTGTGTCGTGGTCCGAGGTTCGAATTCCGCCATGACGCCTATCCCATTAGCGAATTTTTTCCCAAAGGAAATTCGCTAAAATGCAATACTCTTCACATCGAATTTTGGACCAAGGTGACTTCCATCATGCTTCAAGTAGTCTTGGGTATAATAGGCCATCAATCGGAAAGCAATGTTCTAGTAACCTTCATTAATTAAAATAAATAAATGACAGAAGACAACTGAACCCAAGTCGTGTTAAAGACGTTTCAAATGATAAATGATAGTAGAAATCACAGTAGAAATTTATTCTAATGATATATTAATTAACTCACTTAACTCTAATAAATAGTTTTAACAAGAATCAAACATGAGACTCATCAAACTAATTGAAGAAAATAAAATAACTACGACTCTAGTTTTAAAGCTATAATTTCCAATTAATCCAAGATTGAACAAATAAAATTTAACGTTTTAAAGAGCCAGAGGTCGGACACTACAGTAGGATGTCAACCAATAAGAATTTGTTTTAATTTCAGCGAGGAAATATTAAATAATGACAATACTCAATACTTTCCACAAAGGGAGAATTTACGAAAAATAAAAATATAAATCCTGTCTTTATAGAAAAATTTCAAAAATTATATTGGTAACTCTTTTTACTTTTCATTATTTATACCGTAGGTATATAGAAACAGTAAAAAAGTGTATTGTGTGATTTTTAGTGTATTAGCACTAAAAATCTGAAACCGAGATTTCAACTTAATTATCAGTTTCAGGTGTTTTAAGACTTTCTAAGTGGGTTTTACCAACAATTCTATTAGTAAGTGAAGTATCATTGAAGCTTTCAGTGACCTTATGCTAGAATTAGTGCAAATGTCAATGTTTAGGTCTGGTTGTGCTTTACATGGCGTAATTAATTATGATTATTTAAATACATTATAAACATTTTTCATGAGGCATTAATTACGTGTGTAATTAATTACGCATGGCGTAATTAATTACGGTTATTTAAGTACATTTATAAACATTTTTCATGAGGCATTAATTACGTGCCTCATCATGGCGATGAGGCACGTAATCAATGCCTCATGAAAATGTATATAAATAATCATAATTAATTACGCCATGAGGCACGTAATTAATGCCTTATGACGTAATTTCAAAACATGAAAAATGTTTAGATTGACTTGAAGAAAAAAAATGGACAAATTTGGCAATTATTTAGTCATAAGAAAAACAAACGTGCCAAGTTTCATCTCATTATCAGCATTAGTTCAAATTGATCAAATATATGCATAATTTTGTATGTCCTTAAAAATCGGAAGTTTAATTTTGATACGAGTGTAACCCTCCACGAAATTAATATTTAATTATTTTTAAAAGTATACTAATTAAAATTAGAATACTTAGTAAAAGTATTCATTCATTAAGTTCCATGACAATACAGCAAGTACGATTTTTGTTGGATGTTTTGTGTTAAGTAGCATCAAGCGAGGTCAGTACTTGGATGCGGACGTTGGGGATAAAAAAAAATCTTTTTTAATGCCTGAAGACAAGCGAGTCTGAAGATGAACGAATATGATATGGAGAGGAAAAATTCAAAGGTACCCCGGACCCAATTTTTCTATTAGATTCTATGAATGAGGCTTAACCGATAGAATGGGGGAGAATAAAGAATATCATAATTTAAAAAAAAAAACAAAAAAAACAATAGTAGTCTTCACAAAAATAACTGTTTGGAAAAGTGCTTTGAAGAACTTTATTTTTCATTTATTTCTGAAGTCATATAAAAAACCTAAGATTATCTATTAAATGTACAACAAATGTTCAGCCTGAAAGTTAATTTTTACATAAAATTTAATTTTATAATTATTTTTTTTTTCAAATAAAAATAAAACGCATAAATTGTACATCAATTAATTCACAGATGTCAGTGACATACATCAGATGTCAGTTTTATATTATTTCTGGAAGTAAATAATGAATAATACTTGACACAATGACATATAATACTTCAATAAAATTTAACTAACCTTATATTTTTCCTAATGTAAAGCTGTTCAAAATAAAACACAATTAGGCAACAGATAATAATAAATCAATGGTCATAAATACAGCAATAATGTGCAATAATGACATGAGCTATGATAAATAATACAATAATAAGGCAGTATGATGTACGGTTGTATTATTACCTTCTATTAGCTAATTTTAGCTAAATATCCCTGAACAAAGACTCTTATCAGCATCATATGAAATAGAGGTAATAAGATTCTATATACATATATTTTTAAAAAATCGGTCTATAAAAATTAGTCTAGTCTAGGATCCAATGTATCGAGGACACTTTGGATTCGATACTTCGGACTCGCTTTGCTCGTCCTTAAAACATTTATTAATTTCTTTGTACATAAACAGGTTTTAAAATCATTTTACAAAATTCAATAAAATGTTACAATAGTCACATATGACTATTCTTAATGTAGAAAGGCAATCACATTTAGAATAATAAAAAAATAAGATAAACATTTTTAAAAAGGACGAGATTTTTATACGTAAAAAAGTAAAAATATAAACAAACCATACAACATTTTTCAAACCACTTGTCACTAATTACTAGAGGTACAGAAGCGCACGGTTATAAATAGCAGGCATGACTGAAGGAATGACTTAGTCTGACTTATATAAGCAGTGACGTTTCATGAAAGGGAAATACTATTAAACTATTCCAGACGGAAGTAATCAGTAAAGCCAGTTTTCACAGTAGTGTGATTCATAAATTGCCTATCCAATAAAACCCGAGATAAATGATAATTGGTCGGGTCTTACTTAAAAACACGAACGGAGGGTATCAACGTGTTGTGTATTGTCATAGGGACAAAAATAGGAAAAAATACATTGCGGAATTAGTGTAATCATCTAAGCTTCCACAATATGACATTTTTAAAGTAATATAAAATTAAAATAATATCATCAAGAAATAACACATAAAAATGTGTTTCAGTCAGCTCCCACAGTTTGCAAATCCAAATAATGTCCCATCATCATTAAATACATGCCTAAAATATCTAATAATAATTAATAAATTATTAGAATAGAATCCGACGATTTGCTGATGTCCTACATCGAGGGATGTAGGGCATCATGGATAGAAACACAATGCTCTATACGAAATTGAGTTCAGTTTTGTAGAACATTATGTTACTATCCATGATGTCCTACATTCCAAAAGATGCCTCCTACAGTGGAAGCGAAACGTCGGATTCTTCATCTACATTGACGCGGTTACCACCGGAAGACCTAAATCTTCATGATAATAATTATTTGTTATTAGACTTAATAATAATTTTGTTCAGAGCTTTGATATAGGGAAACCTCATAAATTCTTATTTAAGCCTTTATCGGCTTAAATTTAAAAATTCTGTAAATTGTCAGTAAGCCCCAACATTCCTAAAACACCTGTATTTGTAATTAATAATAATAATAATAAAAAGCTTTATTTTTAAGCTTTATATTATCAATATAAAGCTTAATATTTTAAGTTTAAGCTTTATCATTATTATAATTTTGAATTATTCATGTTTTCTTGAAAACCCTGTACCCATAGTAACTGAATACCGTTATGGAGTTTATAATTTAGTATTTGTAATTATAAAGTACACAATGCGGGAGTGCATTGGGTAAAAACATAGCCAAAAAATCGGGTACGGGGGACCTCGAAATTTGTCCTCATTATATCAGATTCGCTACGCTCATCCTCCTTGCTTCGGACACGCTTCGCTCGTCATCAGATTGTAAATGCATCCATATCATTCTCAGCGCTCACCCATACAGCACTGACAGCACTCCTTAAGTTTTATGATCCAACAAAAATCATGAAAATATTTGTCGTATTGAAACCAAATACAACAAGTACTTAAGAATTTGTGTACTTATTTATTATTTGTACCAAATTTCAACTCAATCGGGCTATTTTCCAATTTTTTTATGACTTTTAAAAAACGTACACAAGTCATTTAATAAAAATTGAAATAATGCTGATAATGAGATGAAACTTAGCACATATGTTAGTCATACACATAGTCACATGCGTGCCAAATATCAATCCGATCGCATTATTGTTACGCGTTTTATGATTTTTCAAACTTTTTGCTGAGTCATTATTGCGGGTTAATGACGACATTAAAAAAATATTTTTCGAATAGTACAACTACAGCAATAGACTGATTTTTGTACAAATTTTCAATTTTCTACACTGGGTGCTACGATGATAACAGACACACATTGTATGTGTGTCTGTTATCACAAGACACACATACAGACAAACAACTTTGAGAAAACCACTCAGGAGGCATAAAAACACATGAAACGGATAGTTCCGGTTTTATCCCGGTTTCGGATTTTTTTTGAAAACACAATACTTTTCCTATATACCTACGGTATAAATGAGGAAAAGTAAAAAGACAGATTAATCAATAAATAATATAATAATCAATACGATCAAAGCGCGAGCATGCGATAATACATTTTTCAATAAGTTATTTTCACTGTATTTTCAAAACTGGTATAACTAATGCAATTTTAAATAAATCTTCTTTTTGACGCACAAATTGATTTTTTGAAACTTTTCCCCAATATGCTTGAAATCAGCAATAAAAATCATATCAGCAATAACACTTAGACACAAATCATAAGAAAAATAACCCACCATCCAAGCAATTAAGAATCACGCATAAATATTAGATTAGTATTTTCATGTTTACATATAGTATTTAAATCAAAGAGATAAACGTATTAAATTGAAGAAAAGGCATGATTCACGGACCAAGTCATCAAGGTGGGACCACAACTGAACAACTCCTCATGAGATTTCATCAGACAACCTGACAATGTTAGATATGAGTCATTTTATGAGAACATCTCTCAATCGACATGTGCGGATCCATATCACGACCGAATAGGCTTGAAGCAGCGATTACGATTTTTGCCCAAAGAAGTGTAATTTTCTAACTGCTATTTTTTAACCGCAAAGCCAAAAGCAATGCATAGAGATATTATAACTAGAAGGTCTCTATTGGATAAATTTTGAAACGTCGAAAAAGTAACCTGAACACCTTTGACTTATAATATAATGAAATAAACAGTACACAATGCGTGAAAAGCAGACGAAAATTGATTTGTTATAACCTTAACTCCCTTTTAAAGGAGGTTTCAATAGAGTAACATAAAGTCCGTGAGAGCCCCAAAATGATGTTTCAAGTCTCTAAATGTATTGATATAGGGTATGCCTACTCTAGTAAAACATCTCAATCAATGACCAATACCGGAAGCAGTATACTATCAACTGCCACAGCACTTATAACATAGAGATATTATTACTAGAGGGGTCCTATAGGTTAAATTGTGAAATATAGAAAAAGTAGCCTGCCCACCTTCGATTATATATACAATCAAATAATAAATACAAAATTACAATAACTTATATAGGAGAATGTTAATAATACAAATGAAAACACGAATAATGTGCGGGAAGCCAAAATCAATTGATTTGTTATAACCATAACTGATTCTCGAAAGAGGTTTCATTGAGGTTACACAGAGCCCTGAGAGCCCTAAAAAGATGTTTCAGGCCTCTCAATGCATATACTAGAGGCTATGCCCCCTCTAGTATATATCTCTATGACTTGTAACAAATATAGGTAGGTGAAAGCGCTGTTGGATATTTAAAGCTTATAGCAAGGATTTTTCGGGGACTGTTAGATTATTCGATTCATTTGTTGATTAAATATAGTGTATTTACAAGACCAATAAAAATATTTTGTGTTTAAATCGTTAACTTTTAAAAGTTGATGTTTTAAACTTTTCCTTTAAAAATTGAGTTTACTTACAGGAACTATCTTAATGGACTATAGAAATCTTGATTTATAGTTCTAGTGCAAACGTAAATTTTTTTTATAGGTTGATTTTTAATCAACTATTTTTAAAGGATTTCGCAAGGTCAATCAACTTATTATATGTTTATACCCATCAGAAAGTTCTTATCAAACAATTAAAAGAGCTCTCTCAAGGTAGGTACTCAAACTATAATAAAATTAAAATTAAATTAATTATTATAAAAAAGATTGAAAGATAAAGACAATTATATCTTTCCAAATTTGTAAAAAGCATATAAATTAAAAAAAAATACACCTAAAGAAAATATTCCATTATAAATAAAAGTTAAATGCATGTAAAATTATTTGTCTTAAGTAAAATTTTGTCTTAAGTAAAATTTTGTGAAGAATAAAAAAATGAGTAAAAAATGTGTTAACAAAGCAGATGAAAGAAAAAATTACCAACTAATAGTCCTTCATCAAAGTCAACTATTAACTAAATAGTTATATTTTAGTAAATTTTTTGAAAATTCATTTAACAGGGTTTATTTCAAAAATTAATATAATCTTTCAAAATTGAATTTTTTTAAAATGTAGTTTTGGCCAAATTTAGCCATTAAGGTAGAATGGTTAATGTTTGATCATATCTGCCGCTATTGAAAATAAGGTCTGATTTCTGTTAATCTTAATAACACACCACATTGTGATTTGAAGAGAACATCTGTGCTAAAACACCCTACTACTAAACTACTAAGTTTAACAGTATAATCTAAAAAATATTTATTTCCAACTAACAATTAATTTATGAGTTTTTAAGCAATCGCATATATATGCATTCTATATTTGTTATTTTAATGATTAAAGAGTTAAAATAAATCGAAAGTTTATTTTTTAACAAATTTTTAAAACGCGATAGGAGCAGTTTGTCAACGCGAAGCTGTGAACATAAAACTAAGTAATATAGTTGTTTCCCGAGAAGCACAGAAAAACGAATTAGCTGGATCCGATACGAAGGTCCGTAATAGAGAAAGTAATTTTATTGCATAAGTTCAAAATGAAGTAAACTACCTTGTGCCTGAGATGAGAACAAGGCAATGGTTGTTTCATTGACATTGTTGTTGTTGGTTCGTGTTGTCTTGGCTTTTGAAGCAGCCGTGCTCCTCAACCTCCGCGCCCATCCTACCGCCTGCCTGCAACCACACACAAACAACACCGTCAGATATCAACACAAAAGTGATCACAAAAGTATCACAGCAAAATTGATTGCTGTCTAATGTAAAACTAAAAAGAGATGAAAATTGTGCTTAAAATTAATGGTAAACCAGGTACAAACGTATATTAGACACTGATGCACGCGTTCTTTTTTATCGGATATAAATAGGAACATATGATGCAAATGTTCCTATTTATCAAAAGGAACATCATTTTACAAAACATATTTTAAATACAGTCGCGAAAATATCACTTGCAGAAATATTTATTTTAACTTCAGCTTTATTTGAAACTTGGTTATAAATAAAAAATTATGCAATAAATTGGTTCGAAATACAAATTATTCAAGTTTAAAAAAATTATAAATTCTATTAAAATATTGTGACAGTTTAGTATTGTGATAAATATCTAAATATAAGCGCAGTATCTATGTACTTAAATCACATTGTTGATCCTCTATTGACTTCTGAATAATTTTAGCGAATGTTTGAATACAAATTTAACAATGAATAATAAGCTGAAAACCTTATTGTATGTTATAAAATATGTATGGTATAATAATTGAATGGCACTAAGGTCAAGGTACCCACATATACCCCGCTGACTCTATAATCTGAGATCATACACACAATAGATGAGAATGAAAATTACACCTTTAACAATTCACTTTGTGATGCATGCACAGCACATATAATAACACATGGACTCCAGCTGTACCAGAAAAAATCATATTGTGGGAGTAGCGTTTTAGAAACTATACTATAACGTGTAGGCTCCATCAAACTCTGACATTTAATGTAAAAAGAAAAGTAAAAGGTAAAATATGAATATTATTATTAAAAAAAACATAATGTAATGTAACGTTATATTTTGTATTAATTTCGGTGATTCCAAAAGTTATGGTTTTGTTCCGAAATTTTCAAAATATTTAAGTATTTAATTTTAAGTTCATTTTGCTAAATTCATTTTTTTTGAGGTTTCGTTTATATTTAGGGATAGTCCTACTTCTATTATTAGATTTATTTTATTTTGGGTATTATGGAATTGAGTTTCAGTTGGTAACCATGGTGACGCCTCCGAAGTGGAGACGTGGTCGAAAAAAAGGACCTTCTTTTTGGTTAGGCCCCGGGTGGCTTCGGCCCCCGGGCCAATTTATTAGTTCTATTTTATAAGTTTGTTTGTTCAAAGAAAATTGAGTATTTATTTCATCTGATTCGGCGAAGAACATAGTTATTTCTTTTTACCAAATTTATGGATTAGTTTGTTTGGTTTTGGAACCCTTCTCTGAAGGTAAGGCCGTTTCCATTTTAGATTAATGTTTCATTTTCAACTAGAGTTTTCTTGGTTTATGTAAAATTGTAGAATTCTTAAGTTCTAATTCTCGTTGCTCTTGGTTTTAGGGTTTTTGGCACCGGAGGATTTGATGTGGCATTTTATTGAGAGAGTTGCCATAGTTCATTAGATATTGGTTATATGTCTCACAATCATAAAGCTTAAGGAGAGTCAAGCTCAGGATAAATACTTTTACCTACTTTTAGGTTTAATTCTAGGTTAATCTATAAGTACTTATTCGTCAGGTATAATGTCAATTTTATAAAATATGAAGGCCTTATGGAGGTTAGAAACCTTATCGAATTTAATCTTTTTGTTTATTTTAATTTAAATACAGTTTATTTCATTTTTATTGGTTTTAAATTATGAAACCAATGTTTAAAATAGTGTGTTTTATTGTGTCATATAAGTTTTAAATCAACCTATATCGAAATTTGGACTGGAGCCTGGGGTTGGTTCTTCTCCCCACCCTACGAAGTAGGCAAAAGAACCTGGCGCCTTATTTTTATTAAAACCGAATCCTATATGAATCTGAATGAGCCTATTCTTGATTTTAAAGAAGGCTTAATATTTATGGTAAGTTAGGATAAGTCTTGAAGAGACTTGGTAGTTCGCCCACCCCTACTACCAACTGAGTTGGGCTTAATTAAGTGTTATAGTAAATCATGCATGGAAAGTTAAAAATAATATAAAAGAAATATTATTATAACATTAAGTTATAAGCAACCTGATGCTGTAACAGATTTAGCGAATTTTTAAAAGAGTATACTAATTTTTAATGGTTATAAGGTTAACATTTTATTTTTTTTTTTGGCGGAAAAAGGTCTAACATTATGTTTTTTTAAGAGCTGAATCGAATCGGTTAAGAGTTAATACGACTTCAAGTGAGCAAAAAATCTAAAACCCGCAGAAAATAAGCAGAAACCCCAAAATTTCGAGTAGGGTGTCTTTTAATGCTTTTGGAGATCAGAGTTGATTGAATATGATACGACGTCGATTGGGGCACTCAGAGGAATCAATCCCGGGAGTCTGGATTCCAATTTTGTTCCGGAGATAATTTTGTATCGTTATTGTTACACGAAACAACTAAAAAATAACTCGGAGGTACCCAAACTGAGCAAATTCCCTTTAAAATGCTCGGTATCTTGCTCAGGTTTTCAATTTAAGCGTCATAGTCGGAGTAAACTCTTCTTTTTGTTTGTCAAGTTGGATTTTTCTAAAGAAAATGCACTAAAAAATATTAAAAATGAGCAAAACCATTGGATGCCCAAAATTTTATGCATAACTGATTAGCAAGGGGAAGCAAAGATTTGAACAACCTGTAATATATCCATGCGCATTTCTTTTGAAAAAACAAAAAAAGTAGTCACTGTTTCGACTATGAAGAATAAATTTTAAGTATAAAATTGTGGTGAGCAAGAAAGCACCTTGTGGGATTTCGAGCCGGAATTAATAAAGCATTATTTTAAATTTAAACAATTAATATAAGAAAAAGAATTACTGCGAGTTCGCAGCTTTTCGAGTCAGGTAACAAATACAGCTATTTCATTATAATTGTAAAAATTATAATGAAACCAATTTACAATGGCAGTAATAATTAAATATTAAAAGATTAAATTTTTTTGCACAATTAATAAAAATTTTAATAATGGCAAACTAGTAAGACATATAATTACTAAGGCAAGGGTCAATAGCTTCCTAATACAAAACTACAGAAGTTATGATAACCCTCAGTTAATTACACCGAGTCTGAAATAGTTTAAAATTAGATATTAGCTAAGGCTTAGTGGGAGGTTCAATATCAGAGTGGGTAAATATTAACTCTTAACAGATGGACCTCACGTGTTTGCTTATCAGAGAAAAAACTTACTTTTTCAAAAATAAAGTGCATCACGATTTTATTCGGATATTAACTAGAAACATAAACTAATAGAAAAACGAACAGTTAATATTTTGAAGTATTAAAAAATATATCAAGAGCACTATAGAAGATATAATTTCAGTTCATACCAAATCAGTTTATCCTCAGCATACAGAATATAAATTTATTTCATATTTCAATACATTATTATTATTATTATTAATTGTGAGGGTAGGTGTAAAACCTTTTGCACTGCGACTTTGAGTCTTTTGTACAAATACCCTCGTGTTCTAAGCTTATAGGAGATCCTTTCCTTTTATTATTTCTAAAAGTTTGTGTACTAAATTGGCATCTGGGTTTTCAATTCTGCTTAGTGTGGCTTCTCCAAACAACAGAAATCTCTTGTATGCTAGAGCTTCGCATTCAAAGATGATGTGTGATGATGTTTCAGGGCATTGGCCACAGAGTCTACAGACAGGCTCTTCTTGAAATATGCCGATTGTATGCATATGTTTGCGTAAGTGACAATGACCAGTTATTAAGCCCGTCACTATACTCAAGTTTTTCTTATTTAGCTTTAGAAGAGCATCTGTCAGTTTGGCTTGAGGACCTCTCAACATGAGTTTACTGTGCCTCAAACCAGGAGCATTATTCCAGTGTTGTTGGTGTTTACCTCTAAGCCATTCATTCACTGCCGTCTTGACTTGTGTTTTCGAAATGCCAATAACTGGTTCAGGTCCTATTGGAGTTTGATTTGAACCTTGTCTTGCTAAATCATCTGCAACCTCATTACCATCTATACCTTTATGTCCTGGAACCCATCTAACTGATACTTGATTTTCAGCAGCCAAACTGGTAAGGTTTTGTAAACATTCCCACACCAGTTTAGAGTTAACTTTGTAGGATCCCAGGGCTTTTATGGCAGCTTGACTGTCAGTATAAATGAACACTGACGCTTGCTTAGTGTTTCGCTTGAGATTTTCGAGAATGCAGGTGTTAATTGAGAACACTTCTGACTGAAAGACTGAGGCATGTTTGCCTAGAGGGATAGAGATTTTATTTTCAGTGTTAAATTCATACACATATTTCAATACAACAGCTCTGGTTAAAACTAGACCTAATAAAGGTAATACGATATACATAATTGGGGAGGGGAGGAGGGTAATCGGTTACGGGGTACAACTTTTTCTCTCGTTATTGGATACGCTAAGCTCATCTGAACTTCTCTGTGGCCTCACTTTACTGGTACTCAGGTTATGGAAAGACTCAATTTATTGGTACTCAGAATATGAAAATCAATTTATACTTAATTATATCTTCGGACTCGCTTTGCGCGTCCTCAGTCTGTAAAAAACAAGAGGTCATCGACCTCTTGACCACTCCGCGGCCACATGGTTATTGTCCTGTAACAGTTTGTCATATTGGTTGTTTTGTAAGTGGAACCCCACGATACAAACGAATTTCCAGAAGTATTAGTAAGAAACGCGATTTGTTTACATAAAGTCAAACGATAGAATCGGACCTAATGCTGATAATAACAATTAACTTCGAATATATATTTATTAACATCCATTGTAGTATAGAAGCATTAAATTTCAGTTAGATTAGATAACTGTTCGAGTTACACATTACATTTACTCAGTTACACATTTTATAAACAATAGGGTATTGGGTATTTATAAGGTCGATTTTTGTGCCAAGTTTCATCGAGATCCGAACAATTTTCGTGTTAAGATAACTTTAGAAACTCATTTTTTCCTTTGGAAATTCGCGAAAATATATTCTCAGAGGTTGCCAATCCACCTACTAACCACGGCCGATGCTGCTTAACAAAAGTGGTCCGACAAAAATCGTAGACATACTAGCATTTATACCTCGTAGACATTTTGTTATACCTTCAGGGGGGTTTGTACCCCAATAAAGGGTAAAAAAACCTTTTTATATACTTTTCAATATTTTCATTAATCTGTGATAGTTTTATGTATATACTGTTAATGTCCTGAAGAACATGGCCCCATTTTGGCTATCTTCATAATTGGCTGAATAATAAACAGAAAATAAATTTTATTACATTTATTGTCTGGTAATATGGATAGAGTGGTGCCAATTTTAACTCGATGTTTTCGTGATTTTTAAAGCATCCTATGTATACGTGTAATTCGGTAAAAATTGAACTAAAAGTGATAATGAGATAAACTTTTTTTCTAGGTAGCACAACTAGACAAAAATGATAACAGACACACTTACGTAAAGGTGAAAAGCACATTGGAGGTCTTAAAAACACATCGGATAATTATAGTGGAATATAGATTTTGGATTTTTGGTGCAATTACAATACTTTTTCTACTTATGGTATAAATGAGAAAAAGTAAAAATTAAACCTAAACAGGACTTAGATCGTGGGATTGAAAGCTTGCTACGATAATCAGACTAAGATAATCCATTTCACTGAGTCATCAAAACATTTTTTAAAAAAAGTAAAATATTGAAAATTTGACTGATCCAAATGTTTTTTTCAATAACTTTATAGATAATTGTCTATGATGGATGTGTTTGAAATAGTGCTCGTACAGCTTAAAAAAGACTTGGCAGACTTGATATAGGAGGAATCACCCAGTGGTGATACTCCTTGGCGTGGTAATAAACAAGGACAGGACGAATTTGTGTTTAGACTGTAAATAAAACATTAAACTACAAAGACAAACAAGTATCAGATAACATGCACAAGAAAAGCGTAGATCATAGTGATTGGGTATACAGTCTTAGCATATTACTTACTGAGTTCCGTCAGTAAGTAATATTTATTTTAACTATAAGAGATTAATAATTATTTATAGATTTCTTTTTTTAAATGATTTATTATATAAAAAATAATTTAAAAAAAATATATTTAAAATACCAGAAAAAGGAGAAATAAGAGAAGAGACAACAGGAATATGTAAACTTAATTATTTAGAGAACATTGCACTTCTGTAGGACAGGTTAACGTAATAAAAGCTAGTTAAACTCCAATAGCATTGTAAAGTATAATTCAAGACTCATTCAAATTCTGATACATAATATACCAATAAATCAGAAGTCATAAGTCTTACAAAATGTTTAAAATTTATAAAGCGCACGACATCTCAGTAGAATGTATAATGGATTAGCAATGAAAGACATTGTAAATAAAACTGAAATCATTAAAAGGACATTGATACTCGTATTAGTACAGTTCTTTAAGAAAAGCTATTTTGAAATGAAAATTTTAACGTCGCATTAAGTCGGAACATTTCAAGTGAATATATTATGTATTTAAAATAAATATGTACATGGGTCATTTAGTAATAATAAATAATAATAAATCTTTATTTCCCTTTTTATAAATTATCGTACACAAAAAACAAAATAAAATTCTTTTAATACTAGGTACAATTTTTAGCAATACCTAGAATAAGACTGAGGGACATGAAAGGCATTAACAGGAATGCCACTGGCATCTGATTATGTTTAGAAATATATTATCTGTTAGTGAATTTATAATATAAAATGACGCAAAGAAGGGCCGCACGGAAGAACGTGGGAGTAGAGGTAGCCGATTCCACTTCTCAAATATGTAGGTAACCGAATTATTAACTATGACTTGACTGTCCATTACTTGCACATATAGAAGTGAAGATGTATAAATATAAATAAATATAAATATAATATATATATATATATATATATATATATTATATATATATATATATATATATATATTAATATATATATATATCTACATATATATATACATATACTATACATATATGTCATCCAAAGTTCTTAGACGTTTCTTCGTCCAATGTTAACTTCCAGAGACTCTCCCAAATCTAGAAGAAACTTCGCACAGAAATAAAGTACGTAAACACCAATTGTTTATGAAAAATGTATGACATCATTAAGCTTCTAAACAAATAGAGCACAGGGGGATATGACCTCTGTTAAGTTTTAAATGAAAGATATCCCAACGTGATACGACTAACACATGGGTCACCTGGGTGGCCACTCGACACATACCTGACAGAAGGCCCGTGTAAAAGAGACACGGATTTAAAAATTTGCTTATAACTTGGTACAGGCCACTGGATTCATATATGGCCAGAAGGGGCCAAGGCAAGTCGTGCAAGTCCGCACTGTTTATTGTTATTTACATGCTTTGCATCAATTGTAAAATTTAACTCAAAGCTGAAAAGCTAAAACATTATAAAGATAAAAACAAATGAAAGCCTTAAAAGGTATTTCGATTAATGGGGAAGTAGCAACATATTAGAATTATTTGTACTACAAAAAAAGTTAAAGGCGATACCAACTCTTATCGGTAGGCCATCCTTACAAATAAAGTTAAATGATTGTACATGCTCAAATACTCAATCAAGAGTATAAATCAACAATGCATGATAAATATTACAATAACTTATTGGCAAACAAACATCAGGACCAATTAACTTATAAATCAACCCTGGTATTAATTAGTATATTTTAGGTAGAAATGTGACACACGAAAGATAATATTCACGTGAAATAGATAAATAGACATTAGTCATCAACAAAACAGCCGTCACGGAAATAACGAAAAGTATGTCATAGGTTTGACACACAGGTAGCAGGGTTGAGGGAGGGGGTCAATAGACTTGTAAGGTAGTTTATAAACTTTGTCATAGGTTTTTAAAAAGTGGAATCCAAAGAAATTGCCATAGAATTGCATAAAGAATAGTTTCTAAAACCCTAAATTGCACAAAATGTTGTGCATAATAGACCAAATAAAAAGTTGAAGTAAACAAAATAGAAGTTACAATCAAATAAAGTATTAACAGAAAAATCTGCGCAATAAGAATGGTTGCACGGATTCCCCTGCACAAAATACGGAACAAATCACAAATTCCAGCGTGAATGTGGTGCATATAAAAGGTAAGAATATCCCACAATGCAGGTAGAGCAATATACTAAATTCAAACAATAACATACACTGGTGGGTACGATACAATCAATATCATGCAAACAACTACAGAATAAAATAGAAAAAAATATCCCAATAAATATCCATATCTCTAAACAGAAATAGGGAAGAAGCCCGAATAGAAATCAATGAACGGATCAAAATAAAATGTTGACAAATATAGGTATCACATAATATAATAGATCATTCAGTCGGAAACAAGTAACAAAGACAGAATTCAACTCCAATTCATGAGTCCAATGTGTAATCAAGAAGAAGAAGAATGATAGTGAAATACAACTTAAATGAAAGCACAGCTGTTTCAGACAAGAACAAAACCAAATCTGTTATAAAAGAATTAAAACTGCAGGTAGTGAAATGTACATTATAATCCAGACCGGACAATGAACTTGAAACGAAAATTGCACATAAATTTTGACAACTTGTTTGTCTTTATCAGATTTTTTAAGTGAAAATAAAAACAATTTATTTAAACCCGTCAAGGGGTTATTAAAATATAAAAATGAGGTGGGAGGCGAGCTGTAGGTCGAAAACCAGATGACAAGCCTCGCTGTCTATTACGCTTCGATGTGAAATCGTAGGTTGTAACTCTGACATCTTAAAATAATCAGTGGGAAGGATTAAGAGGGGAAAGTTATAAATAAAACCTTCAAAAACCCATTTTAGGCAGTTTGCACGAGGACCATGATCTAACCCAATCACGATTTTCTCCAACAAGTTTTTATAATGTTTAACAAAAGATTATTCTCACTGTCAAATAGGTATTAAGACGACAATATAATGATCCCAAACAATACTGCATACATGGCTGAGCAAGTGTCAATTACCTCGCATTATGAATTTGATACGGTTAAAGAAAATTACTAGTCTAGCAAAGCTGAGACTCGCAATTAAACTTTTAACATAAAAACAATACATCTAAGTACACATATCTCAATAACACACAATAAATTTAAAAATGTTACAACTTACACATGGAATCCGAACGCGTGTAAAGTTAGCATCATTTTAACATAAAAATTATGATAGAAAAACTAACTAATAAAATTAAGAAATATACCTCGATGATACAACTAAGATCTCAAATGATAATGATCAAATAATATATCAACTGAACTCTATTTTATAGAACTGCTGACACACGCACTTTATCGGGAGGCTCGGCTTTCATTTGTCCGACACGGAAACACACTTTCAGAGATAAATATTGACTGCAAGCCAATCACTTTATTAGAGCCTAACAGGCCAATTATAAAACCGCTTATTATTTATTTAGAGTATAGTCATATCAAAAGACAGATTCAGTATCCAGTTTATAAAAAGAATATGGGCTAATTTGACAGTAGGGAAATTCAGTAGGAATTAAAGATCTGGTAGATCAAGTTAATAATTTAGTAGTTTGTTTTGATTATAAATTATAAAACAAGAATATATGTGGAGTGTATTCTCTCCATACTTGTCCAAGGAGAGATATTATCTGATTTAATTAATAAGATCGGGGGAGGTGGGATAAAATATAAGACACAATGGTTTCGTAAGTTTTATAAGTTAATAAAATACATTTATCTCTAAATGTAACGGTGTGTAATGTAAAGTTTATTGACTAGTTTTAAGGGAGTAAAAAGTAACTTTTCCTCCCTTGGGAGTGAAAAGTGTTTTCTATAATTATTAAATGTTGTCCCTTAAATGTTGATAGGAGGGAGTATTTTTCCATTTCTTTTCGGAGCGGTATATAAGGGGGACCGATCATTTTTCAAGACTTTCCTGGGGGTGGACCCCCAAAATGTATTAAAATACAACAAAACGTATGAAAGTAAGAATATAACATTAATTAAATGACGTCAATGTCTGGAGATAAAATCTTGTATACCCTTTGGGTGTAAAATGCTATTTTTCCCTGGCAATAATTACCTTTCTCGGCTTCGCCTCAGGAGTTAAACACATATGTCTCGGCTTCACCTCAGGAGTTAAATGCATTGGTTCCTTCGGCTTTCGCCTTAGGAATCAACTTCAAGCATTCTTTACCTTCTTGGTGGATAAATAACTATAACATTACCTTCAATAAAACGTTAAAATAACATAAAAAAGATAGTCAGGATAATTGGTAACTGGCTTAGATTTTGATTAATGAGTACTTAAAACGTTGTACTTCAAACAAAAGCTAAATACAGATAAAACGTACCTATTTGTATGTAGAAGTTATGATAAATATTTCGATGACAGACTTACTAAACAATGTTTGAAAAAATCTTTAAGAAACAACAAAAAACTAGTTTCTGTACATTTTTATTTATTTTATTTTTTCGAATGTAATAAGATTCTAATACATAAATAAAGGATAAGGGAGGGAGACAA